>CAOLHI010002335.1:0-322061 GCA_948474755.1 Ctenosaura bakeri
TTCGCTGACCGTAAACGGCAGCCTAATCCCCTTTACCAGCCCGGGGGATTTGGTTTTCCTTTCTTCTAAGAACATTTCCTCTCCTTCTCCGTCAAAAAACTTTCCCCTCGTTTTTCGGACCTTTTCCTGTAAAAAGGGGCTATTAATGATGTCTCTTTTGAACTAGATCTCCCTTCTTCCCTCAAGGCTATTCATCCTGTTTTTCATTCCAGTTTGCTGAAGAGGGCACCTTCGCTGACTTCTTCGCCGGCTGATGTTCCTCAACGCCCCGACTGACTTGCTACTGCATTCATATTACTATTTAGTTTTCTTGTCTTTCTACTGTTCCGTGATATTTTCTATATTTTGTGTATCTTTATGTATATATTTTTTTAAAAAAGTGGGCAGGATGTCGGAGTCCTCCATGTTTTATTGTTTTAGGATAGCAGTAGACTGAGGAAATAGTGATAGTAGGCTGTTAGCTATTCCCAGGCGCCAACCATTCCTTCTGGCTGGAATTTCAAAGGAACCATTTGGCATGATGACGTTCGTTCTTTTACAACTATCTTAGGAGAAACTGTCTGTTAAAGTGTAAGGTGGGGGAAACGTTCCATTCTCGAGCTTTAACGTCTGAAGACAGCATCCCTTACTATGTTACAATAAATCTTCTATTAAGTTTGTTGATCCGTGTAAGAGTGAATCTGTTCCTGACAGAGTCTATCCTTCAGTGCTTAGGACAATCTGGACTCATGTCCCACCAGCTCAGAGTCACTGCCTCTCGAGGTGCTGGTGCTGTCATTATTGTGAACCATGTGATATTACCCCTCCATAATTAAAAGAGTAACTAAACTTCATGCTGTAGAAAAGAGTGTTACTATGGTTCAGGCCTACCTGGTGATAGCACTAGATATCTCTTTGATATCAAGTCATTTGACCTTTCTCTGCCACCCCACTCCACATGTTTGCGAGGCCACCGGACAAGCACGTAGGAGCAACAGGGTCCTCGTGAGAACCCTGAGGCTTACATAAGGCAGGTTACTTAACCAAGGCGTACGGGAGGGCTGAACTCAGGCACGGGCTGGGACAAGGCACGGACATCAGGACCACAGTAGACCAACAGTTGTTGCTCCGTGCCTTCCACAGCCCGGCGCCTGCCTCAAATAGCCCTCCAAGCCAGGGCCGCCAATCCAGCGTGGCCAGTAGCTAGGGCCCGCAGCTGTGCTGTGCCTCACAGCTGTGAGCTCTCTGCCCGTTGCCTCCTCTCCAGCAGGCACCGGGACGGCGGACGGCCTCCTTGGCCTGCCCGCTGCTGGAAAGGAGGAGGCGAGGAGGAGGCATCAGCCTCCTCCGGATTGGGCCGCAGGCAGACTCCCAGGCCTCCCGCGGAGGGGCCGCGGGTGGCGGAGCCCCGGGAGCAGGCCCGGGACCCGCCCACCCCGGCAAGCCGGTCGACGTCGAGGGACTCGAGCCTGCAGTCTCTAGGTAAGTGGCTCCAGGCCCGGCAGCCTCTCCCACAGCCGCCAGGCCCGAGCCGTCGGCCGCGGCGGCCTCCAGGCAAGGCCCCTCGGCCGCAGCAGCCTCCGCACAGGTCCCGTCAGCCGCGGCAGCCTCCACGCAGGCCCCGTAGCCGCGGCGGCCCCTGCGCAGGCCCCTGCGCAGGCCCCGTCGGCCTCCGCGTAGGCCCCGTCGGCCGCGGTGGCCTCCGCGGCACCCGAACGGGCTCCATCGGCGGCGACCCTTTCCCCCCCGGCCTTCGGGCAAGGCCCTCGGCCGCAGCGGGCACCATGGGATCCCCCGGGCCTCCCCCGGGTCCGCCGCACCGCCCCCCTTCAGCGGCAGCCTCAGGGGCAGCAACAGGCCCAGCCGGGCCCGTGCCCCTGACACCATGGCCCAGACATACTCCTCGGATAGAGCCAGGATCTGGGCATGCTTTGCAAGGTCGGGTTGGACCCGAACCAGTTTGATAAGTGGCCCACTTCAGAGCTTTTAGAAGCTCTGGAGAAACAGCTCACGGCGGGCAGTAAACAGCCAGTCCAGGCCATGACAAACGGCCCACCCCCGGCCGGATACCCAACCTTTTGGGTTTGCAGGAATGGATGCCCTCGGTCCAGGAAGCTCCCCCGCAATGTTGCGGTCAAGTCGCGGCCACACAAGAGGGGAAAGTTCCTGGTGAAGGCAGGCACCGAGACCGAGGGGGGAAAAACTCCTGCCACCCTGCTAGTGGACTCTGGTGCGGCACTGGATGTGCTGCACCCAAGTGATCAAAAATAGTGCACCCACGCCCGAACATGCCCAGTTCTCTGGACACGGCGGGGGGGTCACCTTGTTCAAGCCTGGAATAACATTCCGAGGCCCATAGAAATGTTCTGTTGTTGGCTTTGGACTTTCAAGAACCGTGGTGAGAGCGATGGCTTCTTGGGCATCGTTCTTCGGCGGGGGAAACGGGTTCATTGTCGATAACGTGAGCAGGGTTCTCTGGAAATTAGATCAGGGACCCGAGGGAACTTTGGCTGTGCGCCGCGGTGCTGCCATTGAGGTCCCAGCCCCTGTCCCACTAGTACCTGAACAGACAGTGTGCCCATATGCGGAGGCAATCATGGCTACCGCCTACCCCTCCGCTCAGATGTTTTGTTGCCGCATTGTCCTTAAGGACCCTGGTGGCACCCTGATTATGACGTTGGTGGTTGTTAGGTGGGGCAGGACCGTTCATGGCTTCCTGACGGTCACTGTCCTACCCGGCAAGGCAGTTGTACCGGAGGTCCAAGGTCCAAGTTGTACCGGAGGTCCGCACTGAATTGAGTAGGTGGGTCCCAATCCAGGAGCAAGCGTTGCAGCTCCTGCAGGTAGTACTGGAGACCCAGAGCAAAGACTGGAAAGGGAAACCCCCAGATGGGGAAGCCCTTTCCATAGTATGGCCAGGCAAAGGCTGGGCGTTGCTCCCCTTTATGGGATGGCAGCCCCCTTGAAGAGGTGGCGGCTCCAGCCCCTCCCCTTCCCCTGTCCTGTGTAAATAGTTCCCATATATTTTGAGATGTGTCAGTAATGGAATCCCATCTCCCCTACAGGGAGACAGAATGGGCCTGCTCCTGTGGATTGCAGTGCTATTTTCTTTGATCGGATGTGCCTTAGGAGTTCCCCCAGAATTCAGTTATATTTACACTGACTGGCAGTACAATGCATAGGCGGTGTGCCACTGGACCCCCTATCCAGAGGCAGAGGCTCTGTTGCACGGAACACACATGTACCCTTGGTTCCAGAAACGGTACTCCTTCCAGCTATTCATGTGCCCCGGATACGGTCCAACACTAGGCTTGGCATGAGTCTAACCATGGCGGTTGTGGATAAGACTGTGTCATTCTATGTTGAAATGGCAACCAACGCTGCTCCCATGACTGTAAAGGTGGTCAAGAGCAATCACCGCAAGGAGGCCTTGATTACCATTACATTTGACATGGATAGGTGTCGCCCTAAGTGGGTATGGAAGACACTTTTGTTCCAGTGTCAAAACATCACTCGGACCCTGACAGATTGCACATTCACCTGCAAGAAGAAATGGTGCCCTGACTCTCCTCTCCAACCTCCCATTCCTCCAGGTAGGTGACTGGCTATGTATGTGAGTAGCTCTGTGGTCCGCAAGGACATAGACATGGTAGCCTATTCTGACGTCCAGCCCATAATCACGACGATGGTGCTAAATTTCACTGTCGTCAACATCTCTAAAGTACTCCCGACCTGCAAGCCATATCTAAAGCTAGCCTGGACACAGTGGGAACACTGGGAGAAACGATGGCTGTCATTCTCCCACCCACACACTAGCCCTAAGCGAGATATCTTAGGGACTGTATTAGGAGGCATTGGAACTGGCATGCAGGGCCAAGAAACAGGTCTTTCAACTTAAAGCTGGTAGATTTTGCTAAACATGACTCCAAGGCACCAATTGTAAATGATTGTAAATAATGTAATGTTTGTGTAACATTGTGTCTTTTCTGTCCCGTTTGGCTTCAAAAAGCCTATCCGAGGGCAACCAATCTTTAGGTTTCCCCTCAGAGTCCAGCTTATATTTGTGAGGTAGTGATATTGCTGGGTCGGGCCCAGCATTGAGCCATTGGCACTAATTTAGCGCGCTAGCCCCAGACCCTCGCAGACCTGGAGCTTCGGCTTTGGGTCTGAGAGAGGGAAGGGATGCGAGCGTGCAGGCCCATGTTATTCGGACCGGAGTGCGAATGGCACCTTCGTATCGGAGAGGCCTCGTGCATTCTGGGAGGGTAACAGCAGCCTCTGTAGACCACTGGACCAATGCAGGACCTGGACCAGCAACCTCACTACCGTTTCAGTTGTCCTACGGCTAACACAGCCTTCGACTCAGCTGCTATTTATATCCCCACCAGCCAGCAACCCTTTTGGTCATGGTGAGTCAAAATTCAGGATTTGAATTCAGCTCCCGGCAGGTTCAGTGCCATTGATTTACATTGAATGTCTGTATTGGTTGTAACCTGTGTCAGTCTCTCTTCCACAAGCTGTAGGTCGACGGTTCCGGTGAGCCGAGGCCATCCCTGGACCTGTCCACCACCCCGGGCACTGATGTGTGTGTGTGTGTGCTGAGACTTCACTGTTCCAGTTGAGGGTCCAGCCCGAGACGACATCCTGTTCCTGTCGCCAGTCTGGGACCCAGATGAGGCAATCCAGCCGCTCCCCAAAGGACTGCACCAACTGTTTCACCATTTCCATGGACTACAAAGTTTCCTGCCACTTGGACTGTTCCGCTTGCCACTTTTCAAGCCCATCCTGCAAAGAACTAGTGTACCCTGGCTAGCTCGACTACGGACTTGGACTACTCCAGTCCCACTTGGACTTACTTTGCCATTTGTTCCAGTCACCAGACTTTTCCTGTACCCGGGTGTGTGTGTGTGCGTGTGTGTGTGTGTGCAGAGACTTTGCTTGCACTTCGCCTCTCCCGGACCACAAACTCTTGGGCCAGTATCCCATGGAACTGTTTGCTTCTTAGATTACTTCCATTGCCAGACCTGCACTGGATTCACAGTATTTCATTGCTTATTTCCATTTTGCATTGCCGTTTTGCCTTTCTCCATTGGCGAGAGGGTCTTTCTGGTTCATTGCTCACTATTTACCACTGTTGCTGTTGTTCACTGCCATCTTCAATTGCCATTTACCATTGTCAATTTTATGTCTGTCTGTGTGAATGTGGTTAGGTTTAGAATTTTGTTAGATGAGGACTGTTTTTACTAGTTAGGAGTGTTGCAAAAAGCCTCTTGTCCCTGGTGTGATATGACCCCGGGATCCATAGACCTCTATTCGGCTCTAAATGTAGTTTTAAATGTTTAATTGGAAAATGTTCGATATTGTCCCAATACCGCCCATTTTCGGGGGGGGATTACTATGGTTCAGGCCTACACGGTGATAGCATTAGATATCTCTTTTTGATATCAAGTCATTTGACCTTTCTCTGCCACCCCGCTCCACGTGTTTGTGAGGCCACCGGACAAGCACGTACACAGGCACGGCCGGTCAGTGTTTCCATTCTCCACCTAGGCAGGCAAAACAAAGCCACTCCGTTACTTCAGGGACCTCTCATGCAGACACCCATTGCTTAAGCGTGACCCTACACAAAGACGCTCGGCCTTGAGCCGACACTCTCATAATGCCAAGCTATTTGCATACTGGCAATATTATTGTTAAATCTGCGCTAAGCCGATCGTGTAAAACTTGATCTTTGCCAACGCTTTGTCCCGCTCCAAACTCGCATTGTTCTCACCAAGTGTGGCATGGCCTGTAGGCACAATTCACCCTATAAAAACTCCCCGATTCCAAGCCCACCTCGGAACGCTCACCCCTCAGATCACTCACTCACCCTGTTCGGATCGCTCTGGAGTTCTGTCTTGCCTTGCTGCTGCCTGATCTGATGAGCTCCCCTCAACGAACCGCGCTGAGCTTTCTCCCGTGCTCTTTCCAACCTCTCCAGGACTACGAGACCACGTGTTGTATCACCCATTTCCCCTGAAAACTCTTAATTTCTTATTTCCCAGTTAGCTGTGTGCTTGTGGTCTTTTTCGTTGTTTGTCCGCTAATAAAGATATCATTTTTACTGGTTTAAGACCTGTCTGACTGCTCTTCTGACTTGACCCCATAGACATTGGATTGCAAGGTCCCTGCTAAGTTACCCTGCCTCTCGCTAGCTTAAGAGAGTGCTCCGAGTTCACTTCCCATCTTGTGTTTGTGTTTGTTATTTGGGCACCCCTCCTGGGACCCCCAGAGAACAGGGTAACAAGAGTAAAGTTGTTCTTTATTTAGTTACAAATCATAATGTAGTTACACATTAATTAAAAACACACATTAATTATAAGTAATTACAGTTATCCCTCCACATTTACAGGTTTGATTTCCACCGCTCCCAGTCACAGTACTATGTCTTTAACTATATATATATAATATTCATAAATATATTATCTTCTTTTTCTTTCGCTTCTCTCATTCCCATTATAATCTTAAATATATAGTATTTAAAATATAAAATATGATATATAATATGTAATAAATAATAAATAATATACAGTATATAAATCTGCAATATATATAATATATATAATATCCCCATTTTTCTTTTTTATTTCTCCTCCCCCCAATATTTTACAGTCACTTTAGTTTTAACTCAATAATCCTTCCAATGCTAATTTCTTTTTTTTTTCCAAAAAATTTAGTAGAGGCTCTCAATCTTTTTGAAATTTATTAATTGTTTTTCCCTTCCAGTTTCATTGAGAGTTTGTCCATTTCTGCAATGTCTAATATTTTAGAGATCCAAATTTCTTTGGTAAGTGTATTTGAGATTTTCCATTTTGGGGCATAAATAATTCTTACTGCAATGATCATGTAATGTAACATTTTATAGTTGTAAGATTTGTTTCTTCACAAGGTATTCGTAATAATATTAATTCAGGAGTTAATTGAATCTTAATTTTTAAAATTTTTGCAACCATTTTTTGAAGAAATGTTTTGCACAAGAACAAGACCACCACATATGGAATAGTGTTCCTTCCTGTTCTCTACATTTCCAGCACTTTTTATTAGAATTTTTGTAAATTTTAGATATTTTTGTTGGTGTTAGGTGCTATGTAAAGATCATTTTGTACACATTTTCTTTCAGATCATAGCAGCACCTTTTAACCCTTCAGTCCACAGTCATTCCCATTTCTCTAATTCAACAGTGCTTGCTACATCTTTTTGCCATCTGATCACTTATTTTTGATCACTTCTGCTTCTATTACTATGTCTAATTATGTTTTATACCTTTTAGCAATAAGATGATCTTCATATGTGCAGAGTTTTATTTCTAATTCTGAACTCTCTTTCTCAAATCAATTACTCAATAAAACTCCAAACACTCCAGGACAGGCTAGCCACCCTGGAGGATGAACACACAAAAGTGCAGCAAGCTACCCAATACCCTGTCAGGCAGGCAAAAGTCCAGTAGGTGAACATAAGCCACAAGGCTTGCAATCACAAGATCACTGAACTTAGACAGTGACTGTCTATCTGGGAGGCTGCGATCACCTTAGTTTGCTCAGAGGTTCCATCCTCTTTCCTTTGCATACTCTGGAAGAGTACCAGAGGTTGTGCACCCCCACTCTTCCTACAACCCCGACTGGAAGGAATCAGCCCCACTCAATCTGTCAAAACAAGGTCGGCTATCAAGAAGAGTAGCAACTTCACCAATGAGTTAGCCAAGACTCAGGAAGCGGAAGAAAGGATCCAGTAGGTAGCTACAGAGGCCAGGGTGATCACAGAACAGCTATGCCCCCTAAAGAAGGACATAGGCGTCATGTGGATAAATGCCATTGCTCACTCTATCCCACATAAACTACCCTGTTTATGTATGTCACAATCAGATCTGCCCACTATGGAGTCAGCAGTAGCTGCTCATGATTTGGTCAAGCTGAACAAGCACCCTTGGGTGAGGGAGATTGTCCAGATCCGCTGACCAGGGCAGATGGCCAATCAGTCTATGTAGTGGAGTGCCATGCTCCAAGGAAGAAACCAGAGGCCTATGCGCTTTTTGCTATCCTGGCTGAGAAGGTCCCATTCTCTGTGGAGCAGGAGGCACACAATTTCAATATTGTAGAATTCAAAACACTCCTTTACGGAGGCCTGAATTCTCTGACAAACATGGCTTTGGGTCCTGTGAGTGCTGCGATGCTCATGTGGGCTGCCTTCTCAAAACAAATATGGAAAGTATGTGGATCTCCTGTGAGAGTCCAGGGTGGTCACTAACAACAAGATCATCCAGAAAGGCATGGACTCCAAATCATGGGAACCTGTCCGGACAGTGATCTACAGCAACCATGGGCCGCATACCCATACAAGAGAGTCATGGTCCTGTGAACCCAGCACCTCACAGTAGCTGGGGGAAGAAGGACAATCAGTCCATCAGCAGTGCCAGTAGTTGGAGCTGGAGAGACCAACATGGTCACTCCCTTCCCAGAAAGGGTCATAGTCAGGGCAGCATTTCTTTAGCCCCTAGTCAGTGGCAAGGCCCAGTCAACCCAGGTCTGGCCTCAAACTCTCGCCAACGGTTGGGAGGCCAAGATGCTCAGTGAGGAAAGGAGACATGTATGGGAGCTGCTAAAGAGAGCAGGAGCAAATATGTCTCAGTTTCACCTATGACCATCGAGTTGATCAACCTGAAGTTGCAGAGTGGCCCTGCTGTAGTGGCACAGCCCATAAATACCATTCAGATACCTGATACATACCCAAACACAACATGTTAGGGATGCCCACAGTCCATTGAGCTTCCTCAAGGTGTCGTTGCTCACCTGGAGCCTGACATGTGGGGGCGGCCAATGGTCAAAATGGGCATCAGGACCACACAGGCAGAGACATCTGCCACGCTCCTGGTCAACACAGAATGTCTTATACCCAGATTTAACTGTGCATGTTGGAAGCCCACCTCTGAAACCATTGCTCTGTTGGGGTACAGAGGAGGCTCTCACCGGGTAAAGATAGGGAGCATGTTCCAATCAAAGTAGGAAAACTCCACACAAAGATCAAAACATGCAAGAATAGATGATGGTAGATGATGGAATTTTGGGTGTACCCTTCCTAATTGGACACAAATTGACTGTGGACATGGTGAATGGCTTGTTGTGGCAGATTGAGAATGCCCCCCCTCTTGTTTTGGCAATATATTGTTGTGCCACCCTTAAGGTGCTATGCCTGTTGCAACCAATTGAAAATGACCCCTGGACATTGGAATTCCTGGAGATCTGGCTTATGGACAAGGCAAAAAAGTGGTCTCATAAAAGACACTTGCATCCTAATTGAAGGAAAAGATCCTCCACTGCAATGGCAGTACAAATACCCTCAAGAGGATGAGGAAGTTATTGGCAAGACCATACAGTGTTTGCTAAAATGGGACCTATGCAGTCCATCTGCATGCGCCCCCTATGGCCCGTCCTTAAGGTGGATAGGAAGATGTGGTGGATAACAGTGAACTTCGATGTCTTTAATGCCACAACTCCCCCATTGCCCCTGTGGTACCCCATATAATGAAATTCTATCAGCCATCACTACGGGCACCAAACTTTATAGTGTTGTGGACTTAGCTAACACTTTCCACTCAATAAAATTGCATGAGCGTGCTAGCACAAATTTGCATTCACATTCTGTGGCCAGCAGTATGTCATCAAGTGTACGCCACAAAGTTTCCATTCAAGTCATAGCATTTGCCATGCTTACATGGTAAAAATGTGGGAAAAATTGAAGCCGTCTTTGTAGCCACACATTCTTTCCTATGTGGATGACATTTTATTTCATGTACCCACTGAGGAGAAGACCAGAGAGATAACCAAGGAGGTTCTGAGTCTGCTCAGGGACACCACGTTCAAGGAGAACCAGGAAAAGGCCCAATTGGTCACAACTAAAGTAAGTACTTGGGACTCTCTGGGGATGGATGGATACCCACTGGATGCACCGCACATGCAGGTGATCTCCAAGTTTCCCTCGCCCAGTGACGTACTGGCACTGAGGGCATTGTTAGGTACATTCAACTTCTCCTGGACTTCATTGAGTCCTTTGAAGAGAAGGCTTGCCCCTCATACTCATTCTTGAAAATGGATGTCATTTGGAAATGGGGACCTGCCCAGCAGAATGCTTTTGCATAGCTGAAACTCAGCTTAGCAAGTGCGCCTGCTCTTGCTCACTCAGACATGTCAAAGCTGTTTTACATCTTAGTGTAGCATTGGCGCTACATTCACTCAGTTGCACGGAGGCAAGCACAGAGTCATGCTTCTTGTGGCCTGAAGCTGACTGAGCAAAAGTACAGCCCTTTACAGAAGGTCTGCCTGGCCCTGGTGTGAAGCCTCACTCACTGGGAATTTATTGTGGGAGGTGGATGAGTCATCATCCAGACTATGCACATCCCTCTCAAGTACATTCTGTCAGGCAAGATCCAGACCAGAAAATGTCTAATGTGCCAATCATGAAGTGGACATTTGGCCTGGTAAACTGTGGGGTTGACTACAAGAAGGAACAGAGTGAGACTTTCCCCCGCCTTATGGCTTGATTGTGACAGGGCAGCAGCACGAGTGTCCCCTGCCTCTGATCATCCACATCCAATGGCTAGCAAAGTGGGGAGAATCATTTGAGGAAGTGCAGCTACAAGGATTTGTATGCTGGTTCTTTGATGGCTCATCCCTCCACTTTCATCCCTCCAAAACAGGCTATGGAGCCATCTGGGTGGATGACTCTTTCATTCTCCAAGGCACCACATCCCTTGCTCCAGTCAAACAGCTGAGGTAGAAGCCCTTAGGGCAATTTTAGAGTTTGAGCAGCTTGACTGTCCGCTCACAATTTAAATTAATTCAGATTGGTCAGTTAAGGCAGCAATGATCTGGCTTCCCATCTGGCTTGCTAATGACTGCAAGGCTTCAGATGGGAAGACCATTGCCCATGTCAACAAGTGGTTTCACATCACCACTCAAATCCAGGACAGGATAACCCCAATGTGGATAGCACATGTGAAGGGCCATCAGAAAAACATGCAGGCCATGGACAAACAGCTTGGCTGTGTTTGCAACCCCCACCAATGAGAGGAAAGACAATTGGTTATGTAACAGAAGTCTTCCTAGGACAAGAATGACTTGTCCACCAAATGGAAGAGTCCTGTAAAGATTACTAAATGACTCTTGCCTGCTGTCTACCAGATAGCAATACCACATAAAAAAAGGACAGTGGCTTAAACACTTTCATATGTTCCAGTTAAATGAATGGAAGGGCACAGCACCAACACAGAGGCCCTTTTCGCATGGTATTTGCCATGCGAAAGGGCCCCTTGAGTGTCGTGCGAATGTGACGAGCGGTCCACACGATGCAATCACAATCGCACGATGCTCCAGGGTCTGGCAGGCGCCGCTCATGCACTTTTTCATTTTTGGCTTTAAGACAAAAATGGTGCATGATCATACATCTCTACAGGGCCCCGCCCACACTTGCCGTGCGTGCGGAGCTCTGGAGCTGCAACGCTCATGCTTCCTACCCCAGCACAGCCTGGGAAACTCCCAGGCTGCACTGTGGAAGGAAGAGGAAGGGCTCTCAGGTGGCAGCTGCAGAGCTGAAGGAACCGGAACGTGAGAGTCTCTCGCTGGAGGCTACTCATGCAATCCCCACACACCAGCTCCATGAAAAGGTACACTGCAGAAAGGGCCAGAGACACACAGCAAGGTGGCAGAGGATCCCTGCCCGTCAGGCAAACCTGAGTTACAAAGTCGTCCCTTGAGGGATGACTTAATGTGCTCCACGTGATAGGGATTGGAAACAAGCCGGGGCACAAGCAATAGCAATGCGAGAGGCAGGGTAACTTAGTGGGGTCCTTTTATCCAGTTTTTATAGGGTCAGGCCAAACCAAAAATCAAACAAAGATGTCTAATGAATGATTTTATTGAATGACAGTCTCACGCACCAACGCAACCACTCACACACTCACTCAAGACCTATTATGAAGTGAAAAAAAGGAAACTGGATAGGAGAAAAATTGAAGGGATCGTAGCCGGGGTAATACTGTACCTTTTCCTGAAGTCCTTGGTCTGGGAAAAATAGCAAAGAAGTGGAGCTCAGCAAGGACAGGGCTGAGGGGATTACTCGATGGATAGAGAAACAGTCTCCTGGTATGACCCAGAGTGATCCAAAGGAAGTCTCAAAAACTGGGACTATTTGTAGGGGAAAAAGTACCTGGAAGGCTAATCTTTTCCTGGGGAGAACAATGGGTGATGCAACAAGAAAGAAGTTCCACGATGGCAACTCCTTTTTGCATGATGGGATTACAAGGTGTTGCCAAAGTTTCATGATCTTTGGTTGCATTTGGTTGTGGTGTGAATTTATGTAGATGGTCCTTGCCTGATAGGATTTTGGTGCTGTCAGTGCTCAACTTGGGGAAAAGACGCTAATCTCCTCAAGTTGGCTCCTCAGTGGCTGAGGACCTCTTTTTTTACTGTGGGCTTGCACAGCTTGAGATCTCCTGGGGCTACGTGATGGGGAATTGTACTGGCCTGACCTAGTTTTCGATTGTTCAACCGTTGCTGCCTATGTGCTCATCTGGGTGACCTCTCATGCACATCGAATCATATTTTAATATCAAAATTGTAGACCCCAGGACAGGGTTTACCAGTGAAGTAACAATTCCCCTCCCAAAAATGGACAATGAGTGCACGACATCGTACCTTTTCCAATTAAGCATTACATATTTTTAGAGCTGAATTAAGAGTGTGAGGCCTAATGCTAGTGGATGGCAGGAATTGGGAAAGGCTGCGGCACACCATCAAAAGGAAGGGAATGTTCCAGAAACGAGAAGGGGAGAGAGAAGTTGGAGTGGTCTCTTCCTTGAGAGAGGCAGGCCTGTTCTTTACAATTCTACAGTTTCTAAACACATTCACACCAGTATAAACATGAAACAAAACATAAAAATCACCCTCACCAATGGAGAAGTGGTAGTGGAGCACCAACATGAAAACGAACACCACAAATGAAGTATAGGCGGGATTAATGGCAAAATAGTAGGAGAAGCCACCGGTTGGAAATGGTAGCAGACAACAGTCCACAGTCCTTGGCTCAAGAACAAGCAGTATCTTCGTCACCTCCCCCTTGAGTCTGAAAAAGCTTCTTCCAAGAAAGGAAAAATAGCAAACAGTATAAATCCATTTTGAAAAGTGGGCAAAAGTTCGTGTAGTTGGCAAATGGCATGGGAGACTGGCAAATCATATCTTCACCTGCCCGCCCCCCCGCTTGGTTCTAGGAATTGTCTAGGAATTAGGCATACTCTGGGTTGAGTATGCTGGTGGTGGCAGTGGGCGTCTACAAGTGTTCCCAGGTCGTCGCTTGTCCTCTTCGCCATTACTTTTCCTGGACTTGGTTCCCACAGTTGCCCAGAACCTGTTTTTAGGATTTTATCTGAACATTTTATCTGAATAAAATCTGAATTTTATCTGGAATGTGTCCAGAGGAGGGTGACCAAAATAGTGAAGGGTCTGGAAGCCATGCCCTATGAAGAACGGCTTAGAGAGCTGAGGATGTTTAGTCTGCAGAAGAGAAGGTTAAGAGGGGACATGATAGCCATGTTTGAATATTTGACGGGCTTGTTCTCTGCCACTCCAGAGACTAGGACAAGGAGCAATGGATTCAAGCTGCAGGAAAGGAGATTCCACTTGAAACTCAGGAAGAACTTCCTGACAGTCAGAGCTGTCTGACAGTGGAATGTGCTGCCTCGGAGTGTGGTGGAGTCTCCTTCTTTGGGGGGTTTTCAGCAGAGGCTGGATGGCCATCTGTTGGGAATGCTTTGATGGGTGTTCCTGCAAGGCAGGAGGTTGGACTCGATGGCCCCTGGGGTCTCTTCCAATTCTATAATTCTATGAATTTGGTTAATAACAATTATACAAATTACTATCCAATCAGAGGTCGAGCAATGGGCATCATGGGAGTCAGACATTTCAGGGGAAAGGCTTCCCTCTGTTTATTTGGGGGTATGGGGACAAGCATGGATGGTGAAGAGCCATGGATGATTGAGTATAACCCAGGTGATTGTACAAAGTCTATGCTGAGAGCTGACCACCCTAAGGTTTCAGTATGTTGGTGTTGACTGGGAAGGCTGCTCTCAAGGTGAGCTGTACCTCTGGGCTGGACCAGGCCTTCAGGGATCAGATGGGCGACACAAGGTCGGCCCTCAATGTTGGCAGACTATCTTTCATCCACTATGAGCATACTAACATCCTCTCCTTGCAGCATCAAGTGATGCAATGACGGTGGTAACACTGTCTTGGCTCGGATTGGGTTAAACTCTGGTTTTCAGCTCCTTGCTCTGGAGAGCAGGAGCAACCTTTCCAGTTAAAAGAAAGAAATAATATAGCAGGGGGCAAGTTGGGCTATGTCAGCTCCTAGACAGGGAGGACACTAAAGCTCTCCATTGACAGTACGTCAGATGGGGCAGACCAGCTTATTCAAATGCCTTAGGGACATATTCAAATTTCCCATGATGCATACCTACAACAGAACTATAACATCTAAAATACTAAATCTAGAGGAGCTATTTGCAAGTGAAACCATGTGGAAGGCATTTCATACTCATGTGTCTGCGTGCAGGAAGCAATGGCGGTCATTTCCGAGCCTTTGGTAGATCTCACCCTAACTTGAAATACTATCAGGTGGGATGGGCCTGGGTGTCCCAATTCATCTGGGCAGTTGGGACCAGCTCTCCAGAGTTAGACCCAATTTGCCCAAGAGGCTCATCAAAGGGTCTCTCATGTCAATTCCATGGTGTCATTGCATGTGCTCTCTCCAGTATCTGGAGATCCTGATGCCATGGTAAGACTGCTTTACTCAAGGTACTGGGCCTAACTCTGGAGGCCCGATCTACCTCAGAGAACCTTGGGATTTAATCCCTAGGTTTTTTAATTGGTCCAGGATCTGTCTGGACCCCTAACTTTGACACCCCCTTCCCCTTACACAAGTAAAAATCAGAATAATTAACTTATACCTAACTGTCTTACTTGGGGACAGTTAACTTATACCTAACTGTCATACTTACGAATTGTCTCCTAGCCCAGCAGGCTAATATAAAGAGACATCCAGCCAGGGTGAACTGAAAAACTAAAATGACTACTAATGAGTGAAGCACCCAGTGGGCAATAGCGCTGCTGGTGGACAACCAAGAAAAACATCCCACCAAGACCAAGTGGTAGTGGCAAGCTCTTTAGAAGCTATAACAATGTTTTGTGCTGTGTGGTTCACCTTGATTGCAATGAGGTGCAAGGTGTGTGATACCTCTTGTACCCTTTTGCTTAGATCCATTAAATTGCGGAGCAACATAGATACCTTTAATTCCTCCTCTAAATGGAATCCTTGTAGCTCAGCAGGCTGTGGCATGTATTCAGCCTCCAAAATGTAATCCTTCATGGCATCTTTTAAATAGAATCCCTGCCCAAAACAGTCCCTAACGTGTTGTTGGCAGAAGCATGAATTCCCTGCAGTCCTATTAACATTGATGGCACGGTCGCCAGGCAATATATACACAATGGGGCAAGGGGTCCGTAAACAGAAACAGTTTTGGCTGAATTGGACTGACACAGAAGTATTCATGGAAACAGTATGGTAATCAGTGTCATTTTGTTGGGGCTACTCCCTTTAAATAATCAAAACAGTGAATCCATTGTCTAATAAACATGCATCCTGTTAAATCAAAGAAATGTATGCGGTTTGACCAATGGAAACACCTCTCCGGGAGGAGGGTAGCATTAGTTTGGACTAACAGAAGTCCTAGGTAGGAGACCGTGTTACCACAGTTCAGAAATACCCAGTGAGAGCAGATATCTCTTGATATCAAACTTATTTGGCCTTCAGATGACCTTTCACTGTCACCCTACTCCACGTGTTTGCGAGGCCACCGGACAAGCATGTAAACAGGCGCGGCCAGTAAGTACTGGGCATTCCAAATCCCACTTAGGCAGGCAGATTAACGCCACTCCGTTGCTTCAGGGACTCTCTTGCAGACACACCTTGCTTAAGCGCGACTTTACACAAAGACGCTCGGCCTTGAGCCGACACTCTTTCAATGCTAAGCCACTACACTATTGTTATATTTGCACTAAGCCCATCATGTAAAACTTGACCTTTGCCAAAGCTTTGTCCCGCTCCAAACTTGCATTGTTCTCACCGAGTATGGCATGGCCTGTAGGCACAATCCACCCTATAAAAACTCCCCGATTCCGAGAGCACCTCGGAACGCTCCGGACTGCTATCCCGCCTTGCTGTTGCTTTGTCCAGCAAGTCACCCCCTCAGTGAACCGTGCTGAGCTTTCTTCCCTGCAACCCTCAATCTCTTCAGGACTACGAGAAAAGGTGTCGTATCACCCATTTCCCTCAAAAACTCTTATTTCTAATTTCTTAGTTAGCTGTGCGCTTGTAGTATCTTTTCTGTTGTTTGCCCTTTAATAAAGAGATCATTTTTACTATTTTAAAAACTGTCTGACTGCTCTTCTGACCTGACCCCGTAGACATTTGGTGGCAAGATCCCTGCTAAGTTACTCTGCCTCTCGCTAGCTTAAGAGAGTGCTCCAGTTAATTTCCCCATCTTGTGTTTTTGCTTGGTTATTTGGGCGTCCCTCCTGGGACCCCCAGAGAACAGGGTAACAACCGGGTGTAACTTGATAGGGTTCAAAACCTTTTCGTGGAGGACCTCCACATACAGTGTTAATTTCTCCCACGAAGCCTACTTTATACTTATCAAGGAGGAAGGGTATTGCAGGGAATCTGGATATCTTTCCCTGAACAGACTTAGAATTTCAGAATGTAAGTGACCCATGAGGCTGGACTGGACTACTTGGGCAGAGAAGGTAATTACGTTGCTCTGTAATTGTGTACACTGGATGACTATGGGTAAATCGTGGACGTCTCTGACAAGGGATATTTCTAACTCCCCTAGAATGTCTCTTTCTACTCCACCCATTGTGGCATTAATTGTCCATTTAAGTCTATGCCATGTGCTAGGTTGGTGAGCCCCATGGCTGACGAGATTCCTGTCTTTAGTTTTAGTCCTGACAACTCCCAATTTATTAGCTAAGATCTCGGTGTCGACAGCATTAAGAATTGCTCCACCAGTCCCAATGCCCCCTAATACTGTGCCTATTGTGTCCCGCTTAATATGTGAGTGGGAATGTGGAAAGGGGAGCCAGCACTTCTCCCACTGCTCCCATTGGGTTCAGGCTATCTTCAAAAAGGGGGCACATAAGGGCAGTGTCCTTGAGACATTCATTACAGTGAAATTAAGCACGACCGTACTGCTTATAGGCTGGGTTCAGGAATATGTGTACGCTTCAATGTCTTCCCAAATTATAGTACTGCCCAAGTATACTGGAGGAGAATTCCCAGGTTGGGGTTTGGAAAAGGGGATCTGTGGACAGCGTATGCCGTCGCAGGAAACATTACAATTGGTAGGAGTTTGGGTAACATCAGGAAGGGCTATTTTCCATTTCCATGATGGTCGGCAGTTATAGTAGGAGGTTTCTGTAATGACTGAGGGATCTTCTTCACTTACCGCTACATACGGTGAACCAGCATGTGAAGCAAAATGTGGGGTTGGGAAGGTGAAGATTCACTTCACAAAACCAGGAACACTTATGTTTAAGGCAAAGCTGACTTGTGTTCTTCAGTATACACACACACACACACACACACACACACACACACGGGTTTATATTTCTACAGATTACCTTTGCTTATACCGTGGAAGCAGCCCAATCTCTCTCAGATTTTCCTCTACTCCAGTATAAGAATTCCATTGACAAGTTGCTCATATTTTATATTCCCAGTCAGTAATGAACTGGGTTGGATACATGCTAATCCAGGAGGCTCCTGTGACACTTCCCAATAATATCCAGATCCAAGGTAGGGTGGCCATCCTGTTTCCTGTAGGGAACACAGAACATGGGGCTTATAAACACAGCTATAGAATACTAACTACGGGGAGGGGGAGGAGAGAGGATCTTGAGCAACCTGCTCTTCCCTAATTCCTCCATATCATTTAACCCGGCTCAAAGGGTGTGTACATGGATGCGAACATCTCAGACAAGTCAATCTCAGGTTATTTCTTGGTAGCTTAGTGATGTCTGGGGTACACTGGGTTTCCCCGTAAGCTCCTCTGGAGGCTCGGGGAGAGGTATTTGCTTAGGGTCGACTGGCCTCCCTTTCCATTCTTTCAACTGAGAGACATGGAAAAATTTAAGCCAGTCTCCCAGTTAGACCCAATTGTACCAAGGGCAGAATACACACTTGGTACACCACTGGGGAGATTCTCTTTTCAATGGGGACGAATCCTACCCACTTCGCAGCCAGGGAATGCTTGTCTTTATAGAAATTTCTATACAAGACTAGTTGTCCCTCTTCCCACTGGCAGGGGTGACGCACCCATCCCAGTCTCCTGTCCATTTACTGGAGATTCTTCCCCAGCTGGGCAGCAACTTGTCTATGAATTTGCCCTATATGTTGAATTAAATTCCACACCCATTCGTTGTTTAAAACAACAGGTTCTAAATCACAGGGAAGGCTTGTGTTAATCCAAAAAGCTTCTGGTAACATCATTTTCTGCCCAGTCATCACCATGTGCAGCTTGAAGCCATGTGATGCCACAGTGCCTCTAAATGTTACCCTGAGTTTTGGGGGGTCCCTGGAGGGGCGCCCACTTTGCCAATCAAAAATACCAATTGGGGGAAAATTAGCTAAAGCACCTTTTGGCTAGCGAGAGGCAGGGTAACTCAGCGAGATCTTTAACCCTATGTCTACGGCTTCAGGTCAGGGAACAGGCACGCAAGCTAAAAGTAACAAAAATAACAGCTTTATTAGAAAATAAACAGAAAATAAACCAACACACACACACTAACTAACTGGAAGGCAGAATGGGAGAGTGTAGGGGTGGGTAATACGACCTGGTCTCGTTGTCCTGGAGAGAAAGATGGGGTTCCGAGGTCCAAGAGGAGAAACAGACTCAGTTGTGGAAAACTGAGGGGAAAACTTTGCTGGACAGACCGGCAGCAAGGCGGGATAGCAGTCCAAAGTAGTCCGAAGAGGGGAGATAGACTCAGTTATGGAGAACTGAGAGGAAAACTTCACTGGACAGAGTGACAGCAAAGCTAGATGGAAGTCCAGTGTGATCCAAGGAAGTCCCAAAAGTGGGAACCTTTTATAGGGGAGTTTGTGCCTACCGGCTATGGCATGCCAGGTGGGAACAAAGGAAATTTGGAGCTGGACAAAGGATTTGGAAAAGGTCATGTTTGCATGATGAGCTTAATGCTCGATGACAATAGTTTAGCCAGTATGTAAATGTCCTGTTTACAAGGACTAGTCCGGCTGAGAGCCATGCAGCTATTGTAAGGTTTGCAGTGGAAGTTCCCTGAAGCTACAGGCGAGGTTTGAGTTGCTGGCCTCAATGGGGTTTGGAATGTAAAACCATTAGCGGCCACATGCTGTCTGTACTTGTCCGGAGAACCTCGCAAACACGTGGAGTGGGGTGGCTGGAAAAGGTCAAGCTAAGGCCGAATTGTTTGATATCAAAATGATATCTGGGGTCCTCACCAACAGTGCCATAGCAGGAGTAACATAAAGGCCATCAAAATTATGGGCAGCTTGGTGTCCCAGTCCTTCCCTGAGGTGCGAACTACCTTCCTAAGTGCCTCCTTCAAGGAGCGGTTTGTTCTTTCTATCTGGCCCAAGCTCTGGGGATGATGAGCGATATGGAATCGCTGCCTTATTCCCAAAGCCTTGCACAATTCCTGAGTTACCTCCCAGTGAAGTGGGCCCCCATATCACGATCAAAGTCATGTGACACCCCCCCATCATGACCAAACATTGTTAAACAACAAGTGCACAGCAATAATAGCAGTGTTGTTGCAGCAGGGGAAAGCCTCAATCCACTTACTGAAGGAATCAATTAATGTCAAGCAGTATGAAATCTATGAAATCTATCTGGATGCGGGACCAAAGACCCTCGATCCTGTGAGGAAAGGTTGGACAGAACCTAAGTCCAAATAAAATATACATGATGTACATTAAGGTTTGCACCTGGGGAAGACAGTGGATGATGCAATACCTGCATGAGTCATTGGGTTGTGTAACCAGGGCAGGAAGATTGCATCATACATCTAGCAAGGTTTGCTAGAGTTACATCAGAAATGTCTGTATATAAGGGGGGGGTGTTCTAGCCAGCTGTTCCCTCTTGATGTCTGAAGGAGCGGCCGGAGGCTATCTTTGCATGCCGTTGAATGCTGAAACTCCATTGGAGCCTTGTATATACTGTATGTATTGTAACTCAAGAGTAAAGGCCCCCTGTTGGAAGATAACAGTGCATGGGAGTATTTTTCCTGGCTTCAGGGCTTTGCTGCTGATGTTTATACTCTGCTGGCACGTTTCTAAGCTGTGTGAGTAAACTCCACTATGATTTTCAAACACTTGACTCTGGTAAGCTGTTTTGCCAGAGCTCAGTGCTGGAAGGAAGAGCTATCAAGGTTTTTGTGTAGCACCCATCATCCTCCATCCCTCCATCCAGTTCCTCTGGTGTTGGATCGTAGCCTTGGGCCCTGAGGGGTCAACGTTAACCATGGCACAAGCCAAGCAGTTATCCACCCCTTGGTTGACATCCTCTTGAGCTGAGGCCACCGGTTTCTCAGACCCTATCTAATGTGACCTCTCATCCACAATGCCCCTGTTCATGGACAAACTGGATCACGTCACCATGCAGGTCTGTAGATACTATCCAATGATGCTGACCATTGGTGTCCACAGTCCAAAACACTCCCTCAATCTGCTCTATTTTAAACCGCCCACAGTCATCAGTTCCCTTCCTGGCTAACTCAGCGATTTCAGGATCTCCCTTTTGCAATGTCCCTAAATCAAAGGTAGGAGGAATGAGGGGCTGCTTGGGATTCACGTTGATGGGGGCTATGGGAGCTCCATCATCTTGCAAAGCTGCTTCTCTGACCACGGCCTCTGCTCTATTGTTCCAAATACAGGTGGCAGAACCACTCTTTTGGTGTCCTTTGACATGAGCAACCCATGTCGGAGGAGTTCGTTCCTCAATTTGCACAGCTATTTGGACCCACTTCTCCAAATGGGCAATGGACTTCCCATCTGAAGTTTTTAGGGGATTTTGGAGCCAAATTGGGAGCCACATGCTGGCAGCTTTGGCCGTCCAGTCTGAATCAGTATAAATAGCTAAGGGGCAGTCAAGTGGTTCTTGCTCCAGTATTGTACATAGAGCTTCTACTTTGGCTGCTTGGCTGGAGTGGGGTCTGGCTTTCCCTTGAAGGGAGAAGGAGTCCAATATGTGGATCGCTCCAAAGCCAGTTCTAGGGCTCCCATCCGCATGCATTGAGGATCCGTCACAAAACCAACAAACGAATCCTTGCAGTAGTGCCTCTTCAAGAGAAGCTCCCCGCTCGACTGGCCAATTTATGGTGTCTATTGGTGGTAGAGGGCACTCATGCATGGCTCCTGTAACAATTAAGCCATATGGAGCCCGTGGTTCTTGTGACTGTTTTTGAAAACCCACCCCACGTGACACCAAGAAAACAGTCCATTTGGCTATCCTGGTGTTGGATACCTGGCTATTCTGGACTTTTCCAGATAAAATGTATTTAAGTGGGGTGTGGGGCATCTGGACGATCACACGGGCACCTCCTATCATAAATTCCCAGCGTGATAATGCCCAGACCAATGCAAGGCACATTTTCTTGCAGGGAGTGAATTTCATTTCCAGTGGATCCAGATTTCGGGAGGCATAAGCCATAATGCGCAGAGTGCCATTCAGAGGTTGTGACAGAACTGCCCCACTACTCCTGTTAGAGGTGGCTAACTGTATGAGGAAGGGCTTGGACACGTTCAGATGACCTAGCACTGGCACTCTCATCAGATCCTCTTTTAGCTGCACGAATGCCTGCTGCTGAGCAGGACCCCATTCCCACTGGGCATTCTTTTTCAAGAGAGCATACAAGGGTCTTGCTTTGGTGGCAAATGACTCTATGAAGTCTCGAGAAAAATTGAAAGTGCCCAGGAGTGAATGAAGGGAGTACACATTAGTAGGGGCTGGCTGCTCAGCAATCACCTGTATGCTCCGGGAGTCAGGAGTGCGACCCTCAGCTCCCAGGCAGAGCCCTAGGTATTTGACCTCAGTGGAGACTGAGCCTTTTCCCAATTGGCCTTAAAACTTGTGTCTCTTAGGAGTCCTAAAATCTCGTGGGTGATGTCCCTAGTCTTTTCCTCTGAGTCTGAATGTACCAGAATGTCGTCCACATAGGACAGGACGTGAGATCGTGAGGCTGGCTGCAGCGTATCCCACATCTTGACCACATGTGCATGGCAGATGCTAGGACTCGAATGGAAACCCTGTGGTGTTCTTTTGATTACGTACTGTTGCCCTCTAAATGTGAAGGCAAATTTATACCAGCATGCTTCATACAGCAGTATGGAGTGGAAAGCATTAGCCAGTTCCACTACGCTGTGGTATCTTGCACGAGCAGCAATGGCTATCAAAATTTCATTGTATTTGGCTATGACTGGGGCTACTGGGTGAGTAGTGGCATTTAATGCTCTAAAATCCACCACCATCCTCCAGGTCTTTCCATCCACCTTCAGAACAGGTTATAAGGGTGCATTGCAGCTGGACTGCATCGGGGTGATTACACCCAATTTAATGAGTCCTTCAATGGTCTTCCCTATACCTTCCTCTGCTTCTGCTGGGTATTTGTTCTGTTTTTGGGGTAGTGATCTCTGCCCTCAGTCAGAACACAGGCACCCTTCATCTTTCCACGTTCTATCTTGTCCTGTACCCATACCTCGGGGAAATCTTGCACCCAAGGATCACTAGTTAGGCTCTGCACAGGGGCAGGAGCCTTGATGGCTGTGCAACGATGCACTGCTGAGATCTCAAGGGGACCTTTATCTAATTTCCATAAGAAGCCGTTCACATAGTTCACTGTGAGCTTGTTTCCTCGGAGGAAGCTGATGCCCAAAAGGCCTTCTGATTCTCACAAGCCCGCAAGCTGAACTGGAATGTTCTTATGGCCAGGGGAATATCAGTCCAAACCTGGGCATGGTGTTCGCCCCCCCGTATCTGGTCAAGCGGATGGCGTCTGAGGTGGGCTTACCATGTCTTACCAGTTTAGGATGCAGCACATTTAGTGCTGTCCCGGAGTCTACAAGTAACGTGGCAGGGGTCTTTTCCCTATTGGTCCCAATGCCTGCCTTCACCCAAAATCTCCCCAATTTGTTGGGTGTCAGACGAGCCACAACATTTTTAGGGAGATCCCGGACCGAGGGCCCCCCTATTCCAGCAACTCCAAGTTGGGATAGTACCCCACCAGAGGAGGACTGTTTGTCACGATATTCACTGGCTGGTTACTTCCTGGCTGGGAGTGCTTTGCCAGAGCTTCAATGAGCTCTAAAGTGGGTCACTTACCAAACTGGCTCATGTCTAGTCCAAGCTGCCTTAGGGCACCCCAGAGCTTTACTCTCTCAGTGGAATATGTCTGTGTCATTGGATCGTATCTTCTGGACGGCTCTCGAGGTGCACCATTGTCCAGGGTGGACTGGGGACCCTAAGGCTGGAGTGCGGAGTTCCCTGCTTTGTTTGGTGGACCTCAAGAATCTCTGGTTCATCAAGATTCCTGTCTCCCTTTGTATTCTTGTTCCGGAGGGTGAAGGAAATTCCAGTTCCCCTTGGGAGCTGAAGCAGGGGCTGACTTCCTGTGTTGAGAATGAGGTCATAGTTGGAGTATGTCACCTCCTGTATGGGCTCCCAATTCCCGGCTTCCTTCCTATGTGTGGGGCTCTTAGGCTCCAGTCTCACAGAGTGGGTCAGAGACTCTCCGGAGATTGGCATTAAAGTCTTCCCATGTCGTTGTCTCGGGATTTATGAGACCCAGGGCCATTTTGGTCTTATGATTCAAGTCTCTGTAAAGAAGCGTCTTGAACTCTATGTTATTAAAATTCCAATTTCCCTGCGTAACCTGAACCTTCTCAGCCAGTATAGTCAGAAGCTGCTTTCTGGACACGTAAGCTTCGGGGTTCTCCTTGGATCCCTGCTGCTCCATTACATACAGGACTCCTGTACTCTGCCTGGGCCATAGGATCCTGATGATCTTCCTCATCCAATCGTGGGCATCCAGCCTCACCAACCCTTGGGCGGCTATTGTTGACTCTAGAGTAGGGAGCTCAGAAGGGGACATGCACAGCCGGGCCAACTGGGTCAGATTCTGGCCATTGGCTGTGGAGTGGGAATGGATCATGGCGTTAAGCCACATGATCCCAGTGTTCTTATTAAGGTGGCCAAGCTGATCAGCAATCGCCTTGGCTTCCGTGGTTTTCTAGGGAACTCTGGTTTCTATTTCCTGGGTCTCCTCTGCCTCATCCCTGTCCTCTCCACTGTCCCTAGGAGGTACCCTCTCTTAGTCATGGAGTGGGTCTCAACTGGGTGAATGGGGGCACTACTATCAACCCAGTCGGGATTATGCAGGTGCGTTGCCACTGCATCCTCAGGGTTCCCTGAGAGTGTGAAGGGGAAGGGAAGGGAGAAACTCCAGGCAGACTGCTGAAATAACTGCCTGCCGAGTTTGCAGCTCCTTCTCTAATTCCTTTACCTTTTGGTGGCAAGTCATGTGGCTAACTACTTCTTGCTGTTCCTTGAACTGCTTCGCCATGAACTTAGCAGCAGTTTTCGATTGGGCCAGCTCCTTCTCTAATGCTTCAACCCACTCCTTACAAGTCTGAGCTTGGAAGGTCTTCACTAAGCTTCTGGGATGTGATTTGTGCGATAGATGCAAAGGTTAGTTTGTCCGCATGCACAACCTCAGCTTGAAACCGGCCAACCTCTTTTATTCAACTCTTCAATCTGGGTTCTGGCAGCTACCAGGGCTCTTTAAGCATCCCTTGCAGCGAGCCAAAGTCCCCACACCGCCAGGGTGCCCTTGGAAGGCCCAAAAGGGGTCTTCAATGTCCTAGCTTGGAGATAAGCCTCAGGGACGAGAAGGGGTCAGAGGTTTTAAAGCTGGAGTCTTTCCAGGGGCATTTCACCTTGTGAAGGACCCAATGTTCTAACTTCCCTGTGACCTTCTCCTCCTGCAGGAGATTTTTCATCTCCATACCCTCAAACGCTTGCTACTGCCATGTGGGACCAGGCCTATAGTGATGGGAAGGATCACCGAGACCCCTGGGGGAATCATAGAATCATAGAAATTCAGAGTTGGAAGAGACCACACAGGCCATCCAGTCCAACCCCCTGCCATGCAGGAACACCCTCAAAGCAATCCCGACAGATGGCCATCAAGCCTCTGCTTAAAAACCTTCAAGGAAGGAGACTCCACTACACTCCGAGGCAACAGATTCCACTGCCGGACAGCCCTGACTGTCAGGAAGTTCTTCCGGAGGTTCAGGTGGAATCTCCTTTCCTGCAGCTTGAATCCATTGCTCCTTGTCCTGGTCTCTGGAGCAGCAGAAAACAAGTCCCCTCCTTCCTCTACGTGGCATCCCTTCAAATATTTAAACATGGCTATCATGTCCCCTCTTAACCTCCTCTTCTGCAGACTAAACATACCCAGCTCTCTAAGTCTATCCTCATAGGGCATGGCTTCCAGGCCTCTCACCATTTTGGTCGCCCTCCTCTGGACTTGCTCCAGCTTGTCAATATCCTTCTTGAACTGGGGTGCCCAGAACTGGACACAGTATTCAAGATGGGGTCTAACCAAAGCAGAGTAGAGTGGTACCAGTACCTCCCTCGATCTAGATACCATACTCCTATTGATGCAGCCGAGAATTGCATTGGCTTTCTTGGCTGCCGCATCACACTGCTGACTCATGTTCAGCTTGTGGTCTATGAAGACTCCTAGATCCCTTTCACACATACTGCTATCCAGTCACGTGTCCCCCATCCTATATTTCTGTATTCCATTATTTCTGCCTAAGTGTAGGATCTTGCATTTCTCTCTGCTGAATTTCATTTTGTTCGCCCTGGCCCAGCTCTCCAATCTATCCAGGTCATTTTGAATTTTGATCCTGTCCTCTGGCGTATTAGCAACCCCTCCCAATTTGGTGTCAGCTGCAAATTTGATGAGCATGCCCTCTATTCCTTCATCCAAGTCATTGATAAAAATATTGAACAGCACTGGGCCTAGGACAGAACCCTGTGGCACCCCACTAGTCACTTCTCTCCAGGATGAAAAGCAGCCATCCGTGATCACCCTTTGGGTTCGGTCGGAATGCTAGGGAGATGAACCTTATGGAACCTTATCTGGGAAGGAGGATTAGGAACCAATCTACAGCCTGCCCAAAAAGTGTCTCTTTTGCTGAGCTAAGCCCGGCCTTCCACCTCGACAGCTTAGGACAAAGGGACGAGGGTACAATTCAGGGACTGGGAGGATCGTTTTGATCCTGGGGGAACCTCCACCTAGACTCCGCCTGGCAATGAAGGGGAAACACGAACTCAATGGAACTTTTACAATGCCGCCGGGCCAAGCAGCAGGGGAAGAGGGAGAGGAACCAAACTGAATCATCCCTTAACTATTTTTTTGGGTGAGGGGTGCCTTCCTTTACCTTGGGGAAGCTTTTTTAAAACTCTAATCTAGGTCAGGAATCACCACCCACACCTATACTTAATGGCAGTCTGGGATTCACCACCTGCGCTCCTACTGTACGGGATTCACCACTCGTTTCAATTCTACAGAAAGTCGGGAATCATCACTCGCACCTGGCTTTATGGCAGTCCGGGATTCACCACCCGCATTCCTGCGATCGTGTATGCCTACTCTATCATGTGTGTGTGTCAGCTGAACCTGGCCTAACACTTAGCACTCAGGATTCCAACCCACAATAGTCCCCAAGTTAGGGATGTGATTCCCAGGACAGCCACGTGTACAGCCCTTGCGAACTACCATGATCCACTAGTGACCACATAGGGGTGGCTGCCATACATGGACCAAGATAGAAAGGGGGAGAGATTTCCAGCCCCGATAAAATAGCTCTAAGGCTCAGACACACAAATTCACAAGCACTCGTGTTCTTCGTGTTCCTAACCTTCAAGGATTTTGGTTAGCCATTCCCTACGTTAGCACTGACCTGACCTGAGTGGGTTGAGATTTCCACTCAAATTAGGGGTGCTGGGGATACCCGCATTTTCCACCAATTTGTTGCCCTGATTTCTGGGGTCCCTTGGGGGATGACTTAATGTGCTCCATATGATAGGGAGTGGAAACTAGCTGGAGCACAAGCAATAGCAATGCGAGGGGCAGGGTAACTTAGCGGGGTCCTTTTATCCAGTTTTTATAGGGTCAGGCCAAGCAAAAAACCAAACGAAGACATCTAATGAATTTTATTGAATGAAAGCCTCACGCACCAACACAATCACTCACACGCTCACTCAAGACCTATTAAGAAAGAGAGGAAATTGGATAGGGAAAATATTGAAGGGATTGTAGCTGGGGTAATACTGTACCTTTTCCTGAAGTCCTTGGTCCAGGAAAAACAACAAAGAAGTGGAGCTCAGCATGGAGAGGGCTGAAGGTATCACTCAACGGATGGAGAAACGGTCTCCTGGTATGACTGAGAGTGATCCAAAGAAACTCTCAAAAACTGGGACTATCTGTAGGGGAAAAAGTACCTGGAGGGCTAATCCATTCCTGGGGAGAACAATGGGTGCTGCAATGAGAAAGAAGCTCCATAATGGCAACTCCTTTTTGCATGATGGGATTACGAGGTGTTGCCAAAGTTTCATGATCTTTGGTTGCATTTGGTTGTGGTGTGAATTTATGTAGATGGTCCTTGCCTGATAGGATTTTGGTGCTATCGGTGCTCAACTTGGGGAAAAGACGCTAATCTCAAGTTGGCTCCTTAATGGCTGAGGACCTCTTTTTCTACTGTGGGCTTGCACAGCTTGAGGTCTCCTGGGGCTACATGATGGGGGATTGTACTGGCCTGACCTGGTTTTAGATCGTTCGACCATTTCTGCCTACATGCTCATTGGGGTGACCTCTCATGCACATTGAATCATATGTTAATATCAAAATTGTAGACCCTGAGACAGGGTTTACCAGTGAGGTAACGCCGCTCCAGGCACAAACTCCCAACAAGGAATCCTAAGCACCTTCCAGGCAGGGGCATGCTGTGCAAGATTTTCCTCACAGCTTACAGTCCCAACCCAAAGCATATCTATTCATTTATCCAAATTCAATCCTGGTTGACCAAGTACAAATCTACTATGGTTTGTACAGTTGCAACATGCATGTACCCTGAAAATGAGAATAATGAGATCTTTTCCCAGGAAGGTCCAAAGGCAAAATCACTCAACTTTGTCACCCAGTGCAAACTTGACATGCCCCATTCCAGCATGCAATGTGGCAGTTGTTATGGCCGAAGCTTGGAACGCTGGCAGAAGCAATACGGAAGTATATTATGAACCAGCCTAGCTAAGCATGGTCCATGAACTGGTTCATCTATCTAAATCAAATTGCTTGCAATTCAAACAAAGACTCAATATGATTTCAATCAAGAGGAATGCTTGTCCTTGTCCTGGATCTCACCCACAAAGAAAGCAAGTACACCCTCCAATTTGGCCATATGTATCCTATCGCTACTGCATTTGATGCATTAATTAAAGATGCTGCCAAACTGATTCAGGCAGAGTCTCCCATCATGGACTGTCATGTGTTAAAGTTGGATGTATGAGAATTGTTATTGCAACTGATGATCTCCCTGAAAGAGAACTGAGTAGGATTCTATAAGTTAAATACTTCAGCACAATGACCAGAGTGTGCACCCTATTTACACCCCAGAGAAGCTGGCTGGGCAGAGTGGTTTAAATTATGGTCTGGACCTGTAAGTCCCCCTAGAGTGAAACAGGCATGGACAGACTGCATCACATCTGTAGGAGCAGGCATGTTTTTGTTAAATATTGCCAACATGGAGGTGTTAGCAAATAAATTGTCCCATGTTACTACTGACATGGCAAATATGGGTGAGCCTTTATGGCAATTTGCCCAGACTGTCTGATGTCTAACATTTGGTCAACACTCTGCTTATTAATTGGGAAATGGCATTGGAGAGGAACCCACTAATACTGACAGGCAAAATGTATTTTGGCAATTGGAACACATCATTAGCTTTTGTCTGCACCCAAATGCATACAATCAATCTGATGATGATTGGGGAATTAGTTCGATAGATCCACGATGGACACATCCCAAAGGAGATTAGAGAAATGATCAGGCCAACACTAAGGAAAGAGGAGGTGCAGCTAGAAGTATGTTGGACCCTCGTAAACACCACTTCCATCCCCTGGGTGGAATCAATTACAGCTTTTCATGGTTACCGTCACTACAAGGACCATCCTCTGCATTCATCCAGTCATTCCCCTAGGAATACAGTCAGTCTTAGGAGCCATACTGTATTCCAAAGACCACAACCATTGGGCAACAGTGTTTGGACTCAAATGGCAAACTGTCAACGTAGAAGGGTGCCAGCACTAAAAACACTTGGGCTTTATTTGTACAGATGATGCTTTGTAACCTCATCACCTGTGTCTAATGCCTCTTAAGGGCCACAATGGCCAGTGCGCCTATGAAGTAACCCGAGAAATCAATTTGGCCATTGTATACACAGGAAAGGGATGCGTGAGTGCAAGGACAGCCTGCCAAACCATCACTATAAGCTGATACATACTTCAGACCATGGTGCCCACTCTGAATTAATGTTTTTGCAATGTCACAACCATCAATGATTGTGACATAGACTACTCAGTCCCAACTTGGACCTAACAAGAAATAGCCATGTCCTCCTCACTGTATAGTTCTGTTACCCCAGTATTCTTCAGTCTTAAATTGCATATCATCCATAGACTTCTAACTCACCTTGGCCTCAAAGAGCAATTAATGGAGATAAAAACAACTGGAGACAACGCTGCACTGGTTGTGTCTCATAATGGCAAAACCATTGCAAAACGCTCTAAAGAGAATACATTAATCAGACACCATTCATGTTGGGAGTCCCTTGTTGGCTGGTGCCCCGCTTGTTACCCTGATTTCTGGGGGTCCCGTGAGGTGTACTCCAAATTAAGTGTACTCCAAATTATACAAATTAGGGAAATTAGTCAAAGAGCACAAGCTAGCAATATGAGAGGCAGGGCAACAGAGTGAGATCTTTTACCCAATGTCTACGGGGTCAGGCCGAGTCAAGGAGCAAACAGAAGTGAAATAATAATTGTAGTCTTTATTAAAATCCAATCAGTATATGCAACACACTCACTCAGATAACCAGAGAAATAAAGGTTGGAGTGGGATAGAGGGATTTTTAGAGGAGTTGTTGGTTTGGGTAATACTATACCTGTCCTGAAGCCTGGGTAGTTTACAGCAGAGGTTCATAGAGATGAAGTTTCTCAGCACGTGGGACAGAGCGGAAGGCTTGCCAAGCAAAGTGGCAGCAAGGCAGGATGGAAATCGAGAGCGATCTGAAGACGCTCTCAAAGTCAGGGGTTCTTATAGGGGAAAATGTGGCCGTAGGCTAGTCCGTACTTGGGGAAAACAAGGAGTTTCGGGCTGGAGACAAAGCCTCCGAAAGGTCAGAATTTAGCATGATTGGGTTAAGTCCAAATTGTCAATAGAGTAGCCAGTATGCAAACGCAGAGTGCTTGACAGATAAGTATTCGTCTAATCAAGCTGCCTGCTCGGGACAGGGAGTTCTTTGTAAGTAGCGTGCATACATAATAGGGTACTTGCCTTGAGGTCTCCTGAAGCAGCGGGACAGCTATTTCTGGCCTGCCTGTATTTATGTGGAATATTATAGCGATTAGCGGCCGTGCCTGTATGCCAGCTTGTCCGGGGGCCTCGCAGCACGTGGAGAGGAATCGGTAAAGTAGGTCGAATTATTGATATCAAAGTGATATCTAATATCCCACAAATCCGGGTTAGCAAGTGCGGTAACAACCCACCCCCCCGGAAATGGGCGATTTAGGACAATATTGAATATTTTCCAATTAAACATTTCAAAGCAATTCTAGCGTTGAATAGGGGTCTACAGGCTCAGAGGTAGTATTTCTCCATAGGCAAAGAGAATTTCGGGGAAACATGAAGGGTTTAACACATTCCTATCTAAGACCTACACCTAAACACATTCACACAAATGTCAATGAAACAATAATTAATGGCAAATTGTCCCGTCAATAGAGAACTATCAGTAAATGAGCAATCACGGTAAATGGCATAATGCAAAAACAGTTGAACTTGGAAGCAAAAATGTGCCTTCCAATGAGGCACTGCAGGAGCGAGCAAAGCAAAGTAGTGAAAGTTACAACGTATCCAATCTTGCAGACCAGCTAACAAGTGAAAGCTAACTATCTGCTGTTGCATCTTGCAGATCTTGGAGCAAGGAATATTCCATTTTGGAAGCCAAAAGTCTTTTGAATCAGCATCTTTGGTAAAAACAGTCTTTTTCTCTGTCGGAGAGTGTTTGGATCACCCCCTCTGTGGTCCCACAGCTGCAGCAGAGGGATCGGGCATCTTGCTGGACTGGCTCCCGGTTGGAGCTGCGATATTTCGTCTTTCACTCCCCCGGTACCCGGGGGGTGATACTCAGGTCCGAGGGTTGTCCTGGTTCTCCAGAGCTGTCGATCTGTAGCTATTTTACAGAAAACTGACAAGGTTAGTAGCCAATGTATAATGAAAATGCAAATTATCGGCTCAGAGCCTGATGGGAGTTCAAGTTGAACCCTTAAACTTTGTTTCACTGTAATCGAAAAGTCTAAATGGGAGTGGAGGTTTAAATAGCTCCCAAGAACAGAGCTGTATTGGACTTAGCACAGCCTATGCAGGTAGTGAGGCTGCTGATTCGGAGCCCGCATCCATCCGTCAGTCCTTAGGCACAGTTAGCCAGACTCATCCCAGAACGAGGTCGGATTCAGACATCCAAACTTCTTCCAGAACAAGGGTTGGCTTCCAGTTAGCAGACAAAAAGCCAAACTCATCTCTGAACACAATGAGATCCTATTTGGCAGTTCATTCGCCGAGGTCCCCCTATGCTCAGACCCAGAGCTGAAGCTCCAAGTCTGATGTTGTAAACCTGAGGGCTTGTGGCCGTTGCTGGTACAGTACTGATGGCTCGATGTAGGCTCTGAGCAAGCAACTTCCCTACCTCAGAAAGCTGAACTCCGAGACAGGCCTGAAGATTGGTTGCCTTTGGATAGGCTTTTGAAACCAAGCGGGATGTCAAAAACAAAAACACTACACACTAACAATAAACTATTTACACATTATGAGCCTCGGAGCATTTAGTAAAACCAGCCAGCTTGCAGCTGGAAAATCTGTTTCTTGACCCACAGTACAAGGTCAATTAAGCATAAGGCAAATATGACCTGGAACACAACTAAAATAATTAAAGGGTGCAAGGTGAAGTGGGCGATCGCTTGTCCCGTGGATGACCAAGTGAAGGTGTTTCACCAGGATTGTTGTGATGCGGTTTCCAAATCTTCAGATGATTCAACGATTACCTTGGCTGAGTGATTAACTGTCAAGGGAATCTGGTGGAGGGAGTGCGAAACCTCCATAACTCTCTGTGCTGGGCAGGTGAGATTCTGTAGCCATGTAGACACAGAGATCTCGTCTTCCAGGTGGAATCCGACTAGTTCGGACTCCGTGGGCACGTATCCATTTTCCAAAATATAATCTCTTATCTCCCGCAGGAGATAGAAGTCTTTACCAAAACAATCCTGGATGTTCTCAGGAACAAAAGCAAGGGTTACCGGCAATGCAACTCAGTCTTACGGTCACACCACTAGGCAGTACAGTCATATTTGAACACGGGGTTCTTAAACAAAAGTACTCCCTGTTAATTTGGGCCACGACTGTGTAATTAACCAGTACTACAATGTAGTCAGAGACATTTCCATAACTAAAACTGTCGATGTTGCGAAAGTACTGTATCCAATGATGGTGAAATAAACAACCGGATAAATCAAATGAGTGTGTACCGTTGGACTAATGGTACATTTGTCGAGATAACAAGGTGGCATTGGTGGCTATTAAAGGGAGTCCTTTATAATGGGATAATGGATGTAGAATGACCAGATCCAGAATCCTCTCATGTACGACTTCCACCTTAGGCTCTCCCAAGTGGTATGGCGTATTTGTGCCAAAGTGGCAGGGTGTTCCAAAGATTCCGGGTATCGCTCTCATTGCAGGCCCAGGATCTCAGGGTTCATTAATTCCATGAGGCTGGCCTGAATCACCTGAGCGGCAAAGGTGATTATGTTACTTTGTTTCAAAAGGGGGAAGAGGTTTAAAATCTACAACTACTAAAAAAAACTAAAACAAACTATATACACACAAAAAAGGGGAAACCTTGCTTGAGTGTGTCTCTTCAAGGTGGCTGCCAGCCCATGAAGGGAAGTAAGGCAGTTGCCTCACTCCTTGGCTGCTGCACAAAGGAGGGGGTTGCCCAGTCTGGTGGCTTTCCCTTCCAGTCCTTTGCATGTGTTGGTTTGTGGGTCTCTGAAATTACTTGCAAGAGTGGCAGTGCCCACTCATTCCTTGAGACCCTTTTGTCCAAATCAAAGTGGAGGCTGGTGTCTGACCCAAGTGCCACCTGAAGTACTGCATTTCGTGGCAGGACGGTGATCGAGACACAGCCAAGGACTGTCTTGGCTCACCCAAGATCATCAGAGTAAAAAGGTATTGGGTGCCACTGAAGGTGAGTGTAAGCTGGCACCAGTATAGCTCTGTGGACATGAAGACAGTAGCCACATCTACCTCCGTGTGGTATTTGGGACTCATAGTCGCATTTGTTAGGGTCTCCCCTGATGGACTGCTGTCAAAGGCAGTGCATAGTGTCAACTCAGTGTGTGCCAAGGTGAATGCCTTTACTACCCCATGCTGTGGTTGGGCAGGAGCCTTTTGCTGCTTGAACCCCCAGTCCCACGTGGAATTCCCTTGAAATAAGGCATGGAGAGGGTGGACTCTCTCTGCCAGGGTTTCCAGAAAATCTCGGGGGAAACTGCAGGGTCCTAACCGGGGGCTCAGAACAGGGACAATGGCAATCTTTGGCCATGTGCTCTCCTCTTCCTGGCTCTCACACGGGCTAGCAATGTCTTGTGCCTTGTTAGACTCTGTGCGGGCTTCCTTCTGAACCTTAGCCTGGTGTGATCCTTCTCAGTGCTCTGAAAGTGCTATTGTCTCCGAGGTGGTTGGATTCACACTCATAGCTAGGTCACGGTGAGGGACTATTTGCTTGGTTTTAGTGCGCACTGAGCGCTTGTGTCTTCTGAAGGACTTAGATTGCCCCCCCCCACATCCGGGCAAACAGATAGCGTCTGGGGTGGGCTCACCCTGTCTCATTAGGTTTGGGTGCAGCACTTTTAGCGCTGCATTCGAGTCTGCCAGAGGGGTGGCAGGGGTCTTTTCCCTATCGGTCCTAGTGCCTGCCTTCACCCTAGATCTACCCCATCTGTTGGGCATCAGTTGAGCCACAACCCTTCGGGGGAGATCCCGGGACCGAGGGCACCCCTTTCCTGACAGCTTTAGGTCTGAGTAATATCCAGCTGGAGGAGGACCGTTGGTCACTGCATTCACAGGCTAGCTATTTCCCAGCAGTAAATGCCTTTCAAGGGCATCAAGGAGCTCGATCGTGGGTCTCCCATCAAACTGGCTCATGTCCAGTCCAAGTCTCCTCAAAATTCCCCAGATCTGCACTCAATCAGCCCAGTAGGTCTGGGCAGTTGGATCATAGCCACTGGACGTTTCCCTGGCAGCACCATTGTCTGTGGCCTGTTTTGGAGTTGGAGGCGGGGGAGCAGCCTTACTGGGCTGACTGTCTGAGTCCCTAGCCTGCCAATGCTCCTGCCTATACCTGTTGTTCTGTCTAGGAGGTGGACATGAATTCCAGTTCCCCCTGGGGACTGAATTAGGGGCAGATTTTCTATGTTTGGAATGAGGGCCGTAATTTGCATAAGTGACCTCTGGGATGGGCTCCCAATTCCCAGCCTCCGTCCTGTTTGCCTTTAGAGGGGATTTCAGGGCTCCAGCCTCACGGAGCAGGTCAGTGACTCTCCAGAGGTTGTCATTAAAATTTTCCCAAGGTGTTGTCTCAGGATCGATGAGCCCCAGGGCCATTTTAGTTTCGTGGTTCAAGCGTCCATAAGGGAGAGTCTTGAATTCCACGTTGTTGAAGTTGTAGCCATCCCACGCTTCGGGGACCTTCCCTGCTAATATGGCCAGAAGCTGCTTTCGAGCCATGTAAGCTTCAGGGTTCTCTCGAGGACCCTGTTGCTCCATGATGTATAACACACTAGCACTTTCTCCTGGCCACAAAATCCTCATCACCTCCCTCATCCAGTCATTGGCCTCGAGTCTCACTAAGCCTCGAGCCACCACGGCTGATTCCAGTGTAGGGAGTTCCGTAGGTGACATGCAAAGCCTGGCCAGCTGCGTCAAGTCCTGGCCGTTGGCTGTCAGGTGAGAATGGATCACTGCATTTAACCACATGATCCCTGTTTGTTGGGAGGGCCAAGCTGATCTGCTATCACCTTGGCCTCAGTGGCTCTCCAGAGGACCCTCGTCTCAATTTCTTGGGTCTCCCGCACCTCTGCTCTACCTGCGCTTCCCTCTCCTGTGGGGGCTATCCTTTTTGTCATGGAACGGGTCTCTACAGGCTGAACTGGGACCCTGTGGTCGCCCCAGTCCGGGTTGTGGGGAAGGGTGGTCAAAGCATCCTCTGGCAGAAGCTCCTCGTGGGTGAATGAGGGGAGAAGTTCAGGGCACACCACAGAGATCAATGCTCTGCGGGTGTGGAGCTGACTCTCCAGCACCTCAGTCTGTTTATGGCAGGCCTCATGACTGACAGCCTCATGCTGCTCCTTCACTTGACCCACCATAAACTTGGCTGCATACTGGGCGTGAGCAAGCTCAGCCTCTAAGGCGTGAGCCTTCTCCTCCCATGTCTGAGCCTGCAAGGTGGCAGCACTCAGTTTTTGTGAGGTGGCCTGTGCGACAGATGTGAATGTTACTTTGTCCATGCGCAGAGCCTCCATCTTGGCACGAAGCCGGGCATTTTCCTTTTCTACCTCTCTTAACTTACCTCTGTTCTCAACCAGGACGTTTGAGGCATCTCTGGCAGTCAGCCAAAGTCCCCAGGCAGCCAAAGCATCCTTTGACAGCCCAAACAGGTTCTTTGACTGGTGCGCCTGAGCGTACACCTCCCTTAGTGTGGCAAAGGGATCTGCCGTCTGTAAGCTAGACTCCTTCCAGGGACATTTCCCTTTGCTGAGGACTCACTTCTCAAGCTTGCCCTTGACCTCCCTCTCTAACATGATGTCCTTAACTGCAACTTTGCTGCTCTCAGCCATTTTCAAACTACAATACAAAGGACCAGGATCTGGAGGGAAGGGTAGGATCACCGGGACCCCTGGGGGATTCTAGGGAAATGAACACTGTGGAACTTCATGAGGGAAGAGAGAACGGAACCTAACTCCAGCCTGCCTAACAAGGGTCACTTTTGTACACCTAAGCCTGGCCTTCCACCTTGATAACTTAGGGACAAAAGGATGAGGAAACGGTTCAGGGACGGGAAGAGTTACCTAGACTCCGGGGGAAACCTTCAGGAGTACTCTGCCTGCCACTGAAGGTATGGGGGGAAATGAACCCAGAGGAACTTACAGCGCTGCCTGGCCAAGCAGTGGGGAAAAAGGGGCAAGGAACCTAAACTGAACCATCTCTGACAGTTTTTTGGGTGAGGGGCCCCTTCCTACACCTGAGGCCAAACGTTCTAAACCCTATTCTAGGTTGGGACTCACCACCCGCACCTACTTCCTTAAAGGTCAGGACGCACCCGAAATTTAAACAGCCGGGACACACCCGCGCTTTCACTACAACAAATGGGACGCACCTGCGTTTCAACTCCGGGGGGGGGTATTTCTTCCCTAAGTGCTATTGCCTTGCCACTAATGTGTTGCGTGCATGTGGACTGTTCCTAACGCGCTAGCGCTTGGATCCCAGCCCATGATAGACCCCAAGTTAAGGATGTGATTCCCAGGACAGCTTGTGCACACCCCTTGCTATTGGACAATGATTCACTGCCCAAGGACCAGCAGTGACCACACCGGGGCGGCTGACATACACAAACTAAGCAAGAAAGGGGAGCAGATTTCCAGCCCAGATAGAGTAGCTTCTGGAGCTCAAGCACACAGATTTCACACACACACATGTTCCTGCCTGACAGCGTTCTAGCGACTTGACTGGCCATTCCCTAAGTCTATACCAGCCTGATTTGAGAAGATTTGCGACTCCTACTCAAATTAGGGGTACGGGGTTGCCCGTGTTGCTCCACCACTCTGTTACCCTAATTTCTGGGGTTCCCGTGAGGGACACCTAAGTGTGCTCCAAATTATACAAGTTGGGGAAATTAGTCAAAGAGCGCAAGCTAGCAATACGAGAGGCAGGGCAACAGAGTGAGATCTTTTACCCAATGTCTACGGGTTCAGGTCGAGTCAAGGAGCAAACAGAAGTGAAAAATAATTGTGGTCTTTATTAAAATACAATCAAACAGTGTATGCAACACACTCACTCAGATAACTAGAGAAATAAAGGTTGGAGTGGGATAGAGGGATTTTTAGAGGAGTTGTTGGTTTAGGTAATACTACACCTGTCCTGAAGCCTGGGTAGTCTACAGCAGAGGTTCATAGAGATGAAGTTTCTCAGCACGTGGGACAGAGCGGAAGGCTTGCCAAGCAAAGTGGCAGCAAGGCAGGATGGAAGTCAAGAGCGATCTGAAGACGCTCTCAAAGTCAGGGGTTCTTATAGGGGAAAATGTGGCCGTAGGCTAGTCCGTACTTGGGGAAAACAAGGAGTTTCGGGCTGGAGACAAAGCCTCTGAAAGGTCAGAATTTAGCATGATTGGGTTAAGTCCGAATTGTCAATAGAGTAGCCAATATGCAAACGCAGAGTGCTTGACAGATAAGTACTCGTCTAATCAAGCTGCCTGCTCAGGGCAGGGAGTTCTTTGTAAGTAGTGTGCATTCATAATAGGGTACTTACCTTGAGGTCTCCTGAAGCCGCGAGACAGCTATCTTTGGCTTGCCCATATTTGTGTGGAATATTACAGCAATTAGCAGCTGTGCCCGTATGCGAGCTTGTCCGGGGGCCTTGCAGCACGTGGAGAGGAATCGGTAAAGTAGGCCGAATTAGTGATATCAAAGTGATATCTAATATCGCACAAATCCGGGCTAGCAACTGCGATAACACACTGCAACAGGAGTCTTTAATGCAATGCTACATCCCATAGTCATTACCCTGGCCTTCCAAATTACATAGGTGTTCTGCCTCTCTGGTATGGCATATTGGGTTCACCACCAGATTATTTAATTGAGAGCGTATGGTGAATTGGCCAAGTCTGCCAAGGCTCAATCTTTTCTTTAACTGAAATTGTTCAGGAGCTGAAAGCCTTCCAGGACTCCATTAAGGAAGCCCTCAGCTGAGGTAGGTCAGTCCACCAGAGTGAAGACTAACCAACTGTACCTAGCAGGACACACAAATAAGATTGCTCACTAGTTCTAAAGGAAGCAGTCACATCCGTTGTGGAAGAAAGTTTCTCCTGGATCATGCTGCAGTTGTAACCCCATCCTGAGCTAGGAGTGACCAAGCTGTACCCAAGCAGGAACCAGGAATCCCCTGGGAAAGAATAAAATAGTGGGACTGGTCAGTCAATATTCCCCACTAGGAGACAGACCAGAGCCAGGAACAACAGCTTTCCCAGTACACAGTTGAGCAGAAAAGGTTTTCTCCAAGCTAGTTCAGGTCCAAGAGGGCTGGCTGACCCTTCAGAGCCCTGATATTGGAGCCTTTCTATGATCACCAGCTTTGGAGCAACCAGCAGAATCTGTGTGAGACAACTGTGGGTTTCTTCTGCAGGATGCGTTTGCTACCTCCTGGAAATGCCTGTGCTATGGCTGTCTCAGGATTGCTGGCAGATAGTCATTCCCAACTCTGGAATACTGCCCTGCCCTGGCTGGGTTGCTCCGCATTTTACAAGACTCCCCAATACTTCTGTCAACAATCCAGGCCACAGTGGACTTGCACCAATCCAGCACTCCAGTCTACTGACCAGCTGGTATGTCAAATGTCGCTGTCTCCTGTTCACATTCCATACATTTTCAGTGCCCAAACATTGGTTTTCTCTTTCCAGATGCAGTACCTGAGAGGCTTCACCACCCAAATTTGCATAAGACACCAACGCTCCTGGGTGACTTGGCCCCCAGCTTCGGTTGGTGAAGCCCAATGGCTAACCTCCCTCACACAGTTTCCCCCCAAAATGCAGGAACACCATCAATTCCACCCTGCAATCTGAAAAACACTGCAAAAAATGTCAGTCCTGGTCTACCAATCCTGCAAGAACAGCCAGCCACTGACGTATACTGTGTCAACATGTCAGGTGAATGACATGTTCCAACTCTAGAAAACCTGGCTGCATCAATAGGAGTATGGTGTCTAGATCGAGGGAGGTACTGGAACCACTCTACTCTGCTTTGGTTAGACCCCATCTTGAATACTGTGTCCAGTTCTGGGCACCCCAATTCAAGAAGGACATGGTCAAGCTGGAGCAAGTCCAGAGGAGGGTGACCAAAATGGTGAGAGGCCTGGAAGCCATGCCCTATGAGGATAGACTTAGAGAGCTGGATATGTTTAGTCTGCATAAGGGAAGGTTAAGAGGGGACATAATAGCCATGTTTAAATATTTGAAGGGATGCCACGTCGAGGAAGGAGAGGGCTTGTTTTCTGCTGCTCCAGAGACCAGGACAAGGAGCAATGGATTCAAGCTGCAGGAAAAGAGATTCCACCTGAACCTCAGGAAGAACTTCCTGACAGTCAGGGCTGTCCGGCAGTGGAATGTGCTGCCTCGGAGTGTAGTGGAGTCTCCTTCCTTGGAGGTTTTTAAGCAGAGGCTGGATGGCCATCTGTCGGGAGTGCTTTGAGGGTGTTCCTGCATGGCAGGGGGTTGGACTGGATGGCCTGTGTGGTCTCTTCCAACTCTACATTTCTATGATTCTATAAAACAAAGAATGCTGCCCTATCCATCCTGATTACACCTTGCTTTTCCTGATACAGGGAGTGGGGGGAATGGATTGAAGCTCTCAAATCCACTCCTCCAAACACCCCATGGACTAATTTCACAAACTGAAACAGGAAACAGACACAAGGGAGGGGGAACGCTGTCCATCCCATACATTGGACTATCTGAATCAAAGGATTTAAGAACTGTTACATTAATTGCCTGAGTCATACTCTTCCCTATTTCCTATATTGAAGAAGGACTGACCAATTGAACCTTGCTGTTTCTTTAAGATGCTTGACATTGCTATATGTGAATTTGAAGCTCCAATTGCTGGAGTAGTATTTGCATATTGCATTGTATCTTGGTATGTGTGTTGTCTCTGCTGCCACACAATAGCGATGGAAAGTTCCTGTTAAACCACTGATTGTTTCAGCTCTTCTTCCTAGGACCTGGATGTTTCCCTTCTGAGGAAAAACACTGGCTGAACACATGTGCTGCAAAGTAGGTCAGAGATCCCCTCTAGGCATAGCTAAGGACATGGTCAGGATAATCACCAGGTCACTCTAGAGATAATAGGCTTGAGCTGAAGCTGTAACGTCTCTGCTGCCACACAATAGTGACCATTAACTCTGTCTGGACCCCACTGTCTATGTTGCATGTGAGTGTGATAGATGATGCCTTTGAGATCGAGGAGCAACTGAGTGTGCTAAGAACTGAGCCAGTGAGTTGGCAAATCAACTTGCAAACATCCTCTGCACTGGAAGGTCAAACAAAGACAGAGTTGCCCCAGCCAGGTCATGATGGAGAGGGAACCAGCAGTGATTCAGAGGAGCTACAGCCACCTGTGCCCATCAGCCCTCAATCACGTTGAAGGCTGAAATGGACATCTCAGAGGGAGGCTGCATGGACTAGGCTGAGGAAACAATAACAAGCAGCACCTGTTCACAGCGGCTATTTAAGTCTGCAGGTGTGGCTGCCTTTGTTTGCAGCAAATTACTAGCAAGCCCTCATGACCTTTGTGTCTCTTGCTCCCTGAAACCCTCCAGACAGATCTCTGTCTCCTTTACCTTTGGACTGGACCATGACCTGGCTCGGCTTGTGTTTGGTAAATTCGGACTCTCCCTGCAAGTATTCCCAACCTCCCTCCTCCCCTTGCTGGCTGAGGTTCGGTAGGGGGAGAATCCTGACATTCACATCCTTGCCCTCCAAGCAGATTTTGGGTATATTTTGGAATTGCTGGGTGGTTCTTTCCTGCACAGATCCTGTAAATATTAGTGGAAGATCTTGTTAGTCGCCCCCCTCCCCTTGAAGACTTATTGAGCTTAAGTAATTCCCCATTGTCATATGAAGGTATTGACATCATGGGTGGGCCCCTGAGTCACCCTTATTTTGGGGTAACTGCATTGGTGGGCACATGATAAAGCTAAACAGTGCTGGATGAAGATACAAAAATCATGCTAAAGACCTTGAAGTCTCAAGTATCTAAAAAGTCTGAATTATATTTGCTAAGAATCTGGGAAGATACAGCAGTAGGTAAGAAGCAACATAAGCTGGTACAACATACATTGTTAGCAGGAAGATTACTGTATACGAAGTATTGGATAAAATCACAATTACCAATAGTGGACGTATGGCTGGACAGACTGATGTGAATTGTTGAAATGAACAATCTTACACATAGGGCAAAAGGCAGAACACAAAATGAATTTTTGTCTGAATGGAAGCGGTTGATTGATTTTTTAAAAAAGAATGATGGCCATTTGACGACAATAGGTTTTGAAACTTAAAATTTATATTGCTATGTGAGAAGTGTAAAAGTAGATTTGAAAGATGTACTCTCTTGTTTTAATTTTTTTATACAGATTATTATCTTTTGATGATTGATCATTAGTACAAAATAGAATAAGTTAACGATGATTTATGGACTGGAGAAATTAAATAAGTAAATACCTAAAACAATGAGTGATCAGCAACAATTAATACTTAGGGGATAAAATGAATGATCTAATAGTTAGGTACAAATGCTTAAAAAATATGAAGTATTTGCAACAAGGGTGGGAACTAATTTTTAGTTATGTTTCGTATTTGTTTTAGACATGTGTAAGTTAGGATGTTTGTTGGTGTTTGTATGGTTGTATTTTTGTTGTTGTTTTGTTTTCTATGTTTGGTTTGTGTTGTCTTTTCTTGTTTTTTACTTAATATAAAAAAGGACAAAAAAAAGCAAAAGGTAAAGGAATGGGGGGAGGCACACCTGTGCCTTCTCCCTTCCAGAGCTCCCTCCTCCCATTCCCTTGTCTCTGGCCTCAGCACAAAAAAGGCAAGAGAATGGGAGGAGGACTGGGGAAGAGCTATTTGCAATTTTTCCACTTTCATGAGGATTCCGTACCCTGAACCCTCTTGAAAGTGGAGGGGCCACTGTAATCATTGCAACTAGTTACATCTAGTAAGGAAGTATAGTTGGTCCCCCACATATGTGTGTGTGACTTTTACAAATTTGATTATTTGTGGGTTTCTTCAACCTTTGCCTCCCCATCACAGGTGCTTCTTTCCTAGGGGAATTTTCCTTTTTGGTGGCTCCAATCAGGACATGCAGCATTTTAAAAACCCGACTCTGGTCCTCTTCCTCTGCCACTAGCCGCTGCTCTGCCAGTTAAAGATGGCTTGCATTCTGATTTCTTGGTACCACAAACTCTCTCCTGATCACCCCCACCCTAGGAAGGAGATAAGCAAGAGAGAGGAAATAGAGGTCATCATGCTGCCCTTTCCCTCTCTTTTCCCTGAATTGGTTTGGACCCTGGGTGCCCATTTCCCCAGCATGCCTCTCCTCCTTCTCCTCCCTCCAATTTTGATATTTGAGATTTTTTTCCCACATTTGCAGGTGTCTTGCACCCCTAACTCTAGTGAATGTGGAGAGCCAACTGTAATAAGGACTAATAAGGAGCCTAACCTATCTCATAGTGAGGACAGAAGAGGGAAGAGAACCTTGGCTGTTCTATACAAGAGTGGAAGAAAGATGGAATAAAAATATAGCAGCACTGCTAATTGTATCATGAGGCTCCTTATTCTGCTGCTCTCAAAGTCTCAAGTCATCCATTAAGGAAAAAAATTTCTTCAGATACTTAGGCCCTTTCCACAACTAACTTCTGTCTCACTGGCGTCCAGTGACAATGGCAGCAGCAACTCTCCTAGGGGAGGAGTGCAATGGAGCACTCCACTCCACACCAGTTGCCTCCAGGAACCAGGAAGTGTGATGATGGCCATGTCTCTTCCTGCCGCAGCACAGCCGAGTACTGTCCTAGACTGCGCTGGGGCAGGAAGTGTAGCTGTTGCATTTCCAGGACCTCTGTAGCAAAGGTAAGTGCAGGCGCGCGGCAGGAAGGTGATGCTCTATCTGGTCATTAATGGAGAAAACCTGGTGCTTCAAGAACATAGTCATGAAGATCAGAATGGCTTTTTACCCAAGAGAATGATGCATGACAATATCAGGACAATCTTAAATATAATTGAATACTACAAACAACACAATGAAAAAAAGCTAGCTATGGTATTTGTTGATGCAGAAAAGGCTTTTGATATGGTCAATTGGTCATTCTTGAAGACGACTATTAAGCAAGCACAAGCGGGAGAAAAATTCATCTCATGGATTGAAGCAATATATTCTCAACAAATGGCGAGACTAATTATAAATTAATATAAATTATAAATTATAAACGGAGAACGTACCAAACCAATTGAAGTAGGGAGAAGAACACGGCAGGGGTGCCCTCTGTCACCTTTGTTATTCATTCTGACATTAGAAATACTTAATGAAAATATAAGAGAAGATGTGGCAATAAGAGGAGTCCAGATAAAGAAATTTCAATATAAACTTAAAGCCTTTGCAGATGATTTGGTACTTTTTTTGGATGATCCCCTTAAGAGTGCTGAAAGATTGATGGAAACTATTCAAGAGTATGGAGATTACTCCGGTTTCAAGATTAATAAGGAAAAGACAGTGTATATAACAAAATACATGAAGGAGAAAATTCAAACAAATTACAGAATTTAATAAAGGACAGAAAGCTAAATATTTAGGAGTTTGGATCACAAAAAGAAATAATGAATTGTACCATAACAACTATGACAAAAAATGGAAGGAGACAACTCAAGAATTGGAAAAATGGACTCAACTTAAACTATCCTTGCTAGGACGGATATCAGTGATAAAAATGAATGTGCTTCCAAAAATGAATTATCTCTTTCAGAATGTGCCTATCATTACAAATATCAAACCTTTTGTCCAATGGAAAAGAGACATAACTAAATTTATATGGCAAGGGAAGAAACCAAGAATTAAATAGAGAATTATGACGGATCTCACAGTGAGAGGTGGTTTAGGTCTGTCACATTTACAGGTATATTACAAGGCAGCTGCACTCACTTGGATAAAAGACTGGATAAATCTTCAAAATATGAGAATGCTGGCATTAGAGGGAGCAGACTTAAGAATGGGATGGCATGTATATTTGTTTTATGGAAAAGCAATACTAGACAAAAATTTTACACATCACTTTATAAGGAAATCATTACTTAAAATATGGACTGACTATAAGAAGAACATCATATGGCAGTTACCCAATTTGGTCTCTCTGCATGAAGCTTTTTTTGGGAGATGGACAGATACAGATAAATGGTTACAGTATGAAGACCTATTAGAAATGACAGAAGACTGCGGCGTGAAGATGAAATCAAGAGAGAAATTGAAAACTGAAGGAATAAAATTAAGCTGGTTTCCCTATAGACAGCTAAAGGAAAGATTTCAAATGGATGTACAAACTTATGGAATACAACATAAGGAGCAAATCCAGTTACTGCAATTGTTAAGAGAAAATCCACCACACTTATTAGCATATTTGTATCAAGAAATTTTACACCAAGAATGCGAGGAGGAGACAGTTAAAGCAGTAATGATACAATGGGCACAAAATGCTGGACATCCAATACAGCTAGAATGGTAGGAACAGAGTTGTCAACGAACACAGAAATTTACTGCTGCTCAAAATTTAAAAGAAAATTATTACAAACTATAATTAAAGACAATTTACAAGACGGGTACAGGTCAATGTTGGAAATGTCAAGAGAACTCTGGTACACTATTTCATATGTGGTGGTCAGGTCCCAAAGCACAAAAATACTGGAAAGAAATACGCAAGAAAATAAGTTCAATTTTGAAGATTGAATTTGGGATGATACCGGAATTTTACTTGTTAAACATGACATATATATTAGATGGAACGTCAGTCAAAAAATATTGGAGAATAAAGCTATATATGGTGACAACGGCCCGCATTGAGTACGCACGACTTTGGAAAAATGAAACTACACCTACTATTGAACAGTGGTGGACAGTTTTTACAGAGAATAGAAATGCAGACATTCTTACACAAAGACTAAAAGGGAAATCAGATGAAGACATTAATAAAGAGTGGAAGATTGTTACAGATTTGGGTTGGGGGTAGATGGAAGACAATACATAATTCATGATATCAATCATTATACAGGGTAATAATCATTGAAATATCATGTAACAAGTATAGTAGAGAAATATAGCAGGAACTAACGAATTACTGATTACTAACATTTTATTGCGATATGTGACAAATAGAGGAATATTAGCAATTGTAATCCAGAAAGGAAAGGAAGAAGAAAGAATATTGTATGTAAACATTGCAGAAATAATTGTTTGTTTTATTTGTGGAAACTTTAATACATTATTATATATTAATGGGGAAAACCTGTCAATGGCACGATCACACCGCCTGGGGATGGGAGAAGGACAGGCCCAGGATGACATTGTGCATAAGTGTAATCTTGGCCCCGTCCTCCTCCCATCTCCATGGTGGGTTGGGTGCATTGCGTGGAAATAGTCCTAAGCTGTTAGTTAGGAGGTCTCATCATTTACATTCTAATGAAAATGTCCAACACATATTTTCTCTGTAAAGACATTCCAGGGGAAACTAACTAGTTTATAAAGATATGTTGGCTAGCCCAGACTAGCTAATTCTGAAATTTCTTCTCAGATTTGGAGGGAAAAACATGAAAAATGATACCTGTAAGGTTGAATTAAATTGTAAGTCCCAACTAGAGTGGCTGCAAACTTGGTAAGCGAATTCTTGTGTTCATCCCATTGTTTCCTTTCCAGTTTGGATTAACAACTAGATTTATCCTACAAACTGTGGGAGGAAAGCAAAAGTTGGATCTCTGTTACCCTGATTTCTGGGGGTCCCGTGAGGGACACCTAAGTGCGCTCCAAATTACAAAGTTGGGAATTAGTCAAAAGAGCACAGGCTAGCAATACAAGAGGCAGGGCAATAGAGTGAGATCTTTTACCCAATGTCTATGGGGTCAGGCCGAGTCAAGGAGCAAACAGAAGTAAAATATTAATTGTTGTTTTTATTAAAATACAGCCAAACAAGTGTATGCAACACACTCACACAGAGAACTATGAAATAAAAGGTTGGAGTGGAATAGAGAGATTTTTAGAGGTTTTTGGTATGGGTAATACTACACCTGTCCTGAAGCCCGGGTAGTCTGAAGAAGAAGTTCGTGGATATGAAGTTTCTCAGCACGTGGAGCTGAGGGGAAGGTTCACCAAGCAAAGCGGCAGCAAGGCGGGATGGAAGTCGGGAGCGATCCGAGGAAGCTCTCAAAGTCAGGGGTTTTTATAGGGGAAAATGTGGCCGTAGGCTAGTCTGTACTTGGGGAAAACAAGGAGTTTCGGGCTGGAGACAAGCCTCTGAAAGGTCTGAATTTTACATGATTGGGTTAACTCTGAATTGTCAACAGAGTAGCCAATATGCAAACGCAGAGTGCTTGACAGATGAGTATTCGGCTAATCAAGGTGCCTGCTCGGGGCAGGGAGTTCTTTGTAAGTAGTGTGCATACATAATGTGGTACTTGCCTTGAGGTCTCCTGAAGCGGCAGATTGGCTATTTCTGGCCTGCCTGTATTTGTGTGGAATATTACAGCGATTAGCGGCCGTGCATGTCTGCGAGCTTGTCCGGGGCCCCCGCAAGCATGTGGAGAACAGAGGGGTATAGTAGGCCAAATTATTGATATCAAAATTATATCTAATATCCCACAAGTTCGGGCTAGCAACTGCGGTAACACCATGAAATAAATTTCTGTATCATTTTCCAAGCAGATAGCACTCAGACCATCCTCATATGGGAAGTTTCCTTCAGCTCCACGTAACTATCACAGATCTGGTTCATTTTGGCACTGCCATAATACAAAAACATGGTTCCAACCTACAGATTCACACGGATCTGTATGGTTTTTACATGGGATCCTCCTGTACCACACTCAAATCATGTCTTCCATCCTGAGCAAGAAGTTGACTAAACAGTTGTAGATATTGTACACCTCTGTACCACTATGGCACAAAAAGATGCATTCCAGGAATGGATCCATAGGATTTCTACATGGGATCCACTTAAGCAGAACCAAATCTTGTCACCAGCCCAAGACACAGGCTGGGGAAAAATGCATCTTGTACACTGCTGTACCACCACAGTGCAAAAACCTGAATCCCAGCAATGTGTCCACATGAATCCATAGGACTTTTCCATGGGATCAACTTGAACCATATCCAAACTGTGTTTCTCATCTCTAACCACAGGATGAACCACAGACATTGTGCATCCTCTACGCTGATTTTTTACCACGGTGCAAAAACATGGATCCCACGCACAGATCCTCACAGATCCATAGGATTTTTATGCGAGATCCACATGAGGCATATCCAAATAACATCTCCCACCCCTAGCCACAGTATGGAACATGTAAAAATGGATTGTATACATTGATTTACCACCATGTCACAAAAATGTGGATCCCATACATGGATCCTCATGGATCTATAGATCTATGATTATACAGCCGTTTAGGAGACCCATTATTTTTTTCTGATTCAGCCTGTACATTCACATATGAGCCATGACTTTGGTGTGGTTCAGATGGGTCTCATATGAAAGTCCTGTGGATCCATGTTCTTGCATCATGGTGGTGCAGTGGCGTACTGGATCTGTGATTGTTGTGGTTCACCCTATGACTAGGGATGGGAGACATGGATGTGGTACAAGCAGATCCCATGGAGAAATCATATGATTTCATGAGGACCTGTGCCTCAGATCCAAGGTTTTTTTTGTGTTGTGACAGCGCTAGAATGCACCAGATGCATAATTGTCCTAGTTCAATTTATAGAGCCAAAGGAAACCTCCAAAGTGGGAGTGTGTTGCGTGGCATCTTTTGGAAAAATAATACATAATCAGAAGGATCTGTTTTTTATTTCATTAGATACGACTCTTGCCCAGACCCTAAACTGAGAGTGTAACTATATATATCTATTAAGACTCTGGCCATTTCCGCACTAGCCTGTTCTAGCGCGATGATTCCACGTTCAACCTCCTCTGGATCCTGGGGTTTGCAGTTTCGGGAGGGGCCGTCCGGCCCCTCCCGAAACTGCAAACCCCAGGATTCCAGAGGAGGTTGAACGTGGAATCATCGCGCTAGAACAGGCTAGTGCGGAAATGGCCTCATTCTACACAAAGTCACTTGCGAGTAGGCCTCATTAAACTAAATGGGATCTGCAGCAGTGCGCCTTCAAGTCGTGTCTGACTTATGGCGGCCCTACGGTGACTCTACCACGGGGTTTTCTTGGGCTGTGGGATCTGCTCCCGAGCAAAAACACACAGCTTTGCACTGCCCGACATCTGCCCCGCTTCAGAAACAGGACCGCCCCCCTCCCGAAAGAATAACTCAGCCTAAACACGGTGACAAATTTGGAGCGCATCTGACGTCTTAAGTCTTGACTTCCTGCCGCCTGTCTCCGCCAGTGCCAAGCCGGCGGGACCTCCTCTTCGGTACAAGGCTGCAGTGGCCTCCTGCGCCCCGGAGCGTCTGCGCAGGATTTCGCGGGGAGGCTGGGCGACGGCAAGAGAAGGTGGCGCTGAAGGCGGGGGACTTGGCCGCGGCGGGATTGGCGCAGCCGGGCCGGGGCAGCAGGCGGGCTGCCACGCGGCGCACGATCGGCGCGGCCGGACTTCGGCCCCGACCCGCGACGGCACACGCAGGGTTAAGCGAGACTGGGCGGGGCGGAGCGGGGAGCCCGCCCGCTCCGCGCCTGCGCAGAGGGGCCGGGCTTTAGGCGCTGTCTCGCCCGTTCCCGAAGTTGTCGCGCGCTGGGCAGAAGTTGGCGGCGGAGGGCGGCGGCGGCGGCGGCGGAGGGCGGTGGGGCCGCGCCGCTCGCTCGGGTCCCTGCCAGCGATGGCGTTCCGCAGGCGGGCCAAGAGCCACCCGCTGTTCAGCCAGGAGTTTCTCATCCACAACCACGCCGACATCGGCTTGTGCCTGGTGCTGTGCGTGCTTATCTCGCTCATGTTCGAGGTGAGCAGCCCCTGACCGGGAGCGCCGCCCGTCTTCTCCCCTCGGGAAAGGCGGGCGGAGGCGGCGAGGGCGGCAGCCCTGTCCCGGCGGTGCCCGTCCGCCTGGGTTAATGGCTCCCTCCGTATCCACGACAGACCGGGTAGGCGGCCGGCGGTGCCGAGGGACGACCGCCTCCCCGGAGGAATGCTTCGCTCTTCTCTCTCTCGCTCTCTCTCTCTCTCTCTCTCTCGGGCCGGTCTTTCTCGGATTCCAGGGGCTCCCGCCTTAAACAGCCAGGCTGCTTTTTACTGCTCCTCCTGGGGCGCCTCCTTCTCTTGTCCTACTGAAACGCGGCTCGCCGAAGCCTACAGCCAGCCCCCTTTTAGTTTCGGTCCCTTTCCCACTTGCCCTGCCAACTTCCTGCCGCCTCCTCCTCCGGTGCCTCCCGCCCGTCCTGCCGCTGCTGCTTGGGGGCCTGCCTCGAGAGGTCGGCGCGCCGGGGCAGCCGCCGAAGACCCCGGGGCGGAAGGGGCGCGGATCCTGCTTGGGTGCCGCTGAGGAGGAACGGCCGGGGTCGCCGCTCTCCCTCCCTCCCTCCGGGCAGCTTGCAAGGCTCCCCTGCTCCCGGGTCTTGCCTTTTTCTCCTCATAGCAGACACACAGCAAGTACTGCTGTGTTCTTAGGGCGGAGGGATGGGGGAGAGGAGCGGGAGACAGTTGACCCCTTGCAGCCTTTCCAAGAAACTTCTCTCTCTACTGACATGCTCTCCGCTTTTCTTTATGGGCTCCTCCAGACTTCCCGGCGGTTCTGGTAAATGCTGGGATATTCTGATTCAGGATTATATACATTGTAATTCCTTCTAATAGTTATTTTTGCTCCTCCAACCAGTAATGCCCTAAATGTCCCAGGGTTTCGGCCCCTGCTTCTTGCAAGTGATTTTATTATTGCTTCTGATCTGTGTTCTCCTGCTGGAGCTGTGAGTGTGGTTTCCCTGAATCTTGGCCTTACCTTTTGGGAATTCAGCATCTTACCCCATATGCTCCTCTTCTAGTATCCACGTTAGGAGTCCTGCACATTATTGTTTTTCTTGTTTTAGGAGTACTCATAGTGTTAAAGTGGCAATATTGCTTTAGCACTGCAAAAAGTGGCTATACCTCTTTAGCACTGTAATTCTGAAAAGGACACTTCAGACTGGTAGCTGGCAGGTATCCGTGTTTACCCCACACATTATTTCTATTTTCTATTTGCTTTTTTTAAAAAAGTTTTTTTTTTTTAGAGTGTATAAACATTATATCACTTTAGTACCATAACTGAAAAGAAGAGGGGAAAGAAGCATTCACTCTTGTAACTGTAAATATAATGAAAGAATGCAGGTCAGTGGGAAACCTCTGTAATGAAAGCCACATCTCTATATGAAATGTCTTCAGTGAAACAGCGCAAAAATATATCAGGAGGGACCAAGACAGTGAGTATAGATGTGTGACATGTACCTATATCAGAAGCTTCTAAGACTGAAAACAGCAACAACAGCTCACATGACTTCCAGTGGACATAAAAGGTTGCCACTAAGACTGGGATTTCAGGAGAAAAACAATGGAACAAGAAGAGCTACACCTCCCATCAAATCCCAAGGCCTTTGACCCGTCTGTATAGTATAGGGCTGTTGGTCCTGATCCTACTGCTGCGTTGTCCAGAGGAAGGGAAAATGGAGGCATGGCTGCTGCTGGTCTCCGTTGCTTGATCACCCACAGAGGTAAAGCAAGTGATAAAGATAAGAAAAACTGCATTTACTCATTCTTCTCTGTTTTTGTTTGCTCTCCGGGTTGTGAAATTAATGGGATTGGACCTAATTCTGCCTACCATGCTGCTGAGGAAGGGAGTGAGTAAGTGGAGAGAGTAACGGGTACTGCTGCTTGCTGTTGCCCACTCCAATAAACAAGTAGATCAAGTGGCTATAAAGAGCAGCGGCTGTGGCTTCTGCTTTCTAGGGAGGCACATCTGTTATGACTTGGTACAGCAGGCCAAGGCCCAGGAGATGAGACTGAAAGCAGCAACTGCTCTTTGATGTTCTTTCTGCTTGTTGCTCACTTGAACTGCCAGCTTCTTTTGCACTTATTAAAAAAAAAAAAATCTCAGGGAGCTGCCTTCAATTGCTGTGCCACTCTTTCTCTGTGGTACAACAGGCACAAATCATAAGTGTCACATTTCCCAAAGGGAAAACAAAAGAGGGGTGAGAAGGATGGGAGGTTGACAAGTACTTGTTGTCCTACCTCCATCTGCCCAGGAAGCTGCCCTCTTTAGGACACGTGTTCATTTTTTAACCACTTTCCTATCCTAGCCCCTTTCCTAATAGTGTACTACGGTTAGACAAAGTCTCCTCCTCTTCCACTATTACTGTTCTATCTACTTGCCTTTTCACTTCATTCTGAAGTCTTTTTTAACATTGCCGAGTCCCAAAATAGAAACAGAGCACTTTATTCTGGAGGCAAAGACGTATTGTTCTTTCCCTTTACTTTTAAGATGTAAAGGCTTTCCACAGAGACATTTGTTTTGTGATATGTCTATTAGTCATTATTTCCATGGAATTTTAGTTCTGAATTCCTTCTTCCCAGTATTCAGCTGGCCCACAGACTAGTAGTCCAATAATTCACCCACTGGTGAACTTTTGGGGTTTACTAATCTGTCATTTGCAGAAACTACTGTGTGCTAGGTGTAAGAGCATTGTTCATACTTAAGCAGGAGGCCTTTTTGCCTTTATAATTTCTTCTGTGGTCTTCCTTGTGTGCTACATTTCTTATTTTGTCATAAAACAAAGTAGGCCTATTGAAGTTGCCACACTGAGGTAACTTCCATCATTCGGCCATGTATTTTTGTCATTATTTAGCACATCCTGTTGGTTACTTCCAACTAGGATACATCCGTTCAATCAATTGTTGAATGCTAAGTGAACCTACAGGTAATTCCCTTTGATTGAAGGGACCTGCTCCGATTAACAGCAGAATTTAGACCCCTGTATGTGTTGTTCTTAAAACCATATCCCGGGGACTCTGTAAAGCCCTAGACGTTTTTCAGGGTTTCTCTGAGATGAAGTAAATCACAGATTTCCTTGGAAGACACACATACACATCCATACATTCATAGCAGTGACCACCTACAGTCAGAAGAGTTCCCGAGCATGTCTTTTTGATATTTCCTTTCTCAATTAAACCCTCTCAAGGAAATTTCCAGTTTAACAAATCAAGAAGTTAACTGTAGCGTACCATAACATAAAATAACAATACTAACAATAAATCATAAAGTCCAGCATTTTAGTTCTGAAACCTGATCAGTTGATCTCAGTTAAAACAGTGCGAAATCATACAGTAATAAACTGCAGTTTCCTCTATTGTTCCTTCAGTGTTGTTTATCTTCATTGCAAGAATTTGGTACTCAATAGAATCCTTGCTCTCTTGTTTTATTCCTATACTTCACCCTTCCCTCTGTTTCTTCAGCCTCCTTTCATCACAGCAGATGCCTAAGATCCAGCCTCCAGGCTTAGTTTCCTCACACTTCCCATCTCCTGCATGGTGGACTATTGTGAACATTTTACTGCTGACTTGATATGAAAATATCCTCTGTGTGATTCATGTGCAGACTTGCCTTTTTGTGGCATGCAGCTGGAGGGTTCCTTTATGAACTTTACATAGTCTGAAATGGCATCTTTATCGCAAGATTTGGGTAGTTGTGAATTGAGGCTTTCTCTCCCTCCCCCTTGTGGTTTCTTTCAAGTTCTTTCTCCATGTAACTGTATGCTTTTTGCCTCAGCAGTCTTGGCACTTTGCACAGAAATGCCAGGAATGCTGAGCTCTTCCTACCATCTTTCTAGCTCTCCTCCTTTGCTTTTCCCTCCCCCCCCCTCTATCTCTCTAAACAGGGTAGCAACTCTTGTAAAACTTGGTGGATGATATTCTCCTGATGTGGATTCTAGGGTAGCCCTGCCAACAGTCATGTTGTGTGTGTGTATGTAAGTGTACACCCATGTCTGTGGCTCTGTTGACTGTGTGACTGAGAAGCTGAGCGTTAAAAAGACACCTTCTTTCCAGCTCAGTGCCACGTTTCAAAGCAAACTGATGGGGGCAGGGGAAGCAAAGATGAGAGCTTTATACTTGCAAATTAGAGAAAAGGGAATTTTAACTGCTTTCCTGAGCATATTTCTTACCTTCTTGATTTCCATTCATTTGAATTAACAAGTAGTTTTCCCAGTACACAACTTCAGTGGTTGGAGGAGGAGAAGCTGAAGGGAGCTGATTTAATTAGTCAGAAATCCCATCTGGCAGGGATATGAATTCCATAGCCACATGCAAATACCGTTGCACACTAGCTACAAGTTTTATAGCTACTTCTCTAAATTTTTTTAAAAATTGGCTTCATGTGAGTGACTGTGAGTCTCATTAGCTTGGAGGGGAATTCTGTCTTACCTTGAGATAAAATGTACAGAAAGAGAAACAGTGAGATGGTAACTGTTGTTTGGAATTGACCTCTACTTGTTTAGCGTGAAAAATGATTTTTTAAACTTGGAGATTATCTCAGTTGAATCTAGTTGACCAGTAAAGAGAATTATTTCAAAGTAAATACTTCAGGCATACTCACCATACAAATTTTTGTATTTGTTATAAAAAAAATGGTATCTCATTTGATCAATTTTTGATACGGAGCATGAGAGATGAGCTGGACTTTGGTGCAAGATTTTCTCCCTTAAGAAGATAAATATCAATCAAAAGGATTACTGCAGGGGCAAACCAATATTCATAACATTAATTTAAACAGCTATTAAATAATTTTTGTTAATACAACCCTGCATTTTTATGAAAATCCAGGTCAGAGTTGGAAGTGGGGATGTGTCCTATCTACATGGAATTGTTCTCCTCTTATGTGCTGCTGGATCTAAGAAAATTGTAAACATTGGGCACAGTCCTAAAGCTTTGCACCACGCCTACCGCTTTAGGATGTTATGTCCAACATCACAGATGGATCTGCAACTACAACTGTACCTGTATAATTGTGGGCTGCTGCCACCTTATAGAGATGGAACTTGAGAAGCCTGTTTATGGTGAAGGAGCAAACTGAGATGTAGTGCTGAGGGATTTCCTGTTTAAAAAGTTTAGTTTTGAGCTGCATCAACAGGAGAATAGTGTCCAGATCAAAAGAAGTGTCATAGGCTTCCAGGACCTAGACTCAGAGTCTGAGGCAGCAGAACCTGCTCTGAGCCCTGACACAGAGGCTGCAGCAGTAGAACCTACAGAGCAGACAGTACTACCACCTGCCCCAGGGATAGAGGTGTCAGCCCCAGCAGGAAGCCCTGTTCACACTAACACAGAGAATGATCTAACCGTACTTACCTTTGCCCAGCGTAGACACCAAAAGAGTCTCCTGCATCGCTCCCAGCGAATTTATGCCAAGCACCAATTAATCAGGCATCAGCTGTGCTGACCCTGGAACCTATAAGAACTGAGCCTTTCCTCTCTAGCCTTTGTCAGCAATCAACTGACCATTTCTCCTATGCATTCTTCTGTTTGCTGCCCTTGCCTTTGACTTGTGTTTGTTTTTGCCTGCCTCTGATTTATGGACATTCTTGGGATCCTTATTGTTTCCCATTTGCAAAGCTGTTTCCTTTCTTCAGTAAACTGACCACTTAAGTTACTGCTGAGTTTCTGACCTGTGTTTGTTATCAGCTTCTCCTGGCTGCCAGTCCAGACCAAACTTGGACAGGAAGTAGTAGTTCCACTCTGTTCTGCCTTGGTCAGACTGCATCTGGAATCCTGGACACCACAATTCAAGAAGGTTACCAACAAGTTGGAACATTTCCAGAGAAGGGCAGCAAAGATGAGCATGGGAATGACTTAGGGAATTATGTACGTTTAACTTGGAGGAGAGAAGACTAAGAGGTGACATGGTAACTGTATTTAAATGTATGCATGCATGTCATATCTAAGATGGAGTGAGCTTGTTTCCTGCTGCTGCGTAGACTAGAGCAAACACCAGTGGATTCAGATTACAGGAAAGAGATTCTTCCTAAACATCAGGAAGAACTTTTTTTACTGTAAGAGCTGTTTGGCAGTGGGATAGACTGCCTCAAAGGGTGATGAAGTCTCAGTCTTTGGAGGTCTTTAACAAAAGGTTGCATGGGCATCTTTGGGCATTACTTTAGCTGTGTGCAAGGCAGGGGAACTGGAACTAGATGGCCCTTGTGGGCCCCTTCTAGCGTGTGGTGAATGGTTTTACACTGTCCCTGAAGACAAAGGTTTGCAGTTTTGGTGGACTCCTGGACTCAGCCTTGTACCTGGGAGCAAGGTTTCTGTGGTGACTGGAAGTACGTTTGCACAATGAGAGCTAGTGCTCCAGCTGTGCTCATTCCTGAACATGCCTGGTGTGGCCACAGTGAGAGATGTAATAGTTACACATCATTTAGATTACTGTAATATGCTTTGTTTGAAGCTTACTTTGAAGAGTGTTTGGAAACTTCAGTTGGTACAGAGTTACAACAAGACGGGCTGGTTATACAATTGTGTGTCTGGACACAATTCAGAGTGCTGGTTATGACCTATAAGCTTAGGTCCAGGCTGTCTAACAGATCATATCTCACTGTATGAGCCTGCCTGGGCCCTTACATCCTCAGAAGACACCTTTTTTAAAAGTCTTCTCACCTGGCTTTCTTGGTGGCTACTCTTGGCTGTGGAACTCCCTTCCTAGAGAAGCTAGATTGGCCTGCTCCTGATGGTTTTAAGGGAAGCACATTTAAGAGAGTTGCATTGTTTTATTTGTACTGGTTTTTAAGTGCTTTTTATCCTTTTTAAGTGTTTTAAATTGTTTTGATATTGATAGTTCAATTCTATTTTAATGTTTACCCTTTATGTTTTTAATTTTATTGTAATCACTTTAATTTGTAAGCCTCTCAGTCCCAGTTTTGGGGAAATTATGGGTTATAAATAGGGTTAGTAGTGGTAAAAATAAGGTCATCTACAGCTTTAAACCCTTTTTAATGGCTTTGGCTGGGTTGTCAGGTACATGCAATTACCCACACTCTAGTTAACCTGTTGGTAAGTACTCTAATACAGTGGTGTGCCTTGTGCAGCTGTCCAGATGTTGGGTTACATGTCCCATTTCTTCTAAGTAGAATATCGAGTTGTGGATATGCAGGGACTTATAATCTAGCAGCATCTGGGAGACCACATGATTCCTGCCCCTGCTGTAATGGGACTACCTTTAAGAGGTAGAATTGGGGATGAGCCACCCTGTTAAAATTCCCCAATTTAATTCAGATCTCATAATGCATTTGCAAAAGTAATGCTTTCAGTTCCTTGTAAAATGTTTATCTTTCAGTAGCCAGCACATAGATTTCTACTACTGATGTTAATGTGTTGTTGTATTTGATCTAGACTCCTAACTATCTGCCTTTTTCATTCAAGAAAATTAACTCTGGTTCAAGATTGTCTTTAATATATAATACCATTCCATTATTCTTACTTTGTTCTGCTGATACAAATTCCTCTCCTCATTTTTTTGCTTTAACTATTTAAAGCAGGGGTGTCAAACTCAAGTTCATTTTGGGCCTCATCAGCTTTATGGTTGCCCTCAAAGAGCCAGTTGTATCTGTAGTATGATATAAATGTGTGTACTCTTTTATCATATTAAATAGTTGCCTCTGCATTTGATTATTATTGGTTTTAGTAATAATTACCTCTGAAACTAGAAGTCTAGGAAAAATAATAGCAAACAGATATTCAAGCATACAGCTATTGTACAATTTATTGAAAAATTTGTTTTGAAGACAAAGTTACTCTTTTTAATCATCTGACAAATATTACTAAGCACTGTTTATTACATTAACTTGATTTAACTTTTTGGTCCCAGTTGAGCCAGGTAGAACAAATAATTGTGCTCTGATCAAAGGTGCAATCTGTGGCATATGAAGTTGATAAGATGATGTTGCCTGGTCCTATACATATCAAGTAGATCCCACCTCACCTTGAGACAGCATATCAAATACCTTCCTCTCTGTGCCTCTTTCTGCCCCTCAACTAAGAAGCAACATCCCTATAAAGTTGAGGGAGAAGTGACTAGTGGGGTGCCACAGGGTTCTGTCCTGGGCCCAGTGCTATTCAACATCTTCATCAATGACTTGCATGAAGGAGTGGAGGGCATGCTGATCAAATTTGCATATGACACCAAACTGGGAGGGGTTGCTAATACCCCAGAGGAAAGGATCAAATTTCAAAATTACCTTGATAGATTGGAGAGCTGGGCCAAAGTTAACAAAATGAATTTCAACAGAGAGAAATGTAAAGTCCTACACTTAGACAGAAAAAATGGAATGCACGAATATAGGATGGGGGACACATGGCTGGATAGCAGTACATGTGAAAGGGATCTAGGAGTCTTGGTAGATCACAAGCTGAACATGAGTCAGCAGTGTGACGAGGCAGCCAAGAAAGCCAACACAATTCTTGGTTGCATCAATATGAGTATGGTGTCTAGATCGAGGGAGGTAATGGTACCACTCTATTCTCATTGGTTAGGCCTCATTTGGAGTACTGTGTCCAGGTCTGGGCACCTCAATTGAAGAAAGATGTCGACAAGCTGGAACGTGTCCAGAGGAGGGTGACCAAAATAGTGAAGGGTCTGGAAGCCATGCACTATGAAGAACGCCTTAGGGAGCTGGATATGTTTAGTCTGCACAAGAGAAGGTTAAGAGGGGACATGATAGCCATGTTTAAATATTTGAAGGGATGTCATGTTGAGGAGGGAGAGGGCTTGTTTTCTGCTGTTCCAGAGACTAGGACAAGGAGCAATGGATTCAAGCTGCAAGAAAGGAGATTCCATTTGAACCTCAGGAAGAAATTCCTGACAGTCAGAGCTGTCTGACAGTGGAATATGCTGCCTCGTAGTGTGGTGGAGTCTCCCTCTTTGGAGGTTTTGAAGGATAGGCTGGATGGCCATTCGTTGGGAATGCTTTGATATAGGTTCCTGCATGGCAGGAGGTTGGACTGGATGACCCCTGTGGTCTTTTCCAACTCTGATTCTATGAGTTTTCCTCCAAGCCCAGTCGCCCTTGCTTTCAAGTGGGAATGGAGGCAGGTCTGCACTTGTCCTGTCTGTTTGTTTGTTTAACCAAGGAGGAGGTGCATACTTTTTTTTATTAAGGAAAGACAAAGGAGAGGAGCGAAACTGCCCATGGCTCCTATCACGGGAACTGGAGGGCTCAGGAACAAAAGGTGGAAGCACATTTGCACATGCCTGCCACGCCACCTCACTCTCTTTCCCTCTCTCTCTTCATTCACACACAGTCACACTCTTCCTGTCATCTACATGTACCGGTACTTTCACAGAAACACCTGTGGCCTTCCTCAGTTTCCCCAGCACACTCCGCCTTCTGCCCATCCCCATGGGCACTTCCTTTAGCTTCTATAGGATTCCTCTTTGCCCTCTGCCTCCCACCAAACCCTTGATGGCTTCCGAGACATACCCTGGAAGGCAGCGGCAACAGAGTGCTCAGGTGGGAGCTGTTAACAGCAGCAGCGGCTGTGGCAACAGCAGCGGCGGTGTGATGGACCCTAGTACTGGATCTACAATTGCCCAGACACAGGTGCTGCCCTCAGCCTGGAGGCCAGCACACAGGGGAGAAGAAGCAGCTGTTGCCTGGCTTTACGTAGAACTTAAGAATCCATTACTTAGAGCTTTAAATATTCATTAACTTTGTTATTATGAACTTATTATTATTATTATTATTATTATTATTATTATTAACTAATTAATTAGTTAACAATTAATTTCTGATGTTGATATGTTAGTCTTCCTTTACGAATATACTCTTGTCCTCTCTGTTCCATCCTCTCTTCTCCCTTCCCTTTTCTCTTAGGTTATTGCTACTTCAAACTCTCTCTCCCTTTTTGTTCCTTAAATCTGTCTGACTTTGTTTCTTAAATTTGTCTATCTGAAATGTCCAAATCCAACAAATTTATTTCCTTTCTTTCTTTAGTCTTCTGGCAGTTATTCTTTTGGCCCTTCTCTCTCTTGTCTGTCTCTCGGCTGGCTTCCTCTTGTAAGTCAGAACAGTCACTTAAATTGTTCTCCTCTTCTTGAGCTCTTCAGGATCTCTCTTATTCTTTTTTAATCCTGTATCTCTTTCTCTTGAATGAAAAATTTATGCTTTTGATTTGTCCCAATTAAAGGGTGTCTTTTCTCTCTTTAATATTTCAACTAAACAGGTATAGTCCTTTCTTCTTCTTAGTAAGCCAGAATCTCTTTCAGAAGAAACACCATTTTTCTCTTCAATTCTAATTTCTATTTCTAATTTTTTTATTTTAGTGAATCTCAGAACATAATCTCTTGTAGTTCTTCTCACACATTGTAATATGATGTCTCTTGGGAGATTTCTGTTTCTGGCAGTCACAGAATGAACTCTATACATCCTGTCCATTTCTCTGTAAACATATTCCTCTTCCTACTCTAGGTTTCTTGCCAATTCTCAACCAGCTCTCCTCACTCTTTGCTCAGCCAAAGCCATCTGGTCCTGTTATCTTTCCATGTCAACACTCAGTTCTTGAGTTTCTATCTTTAGTGTTTGGATTTCTTCCTTATTTTCTTTAACATCTTTCTTCACCTGTAAGACTATACCTTGAACAGCATTGAATTTAGTGTTCATGTCATCCAGATGGTTCCTAATCTCTTTTCTGAAGTCCCTCATCTCTTCCATAAATCTCTTTATATACTGTAGGGATTCCTTTTTCCATTGAGCATCTTCTGATTTATGTTTGTTGCATTTCCTGGTTTTTCAGTCGTGTTTTCACTCCAGCCATTATTATCTTCACCACTTCCACTAACCTTCCTTGACTTTCTCTTTTCTTTTTCCAAATTTATGTCATCTCCTCTTTTCTACACTCTTCCTTCCTTCTTTCTTTCCTGCCTGCTTCTCTCTTCTTCTCTCTTCCTTCCTCTCTCTCCTCCTATCTCTGTTCCTTCTTTCCTCTTTTCTTCCTGTCTTCCTCTCTTCTTCCTTCTGTAATTTCACATTCTTCCTGTTTAAACCCCCTCGGTGGGGAGTGGGGGTAGAAATAGTGATTTCATAACTCAGAGATCTCAAATTCAAAAAGATTCCAAAGGAAGGAGGAAAAAGGATTCTCAAACAAGAGCAGAGAGAGAAGGGGGAAAGAGAAAAAGAAAAACTGGAATCTCGCTTTGTATTTTCAAGAACAACCAACCTTCAGACAGATCTCAGACACAGCTCCTCTTTTCTTGTTTTATCACCTAAAGATCTGGCAGTATTTCTGTGAGTAATCCCAGTCAAAACATATACACAACAATCAATGAAAGTAATAAATAGAAAAGTAGAGAAGAAAAAATTGTTTAAAAAGGTAAAAAAAAAAAAAAGACAACAGAAGGACAGTGATACTGTTCAATATGAAATATTGCCCAAACAGAAATATCCACCCATCAACCCCCATCAATCCAAAAATCAATCAAAAAGCACATAAGCTTTTATTGTATGTGTATATATACACATACACATGTACACACTAAAAAAAGGAAATAAGCAGTCTTAGTAACAAATTCAAAAAAGAAAAATTTAAAAAAGGGAGCAATAGATTTCCTTCTCATTCCCTCTTCTGCTCCTCCCTCGCACTTCTTTTGTTTACCATAGAAGAAATTTTAATTAAAAAAAGTAAAAGTGTATTGTTGCTGGGTATCCCTTTAACTAGACAAACAAAAGACTGTATCCAATACAGTATTCCAGGAGAGTCTTAAGTTTCAGGAAGAAAAAATTTCTTATAGTTGAGGAGACTTCTTGATTTTAATGTTATTCAGTATTTACCACTTCGAAATCAAGAGATTTGGTCTTTGAATGAGGGAAGATCCTTTCCCCCACTCTATCTACCTCTGAGAGGTAGTTTTTAAAGGGATGTGTGGCCCGCTTGGAGCTGCCAAGAGAGAATGTTACTCTAGAAAAGAAGCACTTGCGCTGGGAGGTGGCAGAGGTTTGAGAAACTGGCAAATAATCAGATCTGTGAAAGTTAAACCCACAAAAATGGGGGTCTGACTAAATAGAAATGGGAAATACAGTCCTGAGTTTGGCATTCAGTGATATATCTTTACACTTGAGAATTCTATCTTGTTCCTTCAAATCCTAGTCTTCCTCTGATTTCTTGATTATAGTCTCCATTTCAATTAAATGGCTGATCCAAATGTAGACAATCTTTAACTATTTTGATGTCCTCATAAATGTAGGTAAATTGTTAAAAATGGAATGGATTCTGTTTCTGTTGTTTGAAACAGTTCTACTGGTATGCCATCTGTACCTGGTGGGTTAGTTCTCCCAATATTTTGAAAGTATCTTGCCCTTCACTTTCTGAAACTGTATTCATTGAAGAAAGGTTCTTCCTTGATTGATATTGTTATTCATTTGTCTTATTTATATAGTTCTTCCAAGTAGCGTTCCTTCATCTTTTTATTTTTTCTTGATCAAAGGGGTTTATTCTACTGTTAGTCATATAGCATCCCCACTCTTGTTTTAAAATTCACTTTCATTTCTTTGATGTTCTGAAAGTGGACTCCTGTTCTACCTTTTATGTTGTCTTCTGTCTTTTTCTTTCTTTCTTAAATTGTTGTAACAGTTCTCTGTCTCTACCTGCAGGTCTCACTAAACTGTTGCATTCTGGATTTTGATCAGTCTTCTCTTACCTTTTACTTTTGCCTTTTGTGTGCCCTTAACTGATTGAAGAGTTGTGTCAAGCATCCAGCCAGTGTTTTCTTGCGTTCCATGTTCCTGTTACATGAATTGTGCTTTCCTTTCACATCTGAATGTATCAGCAGCTGAATGTCTTTAGGAACCATGAAATGAGGGGATTTTTTTTTCTAAGCAATTTAAGGAGACAGGATAAGGAATCTAGCCTACTTGCTTCTAGCCAGAAAGTATATGCAGAGCAGAACAGAGAGTGAGCCCTAACTGCACAGACACTGAGAATGAAGAAGAGAGTTAGCTAAGTCAATACAAAAAGTCTCCGGAGTCTTTGCAACCTGCGACAACAAATCAGTTAAGCCTTTTCGATTGTAGCAAGTTTCTGCACTGCTGAGCTGGAGATTTTTTCACAGCCCTTTCCTCTTCTCTGGTGCCGAGGCTGTTAAAATAGGTGAATTTGCAGCATCCCACGAAAGCTGTGAGAATCAGGGCCAGGCCTTGAAATCTGGCAACCCTAGCCCTCAGATAGTACCTATCAACTTAGCAGGATTGCTCTGCTTGCTACGGAAATACTCAGTGCCTGAAAGGCCCAGAGACAAGAGCCCACTGTAATGTGATGTTGTTGGTTAGTTAGATTTTTAAAAAATAATTTTGCCTTTCTTATTTCATTCACCCAAAACAAAGCAAAAACTAAGCACAGGGAGCACAGGATAAACAACTAAATACATATTTTCCTTTTATCAGTTGTGTTTTGTCTTTTTGTGTGGTTCACCCTCTGCATTTCTTGTGTCCTGCCTTTCTGTCTTTCCTATGATATTTAGATTTTGCTTTGTTTTATGTTAATTATTTTCCTTAGCAGTTCTTTATTCTCCTCTCAAAGGGAGGGAGATATGATTTCGTCTGCTGGCTAGAACAAGCAGAATCTGAGCTTCATGCAGAAGAGGTACCTAGCAGTATACAAAAGAGATCCTCCTTTGTTAACCTTTTTTTTTGTGTGTGTGGAAAATATATGCAATGCATATGTGATCATTAAACAGATGGGGAGGATTTTCTTTGCGTACTCTTCATTACATCTCTTGAAAATACTGGAAGAACTGGTTGATATTGAAATCCAGATGTTGAGAGATATCTTTCAGTTGATCCACGTTAGCTATTTCCATACATTCTTATTGATTTTCTGCCAGCTGTAGAGAGCATAATGTTTGCCTGGAGGTTGAAGTCATTATTTTGTTGCGTTTTGTTCATGTCAGTGATCTTTACCAGAGACGTCATGTATTAAGAGGGTCAGATGCCTATTTCCCAGTATCTGGACACAGTTTAGCGATCTGCTAGGAATTTAGAAAAGTGGAGATGATAGATACATTTTGCTTTGTGCATTGCTTATTCTGTTATTATCTTCTAAGTAGGAAAAGATTTCCAGGAAGCTGATGTGGTCCAGTTGTAAAAGATGCAGGTTCTGTGGTAGCTCGATCTCTGAAGAGAAAGAAGAAGGTGGGCTTGTGTTTTGAGGGTGAGTGTCGGTTGTTTGCCTGCATTGTTTGGAGGCTTGTGTGGGTGCTTTTTTGTTGTTGTTTATGCCCATGTGTTCTAAGTGGGTAGTGCTTCTGCTGAGTCATTGACTTCTTTACTGTAGTGCACAGAGCATGGAAAAAAACAAGATAAACTTGAAGTCTTAGCACGAGAAGGCAAATATTTAATAGGCATCACAGAAACCATGCTGAATGAGTGTCTTGATTACAGTGTAGTAATGGAAATTTATAACCTATCCCAAAAGAACAGACCAAATGGGAAAGGAGTAGTAGTAGCATTATATGCAAGGATATGTACATCTGGCAAGAGATCAATGATTTAAAGCATGGAGAACAGGTTGTTAGCCTTTTGGTAAAAATTAAAGTTGTGGTGGTGAGGGGGAACAGTGACTTCATTGTAGGTGTCTACTTGTAGGTCCCCCAGCCAGATTGAAGATTTCGATGATGTCTTCCTAAATCAGTGGTTCTCAACCTGTGGGTCGGGACCCCTTTGGGGGTCGAACGACCCTTTCACAGAGGTCGCCTAAGACCATCGGAAAATACATATTTCCGATGGTCTTAGGCTCCATTTGCTCCTCGGTGGTGGTGCACAAGCGCGAGCCACGTGCTCGCGTCCTCCTGCCCTCTGTTCAGAAGGGACTGAAATCGCTCCCCTTCTCCACTACCGGGAGAACCTCCCGTCTGACGGGCCAGCTTGGGGAAGGCCCCCTCCTCACCACAGCCCCTGCCCCACTCGCCACGGAGGGGGGCGCTGCGGAAGGGCCAGGGGGCCGCAAGGCGGCGCTTTTCCGGGGAGGCGAGCTGCGCCTGGCGCAAAAGACAAAGGCGCTGGGATTCCTCCCCCCCGGCCAGGGTCGACACTCTGGAAACTTTTCCCACATTCCCCCCCCAGTGGAAACGAGAGCGAAGCAGAAGCAGAGCCCGGGGGGTTCTCGGAGTTTTTTCCTGGGGGAGACGCGCGGCTCCTCTTTCCCTCTCTTCCCGCCCCCCGTTCCTGGCTGGCAAGGCAGCCTTTGCTGGGAGGGGAGGCATTGTAAATAATAAATAAATAATTTTATGGTTGGGGATCACCACAACATGAGGAACTATATTAAAGGGTCGCGGCATAAGGAAGGTTGAGAACCACTGTCCTAAATCAAATTATGAAATATTGAAAAAGGAGAGATAAAGTAAAAATGGGGGACTTCAGCCACTCTGATATTCTTAGCAGAAGTCATATTCTGCCAAGAGTGTAAGTTCCCACAAATTCTTCACTAGCTTTGCAATTGATATTGTACCAAAGGTAGTGGAAGCAACAAGGGAATCAGCTGTTTTGGATTTGATTCTAACCAACAAACATGAACTGGTCAGTGGAGTGGAAATAGCGGAATCCTTAGGTGGGAATGACCATGTTCTATTAGGATTTGTTGTACAGAGGAAAGGAGAGCCAAACGTAGTCAGATGCTTACATTGGACTGATTTTAGTAAGCGGAGGGAAATACTGCATGGAATCCGATGTTCAGAAATGCTCAGATGGAAAGGTGTGCATTATGTATGGGGGTTCTTTAAAGGCAAGATAGTAAAGACACAGTTGTGAACAATTCCATGAAGGAGAAAAGTGGAAAGTGTCTAAACAAACGAGGGAGGAATATAGAACTTTCAGAGGAGCTGGGCTTTAAAAGAGACAGTTATAAGAACTGCTGGGCAGGGAGACAATAGGATTCAGGGCAAGGACTTGGCGAGCGCAGGGGGAAAAGGCCCAAATGATATTGGACAAGTAGTACAAGCGGCCAATGGCGGGAGGAGTAGAAACTATAGTACAGAACTTGCAGGAAGGGCCCGGGGACTTAAGTGTCTCTACACTAATGCACGGAGTATGGGAAACAAGCAAGATGAACTTGGACTCCTAGTACAACAAAATGAATATGATTTGATAGGCATCACTGAGACCTGGTGGGATGAGTCTCCTGATTGGAATGTAGGATTAGAGGGGTATAGCCTATTTTGTAAAAATAGACCAAACAAGAAAGGAGGAGGAGTAGCCTTGTATGTCAAGGATGTTTTCACCTGTGAGGAGATCCGTGACTTAAACCCGGAAAGCGAGGTCGAGAGCATCTGGGTAAGAATTAAGGGAGTGAGAAACAATAGGGATATTCTGGTGGGGGTTTACTACAGACCTCCAACCCAGACTGAGGACTTTGATGACGCATTCTTCAACCGAATGACTGCACAATCAAAAAGGAGAGATACAGTAATAATAGGAGAATTCAATTACCCGGATATGATATACCAAATTGGGAGGGGTTGCTAATACACCAGAGGACAGGATCAAAATTCAAAATGACCTGGATAGATTGGAGAGCTGGGCCAAGGCGAACAAAATGAAATTCAACAGAGAGAAGTGTAAGGTCCTACACTTAGGTAGGAAAAATGGAATACAGAAATATAGGATGGGGGACACGTGGCTGGATAGCAGTACGTGTGAAAGGGATCTAGGAGTCTTCATAGATCACAAGCTGAACATGAGTCAGCAGTGTGATGCGGCAGCCAAGAAAGCCAATGCAATTCTCGGCTGCATCAATAGGAATATGGTGTCTAGATCGAGGGAGGTACTGGTACCACTCTATTCTGCTTTGGTTAGACCCCATCTTGAATACTGTGTCCAATTCTGGGCACCCCAATTCAAGAAGGATATTGACAAGCTGGAGCAAGTCCAGAGGAGGGCGACCAAAATGGTGAGAGGCCTGGAAGCCATGCCCTATGGGGATAGACTTAGAGAGCTGGGTATGTTTAGTCTGCAGAAGAGAAGGTTAAGAGGGGACATGATAGCCATGTTTAAATATTTGAAGGGATGCCATGTAGAGGAAGGAGAGGGCTTGTTTTCTGCTGCTCCAGAGACCAAGACAAGGAGCAATGGATTCAAGCTGCAGGAAAGGAGATTCCACCTGAACCTCAGAAAGAACTTCCTGACAGTCAGGGCTGTCTAGCAGTGGAATATGCTGCCTCGGAGTGTAATGGAGTCTCCTTCTTTGGAGGTTTTTAAGCAGAGGCTAGGTTGCCATCTGTCGGGAGTGCTTTGAGGGTGTTCCTGCATGGCAGGGGGTTGGACTGGATGGCCACTGGGATCTCTTCCAACTCTATATTTCTATGATTCTATGATTCTAAGAAATGGAAGAAAGGGGAAACCATGAAAGAGCCACAACCATAAACAAATAGTCAATACTTGCGGGGAGGAAGTCAGAAAAGCTAAAGCTCAGATTGAGTTCAGGCTCCTGACTGTGTCCAGTTCTGGGCAGCACAGTTCAAGAAAGATATTGACAAGCTCGAACATATCCAGAGAAGGGAAGCCAAGATGATCAAAGATCTGGATACTAGGTATTATGAGCAACAACTTAGGGAGCTGGGTATGTTTAGCTTGGAGAAGAAAAGAATGAGGGATGACATGATATCTATCTTTAAATATCTGAAGCAATTTCATGTAGAAGATGGAGCAAGCTTGTTTTCTACTTTTGAGGAGAAAAGAACCAGTGAATCTAAATTACAAGAAAGGGGATTCCACATAAGAGCTATTGGACAGTGGAATAGATTGCCTCAGAGGGTGATGAACTCTCTGTTTTTGGAGGTATTTGAACAGAAGTTGGATGGGCGTCTTTCAGGAATTCTTTAGTTGTGTATTTCTGCATGACAGAGGGTTGGACTTGTCCCTTCGAAGTCCAAGATTCTGTTATTCTGTAGTTCTCATCCTATTAAAACTTTGTCACAGGCATTGCAGTCAATGTTTTTGGTCTTGTCAGAGTCAACTTTTTCCAATGTGCGACTCAGAGATTATTTTTATTTTAGTTTTTGTATCAGCCTTGGTTCCAGCTGCTCCACTTTTGCACACTATTTGTTGCAAAATACATAAGTATGCTAGAAATTAACTTTGTTTAAAAGTCCAGACTTCCTTCTTAGATATGCAATAGTTGATGCACAGGAGTCATTAGAACTGACTTCCATCTCTGGCACCAGAGTAAGGAGTACATTTACTTTTGTTAAAACATTTCTGAGATAGATTTCTACCCAGATGCATACTTAACATAATCAGTGTACAATGCTCCACTGCAACTAATAGTTGACTTTCTATTTTCTTTTTGATGCTTCCTGGCTACAAATGTCTTCTTTAGCTCTACTTGACCGTTTTTTGTTTTTTTTAAATATCTTTGCTTCCCTGTTTACCTGAATCCTTCTGAATGTTATGCTCAGAAATGCATTCACTTTGGAGAACTGCTGTCTGTTCCACCCTTTGCTTATCTAGAAATGAAGATTAAGCTTTTTCCTGACAAGCCTCTTTTACTTCACAGCAGGCCAAAATTTTGTAGGTCAGTTCTAGCTTGGAAGGAGAGCTTATTTGCTCCCTGATTAGCATCAATACAAACATCTAAGTTTGGCATGGAAAAAAGATAAGTATTCTTTCCTGCTTCCCCTGTCTTGAGAGCGCTAGATTTTTCATCCCAGTTCACATTTTTTTTGAAAAGGAAAAAAAAGGGGGGAAAGGAATTTTAGATCCAAAAAACTTTTGATTTAAGATAAAAATCAAGATGTTTCCATACCACTCAAGTGCAAACAAAGGTTAGAAACACAAAACTCAGGCAACCCCTTCATCTTCTATCAGTAAACATGTACTCTAGGTTAAAACCTCACATATTGTCCTTCCTTAGAATTTAGACATCCACTCTGTAGCTGGGGTTGGCATCATGTGGCTCTCCAGATGTAGAACAGAGGTTAGAATCATAGAGTTGGATGATCATCTAGTCCAACTCCCTGCTGTGCAGGAGCATACAATTAAAGCATTTCTGAAAGATGCCTGTCCAATCTCCAAAGATGAAACAGTTCATCACCCTCTGAAGCAATCTATTCCAATGTTAAACAGATTTTATGGTAAAGAAGTTCTTCCTTATGTTTAGGCTGAATGCCTTTCCTGTAATTTGAATCCATTGGTGTGTTTGCTAGTCTCTGCAGCAACAGAAAACAAGCTCACTCCAACTTCTATATGACATAGGTACATATGTTTAAAGATAGCCATTGTGCCATCTTTCAGTCTTCTCTGAGGAAGATACACAACTTCCTAAGTCATTCCTCATAAGGCATGGTTTCCGGACCTTTGATGTAGTTGGACTGCAACTTGTCACTATTTGCTAGATTGGCTATGGCTGCTGGGACTTGCAGTGTAACACAGACCTCGAAGGCTGCAAGATTCCCATGCATGTTAAAAATGAGCATTTGACATACATTCCACAGATTTCCCCACTCTGAAAATCCTTGAATATTTGAAAAAATCTATATCAACAAAACAGGAAAGAGTATTTCACAGCCATAGAAGATGATTGTATACAATGGAATGTTTGTGGCTCAAAGCAGAAATCCTGTTTTTTAAAATGGCTTAAATTTCCAGAAGAGAGAAATAGAATGTGAAGACAGACACCTTAACCTGTAAGCTTAATTAGTTTTTATTTGTTCGTCACTTTAGGATCCCTTGTGGACTGGATCGTGATAACAGAAATAGTTTGAATAAATAAATAAATAAATATTAATTGCTATTTCACTTCTAGGCAGTGAGAAGTGAATATTTTCCATAACTTAGTTTGGTAGTTTTGGTCCCTGATGGAAGTCTGGAATAAATAGATATATTTGAAAGTGGCCCAGATTAGTTATGTTTCTGCTTCTGAAAGATACATGATGATATATTGTACTTAACTTGCTTAACCTTCTTAGACAGGAATTCTCTTTGAAGATTCTATGATGTTGTCTTTTTTTTCTTTTCATTCTTGTGGTAGTGATCTCAAGATGTGAGAAGATGGAAGGTCTTACATCGACTTTCTAGTTAGTTAGATAGTGCTGGACCAAGAGAAGTCCTGAAGCCATCAGACTGTATAGATTCTACCATCTTTTTTTGTTGTCAGAGATGCATCATGAGCCTCTGTGTTCTTTTGTACTCAAGAGGGTCTGATCTTGGGTGTTGTCTGGAAGGTAGTGGAGATGGTTTTCATGGCTGGGCTGTTAAGGATAAAAGTTGTGCATTTCCAGTTGCTGCAATTCAAAGTAGAGATTTGAAGTCCTTTCAGAAAACTTTGTTCTTATCTAGCATGATATTTGGGATTTTCTTCCTTTCCCCTCAAAAAAGAGGAGAGGGAAGATGGACGGGTATATTTGTGGGAGAATATTCAACTCTACCAATATATAATAATAAAATATAAAGAGTCAATAAACTAAACTTCTATCCAATCAAGTTGTAATGGTGAGTGACTATCAAACTAAAAAGGTGGCAGTCAACCATACCTACTGTGTCTGTATAGGAGAGCATTTCCCCCTCCATAAAGCACAGTATAGTTTGAGAACTGTCTTAGACCCAACTTCTTACATCCAAGTGGCATAAGAAGCACTTAGGTTGACAAAGCAACTTCTGTCCTTTCTGGACAGAAGTAGACTAGCCATGGTTATCCAGGTCAAGATACATACATGTACATAGGTGGTACCAAGAGATACATAGATGTACATGAACATAGAATAGGGAGAAAACTCTTAACATTTGCAGAAATAGTTGAAGCTATTGCGGGGAGGACCCTTTTTATGATTTCTTTGGAAAAAATGAAAATTTACAGATTTTTTTAAAATGCAGAATTACAGATTAAAATGATATTTGGAACTTAAAATGTATTATGTACGATTTTGTTTGACATCAAAGTACCATGTTTGAGGTATTAAAAATAAAGTCTGTTCAGAAAATAATTATAATTGCATTTACATTTTAAGTTTTAGCCTTTGTTAGGAGGCTAAAAAAGTCTTGAACTGCAAAGGACACTTGTCCTATAAGAAACCTCTTTTGCTTTTCCTGGTTTATAACAAGCAGACAAAAGAAAAACCTCTAATAAAAATAGAAAAAGCACTTAAGGATAGTAAAACAAAGAAAATTATTTTTTTTCTCCCTTAATCTTCTGTAGTTCCAAATGGACTTAATGAAATCATTCTCATAAAAAGAACTAAGAGAAGGCAACCAAGTTGAGGAACTATAGTGCTGTTAAATACTGTACATTGTTTTACATAAAGATCTGTCTTATGGTTATGTCCTGTCAGATTGTCTTTAGCTTATGGCAGCCCTATCAGTGAGAGACTTCCAAGAGTATCAGCCATCCAGCTCAGGTCTTGAAGACGCAGGGCTATAGCTTCTTGGATTGAATCAATCAATTTGTAATATGGTCTTCCTTTTCCTACTCAAAAATCTGCCTACTACCTAGTTTTTAGAAATAATATTTGGGGAGTAAATACATGAACCACCTGTCTTAAATACTTTATTCATCATTGTTAAAATCCATAATCCTTTCTTCATCCCTCCATTTTTTGTGGTGGGTAGGTGGATGGGAAAATAAACTTTGGAAAACAGCCCAGAAAAAATAGTTTCTTCTTTATGGTCTCTGTGACTCACACAAATGGGTCATCTGTGCCTGCACAGTGCACTGTTTGGAACCTTTTAGAGCTTTGGAAAAAGCGTTTTTGTGGGAGCCCTGCTCTGTCCCCTGAGGCTATCTATATAAGCCAGCTTCCCACCAAAGCCTTCAGTTCCTTTTTGTCCGCCATGGCAGCAGCACCATTAGGAGCCATCTCAGAGTTTTCTCATGGTATACGGTTTATGGACTTCCAGTCTTCAGCTTGTATTAGTGGTTTTTGGCTCTTCTAGTGTTTTGCTTTGGTCTTCTATTCTCATTTTTTTTGACTTGAGTTCACAGTCTGGTTATTTGTTTTGGTTTTCCTGTCTCCCCACTTTATGGCCTCAGTGGCTATCTTTAAATGCTGCCCTTCTTGTGGAAGTAAGGTTCCAGATAAGGATGTCCAGTCCAAGTGTCTTCTCCACTTGGGAGAGGGCCAATAATGTGGGTCCTGTTCTCACTGCCAGCTCTTGACTCTGCAGATGAGGTACACAAGAGTGGCCAAAGTCTTGCTTGGAGAAAAAGTGTGGAGTGCATCCAACATTTCCTCTCAAAATAGGCCTCTGTATACAGCCTCAGTAATGGCGGCAAAATCGGAGAACTGAGTGAGCTCCAAAGCTACTGCCTCTTCATTGGTGGTGTGGCCTTCCTCTCAGTCTTTGGGGTTAGGAGACTCCTGAGCAGATCCCATTCCTCTGTTCCGCCTTCTGTATCAACTGTGGCTCCACCTCAACATTCTTTGGTACCAAGACATACTGGTACTAACCAAGAAGAGCAACAACGGTCCTCTCCTTTAGTGATTTCTTTCAAGGACAGGAGGCGAGTTCCTTCAACACCAGAAGGTTGATCTCACATTTAGTCTCTATAAAATGTAAAAAAGAAGAAAACTAAATACGTTCCTTCCTGTCACCATTCATATGAGATGCACCTGCAACAACCATTGCTGGTACAGGGGGTCTTGGAGCCTATTGAACTGCATTTGTGGCTTCAAGAGGCTCTTGCTTCTGTTTCAGTGACTGCTTCACCATTGGGGTCACAAAGTCCTGTACACTCCCCAGGCCTGGCCAAGTCCAGCGTGCCTTTGGATGCTGAGATTGTCGATTCCTTGCCTAGTCAACCTGTAGCCTCACAGAGACGTTCTCTTTTCCAGTCTTTGCCATAAGAGTATGAGGTGGCAACCCCTGATGCACAGGCCAGACCTTACCCTTCACATCCTCAACAATGTGGTCGTTGTCATGATTCACCATCTGTGTCCTTGTGAAGGTCAGCATTGAGCTCCCACATGGCCCAGCCTCACGAAGGTTTGGGGAAGAGTCCTATCATTATCACTCTCCTTGCTGCAAACAGACCATTGCTACATTTATTCATGGTACTCTCCCTATGGTTTGGCAGACTTCTCTCCATCTTTTGGTGAATATTATAGAGGCTGCCATCGTCATTGTGGATGGTACTGCTATGGTGGGGGAGGAAGCCAACTATATACCATGCCGTGAAAGATACTCACCATCTGTCTCCTTGATGCCATTCTTCTTCTACCTCTCTGTTGAGATCTCCCTCTAGAAAAAGACATTAATGGGATCCACCTACTGCTCTGTCTACTTCTCAAGCTCCTTCTACTGACACCCTGCAGCCCGCTTAGGAGTTGACCCATGCTACCAGTCATGTTGCTACTACCACACTGGGTACTTGCCAGCAACCATCTCCATCTTCCTTGTCCTCATCTGTCTCTACTTGGGAGTTGGTTTCGGACCCTGCTCAGGCCCCTCCTGAGGGCTGGATCGCAGATTACAACTACATCTCGCCAAATGATTATGTGCAGTCCTTTGTGGATCAGATGTTGTGTATAGCTAGATACCTGAACCTACAGGTAGAGCACCAGAAGGAAAAAAGCCAGAATCCTTTTTTCCAGCAGCTTCAGGATCAGGTACCCACTCCAGCTTTGCTCCCTCTGATGTCTTACATCATCCATGTGCTCAAAAAGTCCTGGGAATCTCCTTCTTCCATTCTTCCAACATCAAGAAAGCTCGAGTCCCTGTATAAGGTGGTGAAAAGGGGAGCAGAATGGCTGGTGCAGAATCCCAAGCCAAACTCCATTATAATGGATGTGGCTCAATCCAGGGTGTTTCAAAGGTTATATTCCACCCTTGCTGACAAGGAAGGAAAGAAGTTGGATACTTTGGGTCTTATTCCAGCACTGCTCTCGTGTTCAGAATGTTGAATCATAGTGTGTGCATGGGAGTGTACCAACAATTTATCTACTATATAAAAGTTAAAGTTTGTCTGTTTGTGAGTTTGTCTGTTTGTCTGCGGCAGGCAGGCAAAGACCTCATACGATTGGCTGAGTAAGGTGAGAAGACCTCATGATTGGCTGGCTGTGAAGATTCTATGGAATCTTGGGATTGGCAGTTTAGGGAGAGGCCTTTACAATTCTCAGCCAGAGAGCTCTTGGGCTTCAGGCCAGTTGCTATGGAGATGAGGCCTACCATCGGTAAAGATGCCAGAAAACATTTGGGAGGCATATGTGAGAAAAATTAAAGTGACATACACAACATAGCACATTTCCACACTGTACTGTCATAGTGCTATTATTCCACTTTTAACCTCCTATGGAATCCTGGGATTTGTAGTTTAAGGAGAGGCATTTAAGAATTCCCAGCCAGAGAGCTCTTTGGTCTCAGTAAACAACAAACCCCAGAATTCCACAGGATGTTGAAAGTGGAATAATAGCACTATAACAATGTAGTGCAGAAATGGCCATAGTTACAAGGTCTTCTCGCCTCGCACAGTAGTTTGAATGGGTTCCGTATGTGAGGAATCTTAAAATTCCAATTCAAAACAAAAAATGCTTACAGAAAAATGTAAAGCCATTGCACAAATTCAACAGAAAGCACAAAAAAACCAAAACCAAAATAAAAGCTAGTACATCAGTGTTGCCAGACAACACAGACTGGATTGGGGACTATGGCAAGAAGTTACAGGTACTAGAATAGGCTGTTTGCTATGGGGATGAGGCCTAGCAGGAAGGAGGAGGACTGTGTATTCCCTTGGGAACCCAACCTCTGAATGTTAGCAACTCTGAATAAAGATTGGATTGGGGAAAATGGGGAAAATTTACAGGTACAGAAATAGGCCAGTTGCTGTGGACATGAGGCCTAGTAGCAAGGAGGAGGACAGTATACTCCCTCAGGAACCCAAACTGTGCATGTAAATAACTCTGAATACAGATTGCGTTGGGAAATATGGAGTGAAGTTACAGGAAATGGAGAAGACAGTTTGGTGAGTTCTTAAGAGGAAAATAAAAACCCTGTCGGGTAAATATGCTAGTATGGAATAAAGTGAAGCCCTACCTGGACCATCTCCCTGAGAAGGACAGGAGAGTAGCTATGGTACTGTACGGAGAGGCCCACCTTCTTGCCTCACAACAAATCATGATGGCCCAACATGTAACCGACTGTAGTGGGAATGCCTTGGCTGGGATGGTGACCCTTTGGCCTGACTTCATTCCTTGGGAATCTTGTAACAAGCCAAAGCTACAGTAGAAGGTCTGCATTTTGATGATGTGGGCCTGTTCAACTTGTCCACTGATGACAAGTTAGACCATACCACAAAAATGAGGACCACAGCTAGGAAATTCAGACACCAGCCACAGCAGTATTCTTCCAGGTATAGATACCTAGGAACGTAGAGCTGGGAGACCACAATGGCCATTGACTCTGACCCCCTGCCATGCAGGAACAAACACTCAAACCACCCTCAGCAAATGGTCATCCAGCTTCTGCTTAAAAACGTTCAAAGCAGGACTCCACCACACTCTGAGACAGCATATTCCATATTCATCTTTAAACTATGCTTATTTAGAAGAAGAAGTTAACTACTTATGCAGAAATATACATTTTCAACATGGTAATAAGCTGTGATTCACATAGCTCAATCAGATTGTTCAAGGAAATATAATACCTGGTGAAGCATGTAATTTTATGTTTATGCTAGAGAATCTGAGAATTTCTAATTTTTTTTTATCTATCTCATGGGTAAGGAGAGTGTGGATCTCTATTTTGTTCATATGTGTATTAATTCTTTCATGGGATAATACTGTAACATTTACTTAAAGACCAAATTTGTGAAAAGCATATTAACTTTTAGTAACAGTAGTCAAGTTCCAAAGAAACAAACCATGTCTTCTTGTGAGAGAAAAGCAAGAGCTTCTGATTTACATAATGTAATTTGCAATGTAGAGAAGTTTGCAGAATTAGAGAGTTGGAAGGTGCCCCATAGGCTATCAAGTTCAACCCCTCAGTGAGAGCATCCCTACCAGGTAGCTTTCCAGCTTCTTTTAAAAGATATCTTGAGAAAGAGACCCCAGAACTTCTCTAGATAATTGGTTCCGTTGCCAAACTGCTCTTACTTTGAAGGAATTCCTTCTAGTGTTCAATGGAAATCTGTCCTGTAACTTTAAAACCATGAGATGTGGTCATAGAATTATAGAATTGTAGAGTTGGAAGAGACCACAAGGGCCATTGTGTCCAGTCCCCTACCATGCAGAGGATAGTCTTATCCTCTGGGACAGCAGAGAACAAACCTGCATCCTCTTCTGTGTGATAGCCTTTTAGACTGTGTAGTCATGTTATCCCCAGTTTTCTGTTCACCAGGCTGAACATGCCCAACTTCTTCAACCTTTCTTCACATGTTTTGTTCTCCGTACCTTTTATTATCCTTGTTGCCCTTCTCTGAACCTGCTCCAACTTGTCTATATCCTTCCTAAAATGAGATGCCCTGAACTGAACACAGTATAGTGGGCCCTCCATATATGTGGGGGTTCCATTCCAGGAAATATACTGGAACTCACAAATGCTTGCATCCCATAATATTCAGTGATGGCAATGTGCTTGCAAATGCTGCATCATCACAGTGCTGGCTCACAGTTAGCCCATGATCAATAAAAATCTCAAGATCCTTTTCACATGTACTGCTGCTATCCCCCATCCTATAAGTGTGCATTTTAATTTTTCTCTGCTGAATTTCATTCTGTTAGTTTCAGCCAAATATCAAGGTCCATTTCAATTATGTCCCTGTCTTCCAGTGTGTGAGCTATTTCTCCCAATTTCGTTTCACTCACGAACTTGATGAGATTCCCTCTTCTCTGTCATCTAAGTCATTGATAAAAATGTTGAAGAGTCACCCAGACTGGACAGAACCCTCCAGAAACAGAAAGCCTGGGAAATGTGTTGTTGGGATAAACTATCAAATCGGATGTTAGTGCATGCTGATTTTGAAATGTAATTGTGTATATAGCATTGCAATTCATATTCTATTAGTCTTGGCAGTGTCAAGGTGTGCTGTTTCTTCAGTGTTCCTGAGTAAAGCTTTTGAAAGCTCTGAGCTCAATTTCTTGAACTTGGAGGTTTCCTATACATTACAACTAGTTGGGCAGGATTTGTTCTTGACCTACCTATGCTGATTCCTAGTATTCACTTTGTTGTCATCCAGATACTTGTGAACAGATTCCTTTCTAAGCTGTCCTAATATTTTTTTTTCCTGGTGTTTACTGATCTGCAGTTCCTCTGATTTTCTTTTTTGCCCTTTTTGAAGAGAGCCACAATGATCACTCATTTCCAGTCCCCTGGCACCTTACCCATTCTTCAAGATTTCTCAAAAATGTTGGCGGGTGATTCAAGAAGTACAACAGCAGCTTCCTTCAATACTCTGGGATACAGTTTGTCTGACCTTGCACATTTTGTTTAAGCGCTCTTGTTTGCAGCAAGAGTGATCAAGAGATATGCTGTTTGAAAATACAAAGAGTTTTTTGTTCAAATTTTGCCATGCTATAATATGTGTACATGCCCCACCCCTCCAGTGTTCTTTTCCTATCCATATCTGTCTCTTCAGTGTATTGCAGTGAGGCCTGATGCTAAATTGTGGAAATACTGAGCATACATACCCTAAAATAACTAGTGCTCACTTCCTTTACTTCTACAAGACTGAGCTGCAGTTGTATTTATTAACATTGGATAAGCTGTTCACTACTTCAGTCCTTGTCATTTCCAGTTAAAAATATGTCATCTGACATGGCTGACAAAAGTATTTATCCTTTGAGAGATTATTTTTTTCTAAATTTTAAAAGGAAAAGCATTCTAAAAGCTAGGGAGATATAATTGATTATTTAGGTTTGTGGTAATGTTTACATTTCAGAAATTAACATAAGAAAGACAAAAAATAACAAAAACATTTTGATTGGGGGGACACTTTTTTGGTGGATCCTTCTTTTCTTAAAGTTTTCAAGGTTTCATGTCAAGGACATTTGAATAGTTGACTAAGTGAGTTATCACTTTGATTTGTTGTTGTGTGCCTTCAAATCTTTCTGATTTATGGCTACCCTGAGGCAGCCTTTTCAGAGTTTTCTTTAAAAGATTTGTTCAGAGGGGTTTGCCATTGGCTTGCTTTGAATGAGGGTGTGTGCCTTGCCCAAGACTATCCAGTGGATTTCCACAGCTGAGCAGGGATTTGGACCCTGGTCTCCCAGAGAGAGCCACAATGTTCAACACTTTAAAAAAAATTGTTTTATATGTTTATATGTCTTTTAATGTTTTAATTGTTTTTATGCTTTTAATGCTTTTTTATCCTCTCAGAAGCTGCCTTTGGTCCCATCTTGGGAGAAGAGGCGACATAGAAATTCAATAAATAAAAATAAATAAGTAAACACTACTGTACCATGTTGGATCTATCATTGTGATTATGAGGCCAACAAAATATTTGAAACAAAAATGTTTCCTTTTTGGTGTAGAAGGACTCAAGCAAACTAATGTAGAAGTTTATTTTATCTTTACAGGTTACAGCCAAGACTGCCTTCTTGTTTATCTTACCTCAGTATAATGTTAGTGTGCCTACAACAGGTAAAAGAGCCTTTGAATATTTTATTAACGCATGATGCTGGCCTTTGCTGTCAGTTCCAAGTTCTTTATTTACACAAAACTTTGAAACAAAACACAGTTTATTTTCATATCAAAATAAGGATCTAAATTTTGTATGCCCCTATATCCCAACCTAATTACCTCATATTTGTGTGCAATTGTATATCTGTGCCATTAGGATACTTTGATAAGTAACAGTTGTTTCCTATCAAAGTGGTCATTTTTGTGCAACAAACACTGATGCAGGAAGACCTTGAGGTGATAATTGCATATAAGGAAACAGAGGTATGAATGCTTCAGCCTTTGGGTCACTTCGTATGATGCAACCATTTATCCAAGGGAACATCCTCTACATGATGGTCTTGAATCTTTTTTGGCTCAAAACTTTCTATATATATGTGTGTGTGTGTGTGTGTAGGGCGCTGTCAAGTATTGCTTCTGAGCCAGTTAAAACAACCATGCACCACAGCTTGCTTAACTAAAGTAGAGGCTTGCTTAAGTGAAGAATCTTATAGGAAAAGCTCCTTTCACAGAGGAGACTAGATGTCAGGGGCCATAGTTCTACCTAACTTTCTATCTGACATATATATGACTGTGTCTTGTATAAGAATCCGCTTGCCATCTGAAATGGTACAGGCAGGGCATATGGTGAGACCTAGGTCTGAAAAAATCAGCTTGTGTGAAGGAATTAACTCTGTTTCTGGAGGGAAAGGAAAAAAGTTTATTATTCTCTGGTTCAGATTCTCTTAATTGCCATTTCTTTCTGCAAAGCAGAAATTATGGATTAGTGAGAAAATTCTTTGTCAAAACTAACCTCCCCCCATACTGATACTCCTTCTCATCCTTGCTAAATTGTAATGGGAGCTGAGCAAACAGTATAGTCGAGGATACAAGGATGTGCGAGATAAGGGCACCACATGCCCAACTGTAGTTTGAGCAGTGCTTCCCAACTGTATCTAATAGTTATGGCCCTTGATCCCTTGATTTTCAGCCCATCTGATGGGAAAGTCAAGGAAATCTTATTTGGATTTGAGCTGTATCACCTCTAGCTCCATGGCCTGGGCCGTCAGATTATAAAATACATGCTTTTTTGCATGATTCCTGGACATTCACAATGTCATGTTGGAACTAGAGTGTTGAAATATGCATGCTAATTAATGCTTGGTAGAACACCAACTTCATCATGATACTCGCTCTGCTTTGCCCCACAATTCTTTGGCTTATGCACCAAGTGACAACTATTTGCAAAGAAAAATATAGGCCTGTCAATTGTATTTTATTTTGTTTTCTGTGTCAGACATAAAATGCTTTTAAGTCTCAGCAGCCTGAGGCTTCTGAAGTTAAATGTTGATACTAATCTCATCTCAATTCCTTTTCTTTAGATGGTGAAGTTGTTCTTTATCACTATGGGCTAAAGGATTTGGTCACAATACTCTTCTATATCTTCATAGCAATAATTCTGCATGCTGTGGTGCAGGAATATGCCTTGGATGTAAGTTTTGGTGTCAAAACAAGCTACCTAAGTTTATTTCTTGCTTTATGGAACTATAAAAGATGTGAAAGTGGTTGGGTATTTGTCACAGTGACCACATGAAGGCAGAAAGTTGCTCTTAGTTCCATTTTGTTGCAGAAAACCTTCCGGTTTGGATCACGTTAAATTTTTATTACTTATGGGCTTGAATTCTTCCCCTTCTGACACAGAGGCTGCATTAGTAGTCTATCCTTCCTATTACATCTCCACATTTGATTTTGGTTTTTATCTTGCTTGGGACAAAATTTAGTTTTCCATTTCATATTTTTATTCCTCTTTCTTTCTTTCTTTCTTTCTTTCTTTCTTTCTTTCTTTCTTTTTTTTAAAATGGGCTTCTTTTTTTGGATGAGTGGGTGCCACTAGTGTCTGCAGGAATTTATGCAGGTGTTCTTTCCTTCCTGTTTCTGGGTAGTTGGCAAACACATCTTTGCTTGGGTGGAAATAAGCAAGGACAGCTGTCAGGAGCAGCAGCTTCTGCTGCTGCTGAAGAAGGAAGTGCGTGTTCTCTTCTTAGAGGCAATTCTCATTGTCCAGTACTTTCAGTTGTTTCCAATGGAAAGACTAGAGTAGCTGTGGTTGAGACTGCCTTCATAAAGCAAAACAAAACGGTAGTGGAGAAGCAGGATTTTTTTGTCATATGCTCTCGAGAGTCCTGCTTAAGGTGAAACCAGGCTTAGGGTGCTTCCTGATGGGTAAAAGAATCTCACAATGTATCAAGACTTTCCAGTTCCTTTTGTGCCTGCATCTTTCTTGAAATATTCTGGGTTTCTTTCCCTTCCCACTTCCTCTTCCTACTGGTCACGTGTCAACCCAGTCTCATGTAACATTTCAGAAACAAATTTTTACCAATTTCCACTGAGCCCATTTTTGTTATTATTCAAGAGTTTTAACTAGAGTGCTAAAGTGTTTTAGCAGTAATATACTAGTTAAGTATTAGGATCATTTTGTTCTGGTGCTAACATTTCTCTTTCCATTTTTTGATGCCTGTTGAATCTATGTCCTGGAAACAATAGCTTCATTTACTTGGCAGCCATTTTTACTGGGTCTTAGATGGTAGGACCAAACACACAGGTACAGATATAATTCATTTTGGAGGGTATTGGATTAATTTATATAGACCAAGACTTGTGATCAGAGCTTGGTGAACAGGTGAACTAACAGGAATGTTTATGTAGGTGTTGAGCAGGGGAGTTTGAGGGGCAGGTCTGTAGAATCATAGAATCATTGAGTTGGAAGAGACCACGGGGCCATCCAGTGTAACCCCCTGCCATGCAGGCCTCTTTTTTTTTTAATTGACAATCTAAATTGTCAAATATGGATAGTCGGGGACCTGCTGCAGTTACCTGTAACAGCTGTGGCATATTTGTTTTCTTGCCAGAGGATGTGGTTGGGTACACCTGCAGCAAGTGCATATTGGTGGCTCTGTTGGAAGAGAAGATTTGGCAGGTGGAGGCCTGTGTTTCCAATCTTTGGATTATGGAACAGATGAGGATTTCTTGGATAAGGCAGAGAGGACCATCTTGAATACAGAACACATGGGAAACATCACTGAGGAGGAAGCCAGTTCACAATCACAGGAGGCAGGCACTTGGAGAAATGCTCCATGTAGAAGTAGAAAGGCCAAGAACCAAACAGAGTTTGGAGCTATTGAATCAATTCCAAGTTCTCTCCATTATTAGTGAGGATATGGAAGAGCAAGAAGAGCAACAGTGTCAGCTTGAAGAGAATGTTAATGAGGAAATGGAACAGCAGCAAGAGCAACAGTGTCAGACTGAAGAGGACATCCAGGTGACCCTTGAAGAATTTGCATATCGAGTAACTCTTGCCAAGCTTCAGAGGAGATGAGTTGTGGTGGTTGGGGACTATTTGCTGAGAGGAACAGAAGCAACAGTTTGCAAACCTGACAGGTGTGCTGTCTCCCTAGGGCCAAAATTCACAATGGAACAGAGAGGCTGACAAGACTGGTCAAGCCCACTGACCGTTACCCCTTTGTTTTGGTTCACGTGGGAACCAATGACATTGTAAGGTGCAGCTTTCAGGATATCACAAAGGATTATGTTGTTATGGGTAGGAAAGTGAAGAACTTTAATGCACAGGTAGTAATTTCATCTCTCCTCCCTGTTGAAGAACATGGCCCACGAAGGGAGAGAACAGTAGTGTCGGTAAACAACTGGCTCTACAGATGGTGCGACCAGGAACAATTTGTCTTCTTGGACCATGGTCTGCATTTTCATGAAGATGGTCTTCTGGCAGGGAATGGGGTGCACCTCACAGCTATTGGCAGGAATGTTTTTCCTAGAGTCTCGCAAATCTCATCAGGAGGGCTTTAAAGTGAGTTCTGTGGCGGGGGAGGGAGACAGTAGTATTCAGGGCAGGAGTTCAGCAATTGCTGGGGAGAACAGCCCAAGTAGAAAGAGCAGGCCAAGTAGTCATAGACTGACAGTGGTAGGAAAAACAACTTTAGTAAAAGGCTTGTGGGAAAGACACATGATCTCAAATGTCTCTACACTAATGCTCAAAGCATGAGAAATAAATAAGATGAACTCCTAATGAAACAAACAAATTTGATATAATAGGTATCACTGAAACGGTGGGATGAGTCTCATGATTGAAATGTAGTAATTGGGGGGGGGGTATCACTTACTTTGGAGAAATAGACCAAACAAGAAAGGAGGAGGAGTAGCTTTATATGTCAAGGATGTTTACACCTGTGAAGAGATCCACAACTTAAATTCAGGAATTGAGAATATCTGGGTAAGAAGGGGGTGAGAAACAATAGTGATGTCATTGTGGGGGTCTACTACAGACCCCCAAGCCAGTCTGAGGACTTGGATGAGGCCTTCCTGGATAAGATGACCACACATTCAAAAAGGAGAGATGCAGTAGTAATGAGAGATTTCAACTATCCTGATATATATTGGCAGTCAAACTCTTCCAAGAGCATAAGGTCCAACAAATTCCTCACTTGCCTTGTAGACAGTTTCATTGTCCAGAAAGTGGAAGAGGCAACAGGGGGATCAACTATTTTAGATCTGATCCTCACCAACAGGGATGACCTTGTTAATGAGGTGGAAGTGGCAGGATCCTTTGATGGGAGTGACCATGCTCTATTGGAATTTTTCATTTGGTAGGAAGGAGAAGCCAAGTGTAGCCAGACATGCGTTCTACACTTTAAGAAAGCTGGTTTCTGTAAATGAAGAGAATTACTGGCTGAAATTCCATGGTCAAGAATACTGAAAGAGAAGGGAGTTTATGATGGGTGGGAGTTTCTTAAAAGTGAAATATTGTAGGTACAATTTAAAACTGTTCCATTAAGAAGGGAAAATGGGAGGTGTCTAAAGAAACCAGAATGGTTTACTAAAGAACTCTCAGTTGAGCTAAGTGTTAGAAGAAACATGTACATGGAGTGGAAGAATGGGGAAATCACCAAAGTTGAGTTCAAACAAATAGCTGGGATATGTAAGGGGAAGGTCAGAAAAGCTGACGCACAAAATGAACTCAGGCTTGCCAGAGAGATTAAAAACAATGAAAAGGGTTTTTTTAGATATGTCCTGAGCAAAAGGAAAAACAAGAAAATGATAGGGTGACTGCATGGAGAAGATGGCCAAGCACTAACATGGGGCAGAGAAAAAGCAGAACTACTTAACATCTTCTTTGTCTCAGTTTTCTCCCCAAAGGAAAAAAGTACACAATCTGGCGAGCAGGGAGCAGGTGGGGAAGTGGCAGAAACTCAGCACAGTATAGGTAGAGAAGTAGTACAGGAATACCTGTCTACTTTAACTGAATTCAAGGCACCAACGCCAGATGAACTACATTCAAGGATATTAAAAGAACTGGCAGAAGTGATTTCAGAACTGATGATGATGATCTTTGGGAATTCTTGGAGAATGGCAGAAGTTGCAGCAGACTGGAGGAGGGCAAACATCCCCATCTTCAAAAAAGGGAAAAAAGAGGACCCAAATAATTATCACCCAGTCAGCCTGTCGTCAATACCCGGAAAGATTATCAAGCTGATTATTAAGCAGACAGTTTGTAATTACTTAGAAAACAGTGCTGTGATCACTAAAAGTCAACATCGATTTCTTAAAAACAGGTCATACCAGACTGATCTTATCTCTTTTTTTGATAGAGTTACGAGCTTGATAGATGAAGGGAATGCTGTGGATGTAGCATTTCTTGACTTCAGTAAGGCCATTGACAAAATTCCCCATGATGTTCTTGCAAAGAAGCTTAGTAAAATGTGGGCTAGACAGTGCTACTGTCATGTGGATTTGTAATTGATTGATGGACCAAAACCAAAGGGTGCTCACCAATGGGTACTTTTTATCTTGGAGAGAAGTGACTAGTGGGATGCTACAGGGTTGTCCTGGGCCTGGTGCTATTAAACAGCTTTATCAATGACTTGGAAGAAGGAAGAGAGCGCATACTGATCAAATTTGCAGATGATACCAAATTGGGAGGGGTTGCTAGAGGACAGGATCAAAATTCAAAATGACCTTGACAGATTGGAGAGCCGGGGCAAAGCTAATGAATTGCAACAAAGAGAAATGTAAGATCCTACACCTAAGGCAGAAAAAAGTGAAATGCACAAATATAGGATGGGAGACTCCTGGCTGAACAGCAGTACATGTGAAAGGGATCTAGGAGTCTTAGTAGACCATAAGCTGAGCATGAATCAGCAATGTGATGCGGCAGTCAAGAAAGCCAGCGCAGTTCTTGGTTGTATCAATGGTGTCCAGATCGAGGAAAGTAATAGTACCACTCTATTCTGCTTTGGTCATACCTCATCTGGAATACTGTGTCCAGTCCTGGGCACCTCATTTCAAGAAGGATATTGACAAGCTGGAATGTGTCCAGAGGAGAGCGATCAAAATGGCAAGGGTCTGGAAGCCATGCACTATAAGAAGCATCTTAGGGAGCTGGGTATGTTTAGTCTGCAGAAGAGAAGGTTAAGAGGGGACATGTTTAAATATTTGAGGGGAAGTCATGTCAAGGAGGAAGTGGGCTTGTTTTCCTCTGCTCCAGAGACTAGGACAAAGGGCAATGGATTCAAACTACAGGAAAAGAAATTCCACCTAAACCTCAAGAAGAAATTCCTAATAGTCAGAGCTATTTGGCAGTGGATTAAGCTGCCTCAGAGTGTGGTGGCGTCTCCTTCTTTGGAGGTTTTTAAACAGAAGCTGAAAGTTGAGAATGCTTTGATTGTATATTCCTGCATAGTGGGGAACTGGATGGCCATCTGTTGGGAGTGCTTTGATATATGTTCCTACATGGCAGGGGGTTGGACTGGATAGCCCCTGTAGTCTCTTCGAACTCTTCGACATGATAGCCATGTTTAAATATTTGAAAGGATGTCATATCGAAGAGGGAACAGGCTTGTTTTCCACTGCTCCAGAGACTAAGACGAGGAGCAATGGATTCAAGCTACAGGAAAAGAGATTCCGGCTGAACCTCAGGAAGAACTTCCTGACAGAGCTGTGCGGTAGTAGAATGTGCTGCCTCGGAGCATGGTGGAGTCTCCTCCTCCTTTGGAGGTTTTTACACAGAGGCTGGATGGTCATCCATTGGGAGTACTTTGATGTGTGTTTCTGCATATGAGGGAGTTGGACTGGATCGCCCCTGTGGTCTCTTCCAACTCTACTATGCTATGATTCTGTGATTCTATTACTTTGGTAATTGTGGGAGCTCTGAGAAAATTCTTTAGAATGAAGAAGGTGTAATGTGGATCTCTAAAATAAAACTGGTTTGTACAGGAACAATGCCTGTGAGTTCCAGAGATTTTTTCCTCATCTGGAGGTGCCTATACTCTACCTTTGTGGTGTATTTCTGTGCTGTTTTTTTTTACATGGGGAGATAGGAGAGGAAATGTAAGTACAGATGATGATCAATCAGTAAGTCATGTCAAAATGCAGAGTTCTTGCTTGGTATGCTCAGTTCACCTGCCATAATCTTTCAAAGGCTGCTATGATGTTAATTTGACAGAGGTACTATGTATTTTTATGGGAGAGAAAATGGGATGTAAATCTTTAATTCTGATTTTGCTGTTTTTTTCCCCACTAGAAAATCAATCGGAGGCTCCACCTTTCCAAGATCAAGCACAGCAAGTTCAATGAATCTGGGCAGCTGGTAGTGTTTCACCTTGCCTCTGTGGTCTGGAGTTTATATGTGGTCATAACAGTAAGCTGTTCAATTTCCTTTAAAAAGCTGGGTAGTCAATTTTGTTGGTAATAATAAGGGATGGTAACAAAACCTCTGCTACCCGGTATGTTGGGGTTCCTGGGAGGGGCGCCCAAATAACCAAATAAAACACAAGATGGGGAAATTAGACTCGAGCACTCTCTTAAGCTAATGAGAGGCAGGGTAATGGCAGCTGGGATTTTTTACCCTATGTCTACGGCTTCAGGTCAGAAACCAGCCAGACACGTTTTAAAAATAACCACAAATAACAGTTTTATTGAAAGGCAAATGACAAATAAGACACACACTAGCTAACTGAGAAATAGAAATAGAGAGTTTTGGGGAATGGGTAATACGACACCTTATCTCGTAGTCCTGGAGTGAAGCGGGGATTGCAGGGAAGAAAGCTCAGCGTGGTTCGCTGAGGGGAGCTTCCTTAGACAAACTGGCAGCAAGGTGGGATGGAAGTCCAAAGTAGTCCCGAAAGTGGGGACTTTTTATAGGGTGGATTGTGTCTACAGGCCATGCCATGCTCGGTGAGAACAAAAGGAATTTTGGAGCTGGACAAAGGAGCTGGAAAAGGTCACGTTTACATGATGGGCTTAGCGCTCGATGACAATAGTATGACCGGTATGCAAATGGCTCGACAGAAAGGACTGGCTCGGCCCTTGGCCGGGCGTCTTTTGTGTAAGGTCGCGTTGAGCAATGCTTGTTTGCAATAAGGTGTTCCCTGAAGCATCGGAGAGGCTTAAGTTGCCTGCCTAAATGGGATCTGGAATTTACAACCATTAACGGCCGCGCCTAATATGTGCTTGTCCGGTGGACCTTTGCAAACATGTGGAGCAGGGTGGCAGAGAAAGGTCAAATAAAGGCCGAATTATTTGATATCAAAAGGATATCTAGTGCTCTCACCAGACATAACATAACTGGAGTAACACATAGAGAAATTATTTTGTGTATATTTTATGCAATGTGGCTTAATGAAGAAAGAGTGGGGATAATATGAGTGGCTATTGCCTGTGTATCAACAGATTTGTAAATGATTAGAGAAGATGTGAAACAGGTTGGGTGAAGTGGAGACCATGGATCTCAGGCAGATCTCAAGCTGCTGTTTTTTTTTTAAAAGACCTCTAGCACCTTTCACTCCCTTTTTGCTCTCAGCTTCTTTAACTCAAAGAAACAATTTATGCTGCCAGAAGTGAAGGGTGGGATTGATAGTTTTGTTATGTTGTTGTCCCCCTTCTGGTGGTGTCTTTTTTCAAAAGAGGAAGTAAACAAAAATGACTGTCATTCTCTTTCTGAAAAAAGCCTAGGGCTATAACAATGGAGGAGGGGGGTAAACAGAAACGTTACCTCCCATTCCCAAGAGAAAACATGAGAATGGGGTGGGGGGAGTGCATTTTCCCAAAGTCTGGTGGAGGCACATGCATCCCCTGGACCTATGGAAAACAATGTTATCCTGGTCTAAATCCTCATCACTTCAAAAAGTTAATCTGAAAATAAATGATATTCATGTATATGTTTATATGTACACACACACACATAAAGTAAGAACAGGCATGATTTGTTCACTGATATTTGTACACTATGGTGATGTTGCTTGTATTTTAACAGATCCTGCACCACTGATTTCTTCCAGTGTCAATTTAGCATTTAACTATTGTGAATTTACAGGTAATAGTAAAAGTCAAAAGTCCACAAGCCTAAATATGAGTCAAAAGGAATGTTAAAAGGAGCCAGTACAATTCTAGGCTGCATCAACAAAATGTAGTGTCCGGATGAGGAGAAGTAATATTCCTACTCTATTCTGCTTTGATCAGAACTTAACCTGGAATATTGTGTCCAGTTCTGGGTACCACAGTTCGAGAAGGTGATATACAAGCTGGAACATGTCCAGAGGAAGGCAGCTAGGATGCTAAATGTTCTGAAAATTAAGCCCTATGAGGACTGGCTAAGTGAGCTGGATATATTTATGTTGGGAAAGAGAAGACTGAAAAGTTACACAAAAGCTGTCTTTAAATATTTGAAAGGATGCCTGAAGAAAATGGAGAAAGTTGGTTTTCTGCTGTTCCAGAGGCTTGGACAAGAAACAGTGGATCCTGTTTGAGAGTGGAATAGAGTCCCTTGGATGGTGGTGGACTTTCCTTCTTTGGAGGTTTCTAAGCAGAGGTTGGATGACCCTCTCTCATACGGCTTTAGTTGTGTATTCCTGTGTGGCAGAGAGTTGAACTAGATGTCTGAAGGCTTCAGTATTCTTCCGTGTTGAGTTGTTTGATTTTTTGAAAAAATCCTCTAGGTTCAAAATAATAACACATTTTCGGCAGTGTGGCCTCTCTGTTCAAACATGGAGCAGCTAAACTTTTTCGCCATCCCCAGCAATATGATGCCCAGATATCTCTTGAATGAAAGCTTATAATAAAGGTATTACATGCTGATTTTTAGAAGGTGGGTTGAGTTAACTTATGGTATCTCGTCTTGGGAAGACACTGGGGGAGCTTTGTAAACAATTTTAAGCTGCATGGGTTCTTTAATGTCAATTTGTACTCAAGTGGACTTGTGCGACATGAAAGAATTATCAAACATAAATTTGTGGAGCTAGAAGTGCAGACTCTGACTTGAGTCTCAGCCGATTTTAAACCCGTAAGAATGAATATATGTATAATCAGTAATGTGCATCTTGTCTTTCCTTATCCCAGCCTGCAGTCCATAATTTTGTACCAAGGCAAACTTTGATAGCAGTGTTGCAGTACAACATTGTCAAAGAGAGGCCACGCTTTAATGGCCCACAGACCCATCATGCACAGTTCCTTGAGCTTCTGGTGATACATAACATGAATATGGTACACAACTTTGTTTTAAGCAAATTTTCCTAATGGATTCACCATAAAGGGCATGGTCCTGAACTAGATCTGTCTGCATTACCCATTTTCCTATTGCAATGACTGGTATACCTGCAACAATAGTACTTATGGCCTTATTCTTTTAAGTAGTCCCAAGCACAGTCCGTAGACTTTTTGCAGCACTCATAAGCACACCATTGGCTCCTTTTTGTAATGCTGTCATCTCCTTCTTGCACCTCCATTGCATCTGGCTTAATGATGCTAAATACACGTGTGTGGGTGAGAGAGAAAAAGAGATGGGGGGAGGGGAGGGTCTGAAATTAACAAGCCTCTCCCCAACAATTCATATTATCTCAGAGTTTAAGCTTTCTCTGGGCTTTTTTCCAGAATAATAAATTGCTTGTCATTTAAGCTGCTTGAAAAAACCTTAGTATTGGGTTTAAAGAATGGGCTGGAGTGCAGTTTTTGAGAAAAGGTGGAGTTGATTTCTGGTTTTAAATTGGAGCTAGAATATTAAGGTTTTCCCCCAAGCACTCCTCAGCTGCTGGAGCATAATCTCCTGAGAGGAAAATGTCATACCTGTCAGAGTGCAAAGCAAAATATATTGAGTGATTTCTGAAAAAGTCACATTGTAATGAGTTGGGGTCTTTGACTCCATGCAGATGGGTTTTAAGACTCTTTGTTGGCAACATGGCCGAATGTTAACAGCTATGTGATGCTACAGAAAAGGTTAGATTGTATTGGCAACCATGTTTAGTTTCAACAGCTTAAGGTTGGGAAAAGGTAGGAAGATTGAGAACAGATAAGAGGTGTAAATCTTCCTCTGTTACTAGCCTACTTTCAAAATTCTTGTTGCTATTTGGCCAGTGGGAGGAGATGGGTACTGCTTATGCGTTTGGATTTTCTTTGCTTCCACACGATATAATCCTTGGGAATCCATCTTCCATCAGCCTTGGTGCATGCACCCAGCCTTCCACGGTGCTAGTTATTGGGAATTGGTTCACCGACTGGGAATAGTCTTAGTTCATTCAAGGCCCATTGGCTGTAATGGGATGCTGGATCCCATCAGTGAAAACATTGAAAGACTTCTCTGCTGTATACTCTGATTCTCTGTTGCATCATTTACCACCAAAAAAGGCTTACCTTACAGCAGTAATGTCTGTCAGCATTATAGAATGGTCTCTTTGGAAGGCCTGAAGAGTTCCAGAACATGATAGACATCCTAGCTCTCTGTTTAAGTACAGAATGAGTTCAAACATGAGACTGTGTCATCAGGAGGCCAAAAATTTCAGGCAGTCATAAACTCTGTTCTGGCCCTTTCAAGTCAGCGTTTGGTTAAAACTTAATTGGACAATGCAAAATATCTCTACCTTTCCCCCTACTTAGGCTTAGTTATTATAGGTAGTTGGAAGCCTCCTTTTATGTAGTTTCTTTTATATAGAACAAACTTTTTAGGAGTTGCTCTTAGGAAGTAAATTAGCCCTGATAAATTAGCCCAGTAGTGGCAAATTCAGTTTTTGCCACTCCTGCAAATCATTCTTGATCTTTCTCCAAGTCTTTACATAGTTATTTTCACATAATTGGCTGATATTGCAAGTTAAGTAAATACTTAAATATTTGACTATCTTCTCAATTTTAAAACTAATTTTTAGCTGTTATTCATTCTTGTCATGTGTATTCATGTTTTTGGTCAGCACCTTGGGTTTTTTTCTTCTTTATTTTCAAATCAGCTAAATTTCCAAATTCTTTCATTTTTTCTTGTATCTTCAGTGTCAATTCTAATGGATTTTGGAGCATAATCACCATATCAAGAGCAAAAGCTCTTACTTTAAATCCCAGTTTTCTAATTTTGACTCCAGTTATTTCGACATCTTGTCTGATAGCTCTATTCAAGACTTCCTTTCCTGAGATAAAGAAAAGAGGAGACAAAGGATATCCTTGTCTTGCTCCTTTCTCAATTGAAAATGACTTAGTTGAGTCTCTGTTGACTATTGTTTTTGCTAGTTGGTTTGAGTATATAGATAGAATCCAAGTCAGAACATTAGGACCAAAATTTATAAGTTCAATAACTTTGAAAAGAAAGTGCCAATTTAAATTATCAAAATCTTTTTCTGCGTCCAAAAAAAATGTACCTTGTTTTTCATTATGACTTTCAAAATACTCACAGCTAACACTATTTGTGTATTATCTTTCATTTGTTGCCCACGTAAAAATCCACTTTGGTACTTTTTCATTAAATTTTTCATTCTTTCAGCTAAGATCAAAGGAAAAATCTTGTGGTTGTAATTCAGCAATGAAATTAGTCTATACCTCTACAGTAAAATTAAATCTTGTCTTTTTGGGATTAATGTATTAGCTCCTTTCCAAGAATCCAAGATTACTCCAGTTTCTAAAACAACATTCATAATTATTTGTCATGGAAGCAACAATTAATCTTTTATGGTTTTGAAAGAGGGGACTCCAAATACATTCAGACCTAGAGTTTTCCCTGATTTCATTTTTTGGTTGGCTTGTTCAATCTCGATTGTGGTAATTTTTCAGTTAATCTGTTCTATTTCTTCCCCTGTCAATACAGGTAGATGTTGTCTCCTCAAATATTCTTCAATCTTTCTGTCATCTGTATCTTTCGTTGAGTACAGCTTAGAGAAATATTCATGAAAGATCCTTGGCCTTAGTGAATTCTTTGTTACCTTCTTTTATTTTCAAAATTACTCTTTTCTGTCTTTCTTTTCTTAATCTTCCTGGCTTGTTCACGTATTCAAAATTATTCTGTTTAAGAAACTTCAACTTCTTCTTCGTGGTCTCTGTGCCTTCATACACTAGGAGCTTTAGCGCCTGCGCAGTAGCGTTCGGAAACTTCTAGAGCTTGTTCGCTTGGCGGGAACCCCTCCCCCACGCCGGTACTGCGCATGCTCCTCCCGCCGAGCAACGGTCTCTCCTCAGTTCTTTCTCGTCCGCCGTCGCGTACGGAAGGTTCTTTAGTTTGTTCCTCTCACCTTTGTGCTTGGCTTGCTGTTTTCACGGTTTTACGGACTTTTGGACTGTCTCTGACCTCTCTTTCGGACTTCCCCTTCGGCTTTGGTCTTTTCGGATTTGCGCAGTTTGGCGTTCTTCGTCTTATGTCCGCGCTCTTCAAGAAGTGCGTGTCCTGCGGGCGCAAGGTTGCCGTCAACGACAACCACAAGGAGTGTCTCTTCTGTTTGGGTGAGTCCCACAACATCCGGACTTGCCCAATTTGCCGGGATTTTACTCCCCAAACTCTCCGCAACCGGTCCGCGAGACTCAAGTCTTATTGTTGGGAACAGTCTCTGCGGGCGATAGACGAGACCTCCACTTCCAAGATGGCCGACAAGAAGACGACCACGCCATCGACGGTATCGGCGGCTGCCGTTCCGTCCACGTCGTCGGCATCGGGCTCGGTACCGGCGAAAACGCCGATCTCGGTGTTACCGAGGATCCCGAAGCTGTCGGCGGCTGCCAAGTCAGCGAAAGGATCCTCGACGGCGAGGAAGGCTGAGGCTCCCCTGACGGAGACGCCTGCTAAAAAGCGCCCTGCTCCGGATGGAGGCAAGGGCAAGGAGAAGGAGAAGAAGAAGAAGAAGAAGGAGAAGAAGCGCTCCCCGGCTGGGGACGTTCAACCTCCTACTCCTCCTCCTACTCAGCAGCCTTCCAAAGGGCGAGGCGAGTCCGTCGATCTCTCGGAGGATGAGATCGAGGACGTTCCCCAACAGCGCCCGGACTCGCCTGTGGCAGACCCTCCAACCCTGGTGGAGGAGCGCCACCGCCCTCCTAGCCGTCGCAGGTCGGCCGACCTGCAGCAGAGAGAGCCCTCTGCTTCTCCGGAGCGGCGTTCGACCTCCTTCCGGTCCCGGTCCCGCTCTTCCGAGCGTCCGGTGGCCTCGCCGCCTCCTAGGGAGACAAGAGAGGAACAACCTCGCTCGTCTGCCTCCAGATACACCTCGGCGTCCTACGTGGCCAGGTACGCGAGGGAATCTGAATGGAGAGAGCGCCCGGCCTCTTATCGGTCACATTCGCCATCGTACCGGGATCGGTACCATCGTGGCCCGAGTCGCTGGGAGACCTTCCGGAGGTCCCGGTCACCTCGTCGACAGCGCGAATCGCGCTCGCCTAGAGGGGACGAGGCTCGGTACCGTCGACGACGAAGCCGATCTCCGTCGGACCGCCGCTCCTTCAGCCGATCTCCGTCGGACCGCCGCTCCTTCAGCCGCTCTCCCTCTCCTCGATATCATAGGGCGAGGGAGCCTTCACCTCGGTATCGGGCGATATCGCCACCTCCTAGGGTCACGGCAACGGCGACGCGCCCTACGGAGTCGGTGGTGACTGAGCGGGCTACGACGACAGCCTGCCAGACTACCCCTATCACCACTAAGAAGGTGAAGTCAGTAGTCAGCCAGCCCAAGCGGGACGCTGCTACTACCACCGCCCCGGCTGCAGAGAAGCCTAGGAAGGCAACACCTGTGGTGACTGCGAAGGAGCCGGAAAGCGAGCGGCGAGAGGACTCACTGACCTCAGAGTCGTACGACTCGAGTGCGGAATCAGAGGTGTCTGAGGCGGCCTCCCAGGAGTCTCCTCCGCTGGGATTCGGGGACCCGATCTCAGATTCTGCTCCAGAGGACGTCCACCAGTTCTCTGCGATGCTGCTCCGCATGGCTACTACCCTCGGCCTTAAGATCGCCGATGCGGAGCCGGAGGACGACAATCCAGCCTTCTCCGTCTTCGAGGAGAAGCGACCTGCCGCGGCCCCGCTGCCTCTCCTGCCCCGGGTATCCAGACTGGTGAAGGCCGCCTGGGATAGACCGGCCTCGGCTCAGCCGATACCGCAGCAGTTGGAACACCTCTACAGGGTGCAGAAGGATAACGCCGGTTATCTCTTTAATCACCCTGCACCGAACTCTGTGGTGGTCGAGTCGGCACAGACGAAAGGCTCCGGCAGGCAACACACCACCCCGCCGGACAAAGAGGGCAGGAAGTTGGACGCCTATGCAAGAAGGTTCTATTCCGCCGCCTCCTTGCAGATCAGGCTGTCCAACACTCAGGCTTGCCTCGCGGCATACCTGAAAAAGGTGCTCGATCGCCTGCAACCGGCGATGGAGGCGGTACCGGAGGACATCCGCCAAGCCTCCTCCGTGATCTTCAACGAGGCCATCTCCATCGCTCGGCAGCAGATGGCCTCCTCCAGGCACGCAGTGGAGATTGCCTCCCGGGTCATGGCGGGATCCATCGGCCTGCGCCGCCATGCTTGGCTGCGGCCGGCCGACATCCAGGAGGACACCAGAAGGAGGATTGAAGATCTCCCCTTCGACGGTGAGGGCCTATTCAATTCGTCCACAGACGAAGCTTTGGACAACCTCGTTAAGGCGAGGCTGACCGCCAAGAAGATCGGGCTACAGCCGGCCACGCAAGCCCGCAGGACCTCCACCTTCCGCCCAACCTGGCGACGATCTTCCACCTCGTCGTTCCAGCGTTCGGCCCAGTCTGGACAGTCGAGACCGTCCTCCGGCTCATCGGCCAGACGCACGATTAGGCGACGCCCGGCTTCGTCCAAGAAGTCCTCCTCCGAGACAAAGTCTCGGTTTTGACGTGCCTGGCAGGACCTACCAATACCCACTCTTCAGCCTACCATCAGCGCTCGGAGACCGACCGACTCTGGCTCGACATCTCGCGGAGTGGCAGTGTGTCACTACGGACTCTTGGGTGCTTTCCATCGTCCGTCTTGGCTACGCCATCGAGTTTCTCGATATTCCTCCTCGAGGCGTTTACTATTCCACGCCGTCGAGTCCAGCCCTCCTGGAAGAGATCCAATCCCTCCTCCAGAAAGGGGCGATCGAGCAGCTCCCGCAAGAGGCCAAGACCACCGGCTTCTTCTCCAGGTACTTCACGGTACCGAAAGCCGACGGTACCCTCCGGCCGATCCTAGACCTCAGAGGGGTGAACTACTACATCCGCCCCAAAAGGTTCAAGATGGTCACGATACCGTCGATCCTGCCCTTCCTACATCGAGGGGACTGGTTCGCCTCCATCGATCTCCGAGACGCATACTTCCATATCGCCATTCGCCCGCAGCACAGACGGTACCTCCGCTTCGCAGTCGACGACACCTGTTACCAGTACAAGGTGCTGCCGTTCGGACTCTCGACTGCCCCAAGGGTCTTCACCAAGTGCATGGCCCCGGTGGTATCCTTCCTGCGGACGAAGGGTGCTTCTGTCTTCCCTTACCTCGACGATTGGCTGTTGGTGGCGTCCTGCAAACAGAGACTTTACCACGACGTCCACATGACGTTGTCACTCCTGACCCGCCTTGGTCTACGGGTGAATCCGAAGAAGTCCCACCTCGAGCCGGCGAGGATCTTGGACTTCATCGGGGCGACACTCGACTCGACCTCCGCCAGGGCGTACCTACCAGAGTCTCGAACCCAAACCCTGATCCGGGCCGCCGCTCACGCGCGTACGGCCCCGACATTATCTGCGAGAAGCGTCCAGCAGCTCTTGGGCTACATGGCTGCGACGACCGCTGTGACATATCTCGCCAGGCTGAGAGCGAGACCTCTTCAACACTGGTTCGTCCGCATATTTGACCCCCTGCGAGACGAACAGACACTCCGACTGCAGCTGCCGGAAGACGTCCGCTCATCCCTCCGATGGTGGCAGTCGCGACGCAATCTCATGTCAGGGATGCCTTTCCAACAGCCGACACCGAAGGTGACGGTAACGACCGACGCCTCCCTGTATGGATGGGGTGCCCACTGCGGCGATCTCAGAGTCCGCGACAGATGGACCGACGACGAGACCGCTCTCCATATCAACGCGCTGGAGCTGCTCGCCGTCTGGAAAGCCCTACGGGCGTTCCGCCACGCCGTGGCGGGGCCCACGGTCCTGATTCTGACGGACAACACCACCGCCGTCTGCTATATCAACAGACAAGGTGGGACTCATTCCACGACCCTGCTCCACATCGCGCTCGACCTGTGGGAATGGTGCATTCGCCTGCACACGCATCCCATGGCGGTTCACCTGGCCGGGCAGGAGAACACCACGGCAGACGCCCTCAGCAGGGACACCTCATCCCATCACGAATGGTCTCTCTCCGGAGAGGCGTTCAGACTGATTCGGGACCGCTGGGGCGAACCATCGATCGACCTCTTCGCGACCAGGGAAAACGCGAAGTGTCGCCGATTCTGTTCCAGAGCGGGCCACGATCGTGCCTCCATCGGGGACGCTTTCCAGTTTCCGTGGACCGGGGAACTCCTCTACGCGTTCCCGCCGTTCCCGCTGCTCGGCCGGACGATATCGAAGATCCTCACCGACCGAGCCGACGCGATCCTGGTAGCCCCGTACTGGCCGAGGCAACATTGGTTCGCACCCCTGCTACAAGCCGCACGAGACGACCTGCTCCGGTTGCCGCCGACACCGGACCTGCTCTCCCACTCCGGCGGCCGAGTCCTCCATCCGGACCTGCCACGCCTGGCCCTCCATGCCTGGAGGATATCGCACTAGACGATCCCGTACTCGGTACCGTCCTCGTCGCGGCCAGGAAGGAATCCACCCGTCGCAACTATCAATACAAGTGGCGACGCTTCCTGACCTTCGCTAACGAGAGGAGTGAGCCGGTATCGCCCGCGGGGCTCTCTACCGTCCTGCATTTCCTCCTGCACCTCCGGCAACAGGGGCTGGCGTTTCCATCCCTGAAGGTGTATCTCTCCGCGATCGTGGCATACCAACCACCACGGTCGGCTGGCTCGGCCTTCTTCAGGAACGATACCGTTAAGCGGTTCCTGAAAGGACTTCATCATCTCTACCCGCCGGTATCGCCGCCGCTACCGCCGTGGTCCCTCTCGCTGGTGCTCTCGCAGCTGACAAAGCCGCCCTTCGAGCCGATGGCGACCTCGGATGATAGGCTCCTGACCATGAAAACTGCCTTCCTGGTAGCGGTGACCTCAGCGAGGCGAGCGGGTGAGATCACAGCTCTTCGATCCGATGAGCCCTTCACGGTCTTCCACAGAGACAAGGTGGTCCTGAGACCTGACATCTCGTTCCTGCCTAAGGTGGTGTCCAGTTTCCATCTCAACCAGGACATCATCCTGCCTGCCTTCTTCCCGAACCCGACGACACCGTTGGAGCGGTCTCTCCACTCCCTGGACGTGCGTCGGGCCGTGGCCTTCTACATGGACAGGACTGCTTCCTTCCGACAGACGCCGCATCTCTTTGTTTGCTATGGGCGACGTCGGAAGGGCCTCAAAGTGTCCACCCAGCGCTTCTCCAAATGGGTGGTGAGGACAATTCAACTGGCGTATGAGCTCGCGAGGAAGCCTCCACCAGTCCTGCTTCGAGCCCACTCCACCAGAGCGGTGGCTACTTCTGCGGCCCTCCTGCGAGGAGTTGACCTGCATGAACTCTGCCGTGTGGCGACCTGGTCCCAACCATCGACCTTCGTGCGCCACTACAGGCTCGACTGCCGGTCGCGCAGAGATGCCCGGTTTGGACGTGAGGTGTTGGCTTCCGTGCTGTAGGACCTGACCCGCCGTCCGACCGGTAAGCTACACAGTCTCCTAGTGTATGAAGGCACAGAGACCACGAAGAAGAAGAACAGGTTGCTTACCTGTAACTGTGGTTCTTCGAGTGGTCATCTGTGCCATCATACACACCCGCCCTTCCTCCCCTCTTTCTCAGGTCCCTGTAGGTTCTACGGCGGACGACAGAACTGAGGAGAGACCGTTGCTCGGCGGGAGGAGCATGCGCAGTACCGGCGTGGGGGAGGGGTTCCCGCCAAGCGAACAAGCTCTAGAAGTTTCCGAACGCTACCGCGCAGGCGCTAAAGCTCCTAGTGTATGATGGCACAGATGACCACTCGAAGAACCACAGTTACAGGTAAGCAACCTGTTCTACTCCATGGTGATTTACGGTGTAGTTGTCTAGATGAAAATTGCATGCTGGTCTGCGACTGTGATAAAATTATTGATTGACAGATGAAAATTGAACTATAACATCTCTTGACACTTTCAGTCTTGTAGCCTAGGCCAAATTCAGATGATAAATAGTGATTGTGTTATGATCTGTTTTATTCTCGTCCTCTTCCATAGATTTTGCTAAGTTTTTAATTATTTTTATTGGTATTTTTTTCCCTCTGATAGCACACAAATCCAAAGATCATGTTCTTTATGTCTTAATTCCATTAATGCTATCTTGTCCAAATGTTTCTCAAATTCCTAATGAGTTCTTGTTTCCATCGGTGATGTTCTCAGCTCCATCTGGGAGGTCCCAGTTTCTAGGTCTTGAGTCTTTTGATTCAGAGTCCATATTACTTTTTTATTTTCTTGTACCTCAGAGATAGTCTTTTCAAACATCTGCTGCATTTTTTCACACTTCTTGAGTAACTTGTTTTCACTTTTATTTAACATAATCAGTTACATTGTCCACTTTGCAAGTAAAATTGACCACTTTTGCAGCAAGCTTCAAATCTATTATGATTGGTTATTGTAATTTGTCTAAACTCTGCTAAAAATCTGGCAAGTAGTCAAATACCTTGTCTTCTTCGATTGAATCTTTTCTAGTAGCCATCGTTTTTGAACTTGTGGACACAGTAGATTAGTGAGTATAATTTTAAAATTTTAAAAATGTGATGAGTAAAAATTTAAAAATATATAAAAAGTAAAATAAGATACAGTAGTTTTGTATATTGGTCTGTCCTTAGGCATCAGTTTCACAAAGATGGTTTTGGAGAGCTATCTAGAATTCAGTGTTTAGATACAGATTATTTTTAGATCCATTTATTCTTCAACAAAGCCATTCTAAAAAAGTAAAACAAAAGAGTAATGTTTATGGTTGAATGTTCCAAAACATAGATATGCTCCTTCAGCTTCTGTTGATTTTCCCAGAGAACTGAAATTTAGCAGTATGCAAAGCAAAAAAAAAGTTAACAGTGTCCTGTTTGAAGCCAACCTTAGCCATTTTTTAAATGTTTAGCGTAAGAAAGTAGCAATAACAGTTAAGTCTATTTGGAATAAAAAGTGAACAGACTCACACAGTCTAAAGTAAAAGGCAAAAAAAAAAAAAAAAAATCTAAATTAGTCCAAGTAATAAATTCCAAAGTGCAATAAAAATAATAGTAAAAATCCAATAAAAAATGTTAATCTACTTTTAAAATGAAAATAGAGAGAAAGGGGAAGAATAAAAATCAAGCCAAGGAAGAAAATGGAAAGGAGAGGAAGAGAAATTAAACTCAGTCAATATCATTGAAAGTCCAGATCATATGTAGGGATGAAGATCCAAAATCATGTGTAATAATAGTAATAATAATGATAATAATAGTAAAAGCAACTTTAAAAGTTGAAGGTCTCTTCCTGGTTACATTCTTCAGAAAAGCACTGCTTATTAAGATGAAATGAAATAGTTTGGCAGGCATAAATCTATTTAACTTGCAGTAATTGGTTAGAAGGGTACTATCACTTTAAATCTTCAATCCATGAGAAAGTTAAGCACCATTAAGACAAATTCTTATGCTGTTTCAGACAGGGGCTTCTTGTCTTCCTTAACTAAGAAAATTATTTGATCCAAATTTATTTAACCTAAGAGGCCCAATCATGGGAGATGTAATGTCCCCTGGGGTGATAACCCCGGGGTCTTTGCTTCAGTCATTCTGTTCCTGGGGGTCCCTGATTGTGGCTTAATTGGAGATCCTCAAGTACCCTGTGTATCAGAGAACCCCTTTATTTGATAGGAGATTCCCCCCATCAAGAGTGATGCCCCAGAACATGCAGTCATATCTGTCTTTTTCAACAGATGCTAAATCACATCCTCCATTGCTTGCACTGGAAGCCAGTACCAATTACTGTATTTGCTGGCATATAAGACTCACTTTCTTCCTGAAAAATGCTGTTTGAAAATGGGGTGTGTCTTATACGTCAATGCATCTTCTACAAATGGAGTGTATAAATGGTGTATAAATGGGGTGTGTCTTATACGCTAATGTATCTTCTACAAATGGGGTGTATAAATGGTGTATAAATGTGGTGTGTCTTATATGCTGGTGCATCTTATGTGCTGACAAATAAGGTACGTTCTTCTTGTTGACAACACTGCAACTCCAGTATGAGTCTTCACAAAAGTCTCTGCTTTGACTCAGTGAGCAGATATCTACCACAGTTTCTCTTTTCTGTTCAAAATGCCTTTTATTCTCAGCCCCCAAGCTCTACTGCTATTACAACACCTAGCAGAATATCATCAACCATTCTTGGGTATTGATCATTGTTTGCTTGGTTTACACCACAGAATTCACTTCTTGTCCTCTTACTGGCATTTCCCATCTCTCCCTCCTTTCTTAGTTTTGAGGGAAGAGATTGCCACTCTCCTGGAAAACAGTGCTGTAGAGTTGCTACCACCACACTGCAGCTCACAGGCTATTTTTTCTCACTGTTTTCCGGTCTTGAAAAGGGACAGGGATCTCTGTCCTAATATAGATCTTCAAGGCATCAACTGTTATATCCAACTTTGAAAGTTCAAGTTGGTGACTTTTCAGTCCGTTCTATCCTTTCTTTACATCAGGGAGTGGTTTTCCTTCATATATCTGTTGGATGCCTGCTTCCACATTGGAATCAAGCTGCAACACTGGAAATTCCTCAGTTTTTCCATTGGTCTCTACTAGTAGAATGACCTCTACAAATTCAGCATCTACTCAGATTAGTGACAACCACTGTTGCCATGATGTGCCTCACCAGGTTGTGGTTCCAGTCTCTTTAGTTGTGGTTTCTTGAATCATATAGTTGGAAGAGACCACAATGGTCACTGAGTCCAATCCCTGCCATGGAGGAACACATACTGAAAGCACCCCCAGCAAATGGCCATTCAGCTTCTGTTTAAAAATCTCCAAAGAAGGTGTCTCCATCACACTCCAAGGCAGTATGTTCAACTGTCAGACAGCTCTTGCCATCAAGAAGTTGTTCCTGATGTTTATATGAAATCTTTTTTCCTGGAGTTTGAATCCATTGCTCTATGTCCTAGTCTTTGGAGCAGCAGAAAACAAGCTGGCTTCATCTTCAACATGACATATTTAAACATGGATATCATGTTAACCTTCTTTTCATCAGGCTAAACATACCTAGCTCTCTAAGCCTCTCCTCATAGGACATGGTTTCCAGACCCTTCACCATTTTGGTGCTCTCCTCTGGACACATGCCAGCTTGTCAGTATCCTTTTATTCTCCAACTCAGGTGTTCAAGAAAACAAAGTTATTGTTTTGATTTTAATGTTCCAAAACATAGATAAAATTCTTAGTCTCTTGTTCTAGAAGTTGGCAGTGGGCCAATCAAAATATTATGTAATAAAGTCCTCTTTGAAGCCAGCCTTGGCCAAATGGAACCAAAAAAGCACAAATGGCACTCAAAGTAACAAAGTAGCAAAGTCTTTTTAAAATAGATCAAGTCTTTTAAAGGTAGATCAGAGACCATAAAATAAATTACGTAAAATACATTTAAATAGAGTCCAAATAATGAATTGCAGTATAATAAAAATAATAGTCCAGTTCTAAAATTCTAAAATTCAATACAAAATTTTAATACAAAATGCAAAAATAGATGACAAGACAAAGGCAGGAAATATTCTAGAATTCAAAATGCTATAGTCAAAAAGCTAAAAAAAAAAAAAAAATCAGTTTCCTTAATTAAATCCATAAAAGTCACAAATCCGAAGTCCACCAAAGTCCAAAATCCAATAAGGTAAAATTAAAGTTAGCAAGTAAATAGGTCTATTTGACTTGCAGTAAAATGGTATCGAATCCAAGCAATATAAAGCAATCCAACCAACACAATCCAAGCAGAATTAAAAAAAAAAAACTATCTCTTTAAATTTTCACCTCATGAGAAGTCAAAGTAGTTTAAAGTAAAGCTCCAAAGGTGCTGCAAACAGGAGCTTCTTGTATCATCTGTTATTCGCTGTTCACTCTCTCTCTCTCTCTCTCTCTCAATCTCTCTTTCTCTCAGATTCTGCCAGAGCAGCTTCTGTTCCAAAACAGAGATAAGAACAATAGCTCTTCTACAAACATTCTCAGGAAAGTAGATGCTGGCAGAGTGCCAATCAGCATAGAAGCTGACAGACTTCCTTAGCCTTCCAGTCTTAACAAATTGCAAGCTAGCTGGCCCTGCAGGCATATAGCAGCACAGTCCTTTAATTATATTTGTAGTACAGAACCATTAAAAAAAGAGGGGAAAAAGTCTCTTTAAAGTCCAAATTAAAATTCACAGTTACAACATTAAAGCAACAAAAAATTCTTTCAAATTTGCAATTTACACCTACGATTTAAATTTGCAATTTAAACCTATTTTAATAAATAAAAAAAATTAAAAGAAGGCAGAGGAAAAAGAAGATTGAAATATTTGACTTGTCTTTTTAAAAGTGATCTAAAAGAGGTACTGTCTCTTTAAAATTTTCCTTCTCATGGGAAGGCAGCTTAACATTTGGGAAACAATTTTAGCTGTTCAAATCAGGGGCTCCTTGCCTTTCTTTTTCCAACAAAAGTAATACCAGCTAAACTTCTTCTGCAAGAAGTCCAGACAATGGTTAATGTAATGTCCATAATGGGGATGAGAAACATTCACCCCCTGGCTGCACCAAAGTGCACAATTGCCTCCACAGGCTTGACCACTCTGTTTCCTGAGTGGACATCCTGCAAGTCCCAATGCAGCTGGTCCAGAGAGTCTTCAGAATCCCAATATATCGGAAATTTCACTGGCTTAACAGGAGGAGCCCCCCATCAATCCCTATGCTTTGGGGTTTGCACTGTAGTGAGGGATCACTAGATTGCATGCTTAGTTAACCCCAAGTGGAACCAGAACCCCAAAAGACCCATTGTTGTATGGTGCAGATGATCACTCAACCACAGGTACAGTTAAGCAATCTGTTCATCGTAAAATAAATAAGTTTTCATCCACACACAGTGTATTCATTTCATGTGCACACATATACAAAGTCTGAAGCACTGCTTTGCTGGAACTGAGTTTCTTTTCTTATCCACCTATTCAACCTTCATTTTTTTTATAGACAACTCTTCAGACAGTACCTTATATTCTGCCATTTCTGGGCTGCCTTCTACTTCTTTGTAGGAGACGTAATTGCAGTTCTTAGCAGTAGGCCTAGCCTTTTTTGGACCTCTGGATTCTGGCATCAGTCTTATGACATTTATGTTGGTAACATAGTTTTGTCAGCCTTCAGAAGGGTTCTTCTTTAGTCCTTATTTCAGAGCAGAGTGGTGCTTTTTTCTTGGGATTGGGAGCTCCCCATGGAACCTTTAGCATGTCTTTGACTCCCATGTCTAAATTGTAGAGCTTTTCTTCCATATATTTGTTTGCTGCTTCTGCTAGCATGAAATGTCGTTTACAATGGAGCTTGCTCTGATGCCCAGTTGTTAGAGTCTTTGATGACCTAGAATTGACTTTGAACTATGCTTTCCTTTCTGTTCCCTTAGGCCTCAAAGTGCTATACAACAGATCCATTAGTTCTGCTGTGTCCTTGTAGTGTTGTGGTGACCTTGACAGTCTTATTCTGCTAGGCTTCTTCATCAGGTTGGAAACATTGTCGGTATCACCTGACATTCTTGGTCTTGTGTCCTAGAAAAATTGGAAAATATTATGGAGTGATACTCCAACCATGTTTCTTAAGATCTAAAGAACATCCCATTCATAGATGTCTCATGTAATCTTTTCATGTTCTTCATTTGTCATGAGTGAACAACTATGTTCACTAAGAGAAAAAAAATCCCCTTAGTGTGTTCTCAGTGTCCTCAATTATATTTATATTTTCCTTTTCTGTTCTCAAGGTAATCTTGGAATTCATATGACTGCAATATCTCTTTGTTGTTTGTTTGTTGCTATCTGCTATCAAAATTATTACTGGGAGTGCCAAACTGTTTCCGTTCCATTTTTCATCACTTTTTCTTGAACTATTGTGGTTTTGTTCATCCCTCTTGCCCCTAGCCTCTGCCTTTCCCTTTATCTTCTTTTTCTTCTTCTTAATTGACTTCCTTCCTTCTATTTCTCTCTTTCCTCTTTCCTCTTTTTTTGATTTCCTTTCCTTTCCAATTTCCCTTTGCCTCCTCCCTCTTCTTTCTTCTTTCTCCCCTCATTCCATTCCTTCTTTCCTCGTTCTTTCCTTTCTCCTCAAATTGTATTTATTTATTTGGTTAAGTCTGTCGCTCTATATAACCATTTCTTTTTCTTTCTCCTTCACTTCCACTCTTTTCCCTTTCCTTTCATTCTTTTCTCCCAATGATAAATATTAAATAGGTTGCCAACATTGTTCATGCTATTCAAATAAGTTTATGTAAGAAATGTTACTTGATTCATCATGGGAGATACCGCTGCATGTGTGAGCTACTCTGTTTTAGCTTCACTGTCACTACCTACAGCGGTCATTGATTTGTTCTCAAAGAAGAAGGTTTCAGAAGGTGCACTTATCTGCATGGATTCAAGTTGGTTATTATTTGTAGTATTAGTTAAATTGTAGCAGATGTTGAAATGGCTATGGCTGATTATGCAGGGTTTTGCTTGTTGTTAACTGCCATCAATTCAACTTGAGCTTCTGACTGTGCTATGAAGGAGAGATCTCCAAGTCACTCTATCATCAACAGCGCTGCTCAGGTCTTGCAGTCTCAGGGCAGTGGCTTCCCTGCTTGTGTCTATCCATCTGCAACATGGACTTCCGCTTTTCCTACTGCCTTGTACCTTATATCTCATGATATATTGAAAATGTGACAGTATCAGTTTTATCATCTTAGCTTTTAGGGAGAGTTTCAGCCTTGATTTACTCTTGGACCTATTTATTTGTCTTTTTTAGCTGTGATCCATAGAACTATTCTCCAGCAGCATGTTTCAAATGAGTTTTTTTTCCTTTCAGCTTCCTTCACTGTGCAGCTTTCATGACTATACATAAAAATTGGAGATGGATAATCCTAACTTTCATATTCAATGATATATCTTTACACTTGAGGATCTTGTCTATTAGCTGTGCTTCCAAGGCATAGTCTTCTTCTGATTTTTTGACTGCAGTCTCCATCTTGATTAATTCAAGGTGTGGAAATCTTGAACTATTTCAGTGTCTTCATCATCATAACTTTAGTTATGCAAATCATCTGTGATCATTATTTTTGTTTTCTTAATGTTCAAGTTGCTGAGACTGGTTAGGCAAGCAAAGAGCAAGAAAAAAAAAATCCTGCCAGACTAATCTTACATCTTTGATCAAGTCATTGATTTAGTAGATTGTGGGAATGCTGTGAATATCATTTATCTAGATTTCAACAAAGCATTTGTTAAGGTCCCCCATAATATTTTGATTAGCAAAATGATTAAATGTAAAATAGATGGGAACAGTGTCAGATGGATTCATAATTGATGGGAAAACCATGCTCAAAGGATTGTCATCAGTGGCTGCATTTCAAACTGGAAGGAGGCCTGGACTGGAATGCCTCAGTATTCTGTGCTAGGGCCATTACTCTTCAACATTTTTATCAATGACTTAGGTGACAGGGTGGATGGAATCTTTATCAAGTTTGCAGATGACACAAAATTAGTAGGGGTGTATAATGCATTGGAAGGTGACTCCACCGTATTCCCAGGCAGCATATTCCACTGTCAGATGTCTTTTACCATCAGGAAATTCTTTCTAATGGATTCAGTGGATTCAAACTACAGGAAAAGAGATTTAACCTAAAAATCAGGAAGAACTTCCTGATGGCAGGAGCCATTTGACAGTGGAATATGCTTCCTTGTAGTGTGGTGGAGTCATTTTCTTTGGAGGTTTTGACACAGAGGCTGGATGGCCATTTGCTGGGTATGTGTGTGTTCCTGCTGTGTCATTTGCTGGGTTCCTGCATGGCAGAGAGTTGGACTTGATAGCGGTTGTGGACTTTTCTAACTCTATGATTCTGTGATTGGAACAGAATCCAAAAACATTTAAGAGAAACTAGAAAATTCAGCAGAAATCTATAAAATGAAATTTAATGCAAAGGAATAAAAAATTCTGAATTATCCAGAATAAGCAAATGTACAGGTATAGGATGGGGAAAACATGGCTCAGCACTACAAAACGTGAAAAGTACCTTGAGATTATTGTTGTACATTTCATTATATTGAACATGAGCTGCAGCAAAAAAATGTGAATGCTGTTTTAGTGTGCATTATCAGAAATATAATTTCCAAGCTGAGTGAAGTAGTAGTCCCATCTATATTCTGTGCTGAACAGCCATCATCTGGAGTACTGCATCCTGTTCTGGGTGTCTCATTTTAAGAAAATACAAGTTGGAGCAGGTTCAGAGTAGGATAGCAAGAATGATAAGAGGTATGGAAAACAAAATATATGAGGAAAGATTGAAGAAGCTGAGCATGTTTAGCTTGGTGAAGAGAAGACTGGGGGTTGATGTGATTGCACTTTTTAAATACCTTAAGGACTGTCACAGGAAGGAGGGAGTAGGTGTGTTCTCTGCTGTCTCAGAGGTTATTAGCAGGTCTAATGGTTTGAAGTGAGAGGAGAGTAGATTTCAATCAAATATTAGAAGAAACTTCTTGACAGTGAGAGCAGTTCAGCAATGGAACCACTTGCATAGAGAGGTGGTGGGTTCTCATTCTCTGGACATCTTTAAAAAGAGGCTGGAGAGCTACGTGCTGGTGATGCTCTCCAGCCAGAGATCCTGCATTGAGCAGGGGGTTGGGCCTGATGTCCTGTAGGGCGACTTCCAACTGTCCGTTATTTTGATTCTAGAAGGGGGAAGAGAAAAGGCAGAAATAACACCTTCTTTGCCTCAGTTTTTCCCCGGAAGGATACAAGCACTCAACCTGGCGGTTGGGAAGCAGGGGAGGAAGCAGAGGAAATGAGGCACATAATAGGTAGAGAGGTGGTACAGGAATACCTGGCCATATTGGATGAATTCAAGTCTTCAAGGCCAGATGAATTGCATCCTAGGATATTAAAAGAGCTGGCAGAGGTCATTTCAGAACCGCTTGCTATAATCTTTGAGAAATCTTGGAGGACAGGAGAAGTTCCAGAAGACTGGAAGAAAGCAAATGTTATCCCCATCTTCAAGAAGGGAAAAAAAGAGGACCCAAATAATTATCGTCCAGTCAGCCTGACATCAGTACCCGGAAAGATCCTGGAGCAGATCATTAAGCAGTCAGTTTCTAATCATTTAGAAAGCAACACGGTAATCACGAGAAGTCAACATGGATTTCTCAAAAATAAGTCATGCCAGACTAATCTTATCTCTTTTTATGACAGAATTACTAGCTTGATAGATGAAGGGAATGCTGTGGATGTAGCATATCTCGATTTCAGTAAGGCCTTCGACAAAGTTCTCCAGGACATTCTTGCAAAGAAGCTAGTAAAATGTGGGCTGGACAGGGCTACTGTTAGTTGGATTTGTAATTGGTTGACCGACCGAACCCAAAGGGTGATCACGAATGGCTGCTTTTCATCCTGGAGAGAAGTGACTAGTGGGGTGCCACAGGGTTCTGTCCTAGGCCCAGTGCTGTTCAACATTTTTATCAATGACTTGGATGAAGGAATAGAGGGCATGCTCATCAAATTTGCAGCTGACACCAAATTGGGAGGGGTTGCTAATGCGCCAGAGGACAGGATCAAAATTCAAAATGACCTGGATAGATTGGAGAGCTGGGCCAAGACGAACAAAATGAAATTCAACAGAGAGAAGTGTAAGGTCCTACACTTAGGTAGAAAAAATGGAATACAGAAATATAGGATGGGGGACACGTGGCTGGATAGCAGTGCGTGTGAAAGGGATCTAGGAGTCCTCATAGACCACAAGCTGAACATGAGTCAGCAGTGTGATGCGGCAGCCAAGAAAGCCAATGCAATTCTTGGCTGCATCAATAGGAGTATGGTGTCTAGATCGAGAGAGGTACTGGTACCACTCTACTCTGCTTTGGTTAGACCCCATCTTGAATACTGTGTCCAGTTCTGGGCACCCCAATTCAAGAAGGATATTGACAAGCTGGAGCAAGTCCAGAGGAGGGCGACCAAAATGGTGAGAGGCCTGGAAGCCATGCCCTATGAGGATAGACTTAGAGAGCTGGGTATGTTTAGCCTGCAGCAAGAGAAGGTTAAGAGGGGACATGATAGCCATGTTTAAATATTTGAAGGGATGCCACGTCAAGGAAGGAGAGGGCTTGTTTACTGCTGCTCCAGAGACCAGGACAAGGAGCAATGGATTCAAGCTGCAGAAAAGGAGATTCCACCTGAACCTCAGGAAGAACTTCCTGACAGTCAGGGCTGTCCGGCAGTGGAATCTGCTGCCTCGGAGTGTAGTGGAGTCTCCTTCCTTGGAGGTTTTTAAGCAGAGGCTTGATGGCCATCTGTCGGGATTGCTTTGAGGGTGTTCCTGCATGGCAGGGGGTTGGACTGGATGGCTTGTGTGGTCTCTTCCAACTCTAGATTTCTATGATTCTATGATTCTGTTCTTCTGGGAGACAGTGTGGCATTGAAGGGTCCTTTGAGCCCCACCTTTTATCTACAACACAGGGCAGACTGATTCATCATCACAATGGCAAGCAGGGGATGAAACTGATGGTCCACTCCTTTGTTTGTCCCCAGAAGTTATCTGCTACAGCAGTTTACTGCATGGGAGATAGTCAGTGATTACAGAATCAAAGAACAAGATGGAGCTTTCCTGACATCCTGCAGCTATCACGGTTATGCTTTGTTTATTGGTTATTTGCTTTGATAGGCTGGCCAGTAATAGTCATTTGTTTACATATCAGTATCTTGCCTTGCTATGACCCAGAAGAATTCAGGAAGGCTGTTGTTAAACCAAATGTAGCTAGCTGCTGACTTACTTTACACATTTTTCCTTTCTTCTTGTCTACTTAGGAAGGATACTTATCAAACCCGAAGAGTCTGTGGGAGAGCTACCCTCATGTTCTTCTTCCGTAAGTAGCCACAGAGTAAATTTTATATGTGAAACATCGACACTTCTGTCTGTCTTAGCTCATTTGTGTTCAGATCTTAGTGATGATAACAATAGTACTGTGTCCAGAACTTCTGTAGCTTCTTTGCTACTCTAAATAAATAAATAAGCAAATAAATAAGTAATCTCAAAGGTCCCTCCAGTGAACTGTGCCAGTATTGCAAGCAAAATCCTTGCTAGGGCTGTCTCATTGTCAGCAGCTATGTGCTGGTGTTAAAATGAATAGTCTGGGGCTTGTTTTTTCAGAAGTGTATTTTGTTTGTATCAGCTCTGTAACTCCATAGTCTGCAGTGTCCACTGCCTCCTTTTCTAGAGTTGTTTCTGTAAAAGCATTGACTCAAGACGAACCAAGAAGCAGCAAGCAACACATGCTTTATTCCTATTTGAAGAATTGTTTATGTCTGTATCCAAGAGAGCTAAAGTTTAGCATCCTGAGTGTATTAAGTTCTGTTACCTCATATTTTTCCTAAAAATCTTGGACCTCATCTAGCTTGGGAAAATATCCTCAGTATAAAAATCTCTGATGATAAATGGTTAATGCTAGGATCAGTAGAACCAGCTAAATTAAACTGTGCAAACATCACAGAACATTACTTACAATCTAAATAGATGGTACATGATGCCTGTGTAAGATAACTGATGTTGGAGACAGAGTGGGTGCAGGGGATGGCAGGGTCTTATCTCCATACATGGTGGTTATCCCCAGGATTAAATTGTTCCTGGAAAGAAATGTATGAAGAGTCTAAATCACAGCCTTAGATCTTCAACAGAACTGGTTTTAGTCTTGCTGTTTTGTAGCAATAATTTGTCTCATAAACTCCTGGTTTCATTTATGAGTTTCTCTGCTCAGTAGGTAATTGCTAATAATAAGAAGAATACAGTGAGACAGGATGGCATTAATGAAAAAGAATTAACTAACCAGGTATAAAGTGTTAGAAATAGTGAAGATCAAGAAGCTTTTTAGTTTCTTTTTTTGAAAATCAAAAAGCTTTATTTCTTATATCAGTTAAACAAATGCAATCAGAAAGACATTTGTTCTTCCAGCTACTTACATAGTTTATGGAATGATGTATTGTTGCATGATACTTGATCTTCCTTTGTATAATTTGTTTAATTCAACTATACCATTGATGCTGTACGTGTTTCCCCCCTTTTTCCCATTAAAACCAGTAAAAATTATTTGTTAAAAAAGAGGAACAAAGAAGTGCAATCTCAAGCTTTTTGTCACCTCTTTTCTTAAAGCATTTGAGTCACAATATTAGTTTGAAGTCATTCCAGGCTTCAGAGTTTTCACATCAAGTCAATTATTCTTACTTATGATTGTTCTCCAGTAGAAGGCGTGGGTATTTATACACCAAAGCCACAAGTGGTTACCTCCCTTAGAAATAGTGGGGTGAAACAGATAATTTAACCTTATAATTAGCCCCAGAAAGCATTAGTGCTTAGAATGTGGGGAAGAACTTGGATGTTCCTGACCCTTTTATTCTTACTGTTGTTAATAAAGGTGCGTAACCTTAACAAAATACGTGTGTCTTAATAGTATTCTTGCACTGCTCCAAAACTAGAATGCTTTGGGCATTATTAGTTAATATATGAACATATTCTAAAGTATAACATAAATCAATAAAATTAAAGAATAGTTTTAAAGATTTCTAAAGTTCAGATTTATCAAAGCATATTTGTTAAAGGAGCTTCTAATTCTTCTTCTTAGAAGGTTTTACTTTCATTTTAACTAGTGTTGAGATTGATCATCCATTGTGATTGTCCAAATTTAAAGCCAAATTTAAGGAGATGTAAGAGAACAGTGACTTTAGAAATATACTTAATAGCATGACTAAACTGGTAGCTTTACTACCAAGCACACAATTGCGTTCTTGGAAGGGAGTCCAGGCCTTGATTTCATCTCTTTGCTCCTCATTCATTTTCTGTCTGTTTATATCAGACACAAGAGTTGCTTCCAGATGAGGTTTTCATTCAGCAGGTATCCTTCCCCAAACATGCAGTGTGGGGAATAATGGTCCCCACATCCTTTTTCTCTTTTCCCACTGTGTTCCTCTTTTTACTTAGCACAAAAAATCCATTAGTGAGGGAAAGACAGAATAGCTGCCCAGTTTGATAGCAAACCGCAAGGACCCCTCTCCTGCTGATATGCACAGCCTTTCTCTTCTAGTCATGAAGAACCTTCTTGAACAAGAAGGCAGCAGTTCTTTAAAGGAGGTTGCCGGTTGCTATGAAACCCAGCTGTACACAGTTCCTGTGCATGAACTAGGCATACATACATTATCTTCAGTATATAATATTAATGCACAGTCTCTCATAGCTCTAGTTTTAAGGGGCTATAAATCTTAGATAAATCTTGTATTTTTGTATGGTGCAATTTTTGAAATGTGTGAATTTGCTTTTTAAAAGAAATTAAAATTAATCTAAATCTGTATAGCATGTCCATCTGAACTCAGAAAGTTGTGAAGCTCTCACTTGGATTTTTTGTCATTATTGAGTAACATCACATTTTACCTTGTGGCTAGAACAATGAAGAAATTGAAATGGTAGGCTTCTGCTTACTGTTCCAGACATTCTATTCTGTGGCACTGTGTTGGTATTTTATAGACTGGCCCCTGGTAGCCCTTGCCTTCATTTGTTTTTTTTTTTGTTTTTTGTTTTTTTAAATAGACTTTGCCCTTTCCTTAAAGGACATTATGATTTTAGATAAGTTTTTGTGAAGCATAATTGAGAGATCACTACTTGAAAACAGCACCGAAGAAGTATATTCTGTGTACCTTTAATGTAGATGACATTAATTGGCAGAAAAATTGTACCTTGTTTGAAAGGTCCTCAGAACAGGAATTATGGATAAGATATCTCCTGTTTCTAGATGACTGCTTTACTGCTCAGCTGTGCAGATCTTCTCAAACTTTGACCATCTTGTCTCATCACTCTTAGTGTCAAGGAACAGAGTCTATGAACAAACAGTACAATACATAAAAGTATTGCTTATTTGGAGTGAAGTACGTGTAATGACTTTAGCGCAAAGACTGAAGTGTTTGAGCTTAAGATCTCCCAAGGCCCCTCTCTTATCAGAAATCTCTGGGAATTTGGAGGCATTCCTTTCCCATGCCAGACTCTGTTTACCTAATGGTTCTCAGCTCCCTCAACTACATGCTACATACTAAATATCCCCTTAACTATATGTTCTGTTAACATATATGGAGGGCATCCTGACACTTAGTGCTGTTAATATCCTTAGGTGCCACATGGTTGTCCAATAAATACCATTTGGATATCATGTTTAGTTTTTCACATATGACAGATATGTTTCTGTGATGTGACCCTGCATGATTGATGACTCTGTTGTTACTCTGTTTACTGGGGGTCCCGGGAGAGACAGCTATATGCGCTCACAATTAACTTAGTTTGGGGAAATTAGCTGAGAGCACAAGATAGCAATGCGAGAGGCAGGGCAACACAGTGGAATCTTTTACCCAATGTCTACGGGGTCAGGCCCCGCCAAGGAGCACACCAAAGTTATAAGAATAATTGAGATTTTATTAAACTCAGATAAACACGCACTCAGATAACTAAAGAAAATAAAGGTTGGAGAGGTATAGAGGGATTTTTGAGCGGGATTGTTGAATTGGGTGATACGACACCTGTCCTGAAGCCCGGAGAGTTCTGAAGATTGAGTTTGTTGGTATGGAGTCTCAGTACATAGGACTGAGGGGACAGCTCGCCAAACAAAGAGGCAGCAAGGCTGGATGGAAGTCCAGAGCGATCTGAGGAAGGTCTTGGAATCAGGGGTTTTTATAGGGAGGAATGTAACTGCAGGCTGTTCTGTACTTGGGGAAAACAATGAGTTTCGGGCGTGAGACAAAGCTTTGGAAAGGTGAAAATTTAGCTTGAGTGAGTTAGGTCTGAATTGACAAAGAGGTAGATAGTATGAAAATGCCCAGTGCTTGGCAGTTGAGTATTCAGCTTGCCAAGTTGCCTGCTCAGGGCAGGGAGTCCTTTGTAAACAGTGTAATAAGGGTGTTTGCAGAGAGGTCTCCTAAAGCGGTGATCTGGATATTTCTGGCCTGCCTATATTGTCTTGGGATATTGCAGCGTTTGATGTCCAAGCCTAGTTCTGTGCTTGTCCGGGGCCCTCACAAACACGTGGAGAGGGGTGGTGGAAGAGAGCCAAATTATTGATATCAAAATGATATCTAGCATCTCCAAATCCAGGTTAGCAAATGCAGTAACACTGTCCTATGAGAAGCTAAGTAGCCGTAATTGTCTTCAGAACTTGAACATAAATTATAAAAGACTCAAACTATCACTAATGTTACAGGTCTCATATTATGATACCTGATGAAAGGTTGCACTAGCTGCACAGTTATGAAAGCATCACCTTGATAGATTAGAAACCCTATACTCCTTTCATTGGATGACGCAGATAACTAAGATGTGGCATTCTGCTTCCTTCCCTTCAAAGGTAGAGTACAGGGGGATGGTGATATTCAATTAACAGAAGTAACTTATTTTCCTTGCTTCTCTTTCATCATTGCACACTCTATAGCATAATATATGGACAAATTGCAATGAATCTGGGTATTTGGTAGTTTCGCAACTTGGGGTGGGAATCACCCAAGTATCTATAGTTAGTTTCTATCTAAACAGATGAACTTGGGAATGTTTCCCAAGATGATTCTACCACTGAACTGGGGACAGATGACCTCCTATTCAATGAAGGAATGTTAAAAATGTGTAATTTGGATCTTATTGGTTGATGTACATATGTAAAGAAAAAATGCTGCTTCTTCTTATTTTTAAATGATAGGTTCCAGGTCAAGTTTTTCTACCTTTGTCAGCTGTCCTATTGGCTGCATGCGCTACCTGAACTATATTTCCAGAAGGTGCGGAAGGTGAGTACAAACCAGAGCAACTTTCTGTCCTGTAATTTTATAAATATTGTAAGGATTGGATAAAAGTGTTGTCTTATTAGGATGGGTGTGTATTTTTTTATATATTTATCAATTAATTAAATATCTTTATAGACTACTTTATCTAAAATGGTTTCTTTTTTGAGTGATCATCTGTGAACTCACACAAAGAGATTTCCTACGCCTGCACAGTTCATTGTTTGGAATCTTCTAGGGCCTAGTGACAAGAGTTTTGACAGGAACCCTGCCCGTGTCTCCAGACACTGTAAAGCCATGTTCCCACTTAAACCGCCAGTTCCTTTTCTTCCGACATATCTGTAGTGTATAGGAGCCTTCTACCCTACAGTCTGCAATCTCTTGGTCTTCAACCCTGGATAACCTATAAATTTCCTCAGCACTTCCATCTCTTTAGGAGACATGGAATACAGTTTGATTTTAGGCATCTTTGCCCTCACCTCCAGTTTGATTGCACAGTCAATGTCACATTCAGGCAGAACGATGTCACAATCTTTCTCTGACCCCACCTCCCTCAAGTCTGCATATTCCACTGAATTTCCCTGAAAGTCACATCTGTCACTGCCCTCAGCTGCTCAGTGGCAGTGTGTCAGAGCCTTCTTTTCTCTCTCAGACTGGCATGGCAGCTCCCCAATCTGATAAGGTGCCCTGTCTTTTCACATAATTCTGCCTTCTTCCTTATAACACTATCTTTGTGTAAAGAGTGAGGTCTTCAGTGGTTATTTAGAACCCCTTTATAGTTCTGTGGTAGTGTGTTTTTTGTTTGTTTTTACATACTGTATACCGCTCAGCTAAGTCAGTATTTATAAATATAAACTGTAATATTTATTAACATTACATATAGAACAAAGTATTAGAATTCACATGTAGGTCAAAGTTAATACAGTTCTTCAGAATACTTTTAATCAGTTTCCTGTATCTCATATAAGCACAAGTATAAACAGCCCTTTGGCTACACTCTCACCAAAGGCTCAGTCCCCTCAATCTAGGTCACACTTTCTGACCAGATTCTGTAATGGTTTAATTACTCCTCTGCCTCTCTCTAGGTTTCCTTGAGAATTAAACTGTTCCCACACAGACAACCTCCCTGGTTTCCTTTATGGACTTTACTCCAAAGCTATTTGTCACTGAAGAACTACCCAAAGGACAATCAGTGTTTGCTTTTATATATATTTTCCTTGCAGCCTCCAGCCCCTCCCAAACTCTAATGAGGCTGTGTTTCTTTCCTGAGGAACTATTCTGGTTGCCTGTCAACCTGTTACTAGGCTGCTCTGGAACTCCAGATAACCACATCCTCAGAACTCTGTCACACAGTGCCTGTCCCTTGCTTTCCACAGCCCTGCTTCAGTTGTCCAGAAAAACCCAGTAACAAACAACATGCAGTTGTTCTGATGTACAATGATCCTGGAGACCAGGGTTCAGTTCTCTGTTTGGCCATGGAAACCCCCTAAGTGACCTTAGGTGTGTCATACTCTCTGAGCCCCAGAAAACCCAGTGATAGATTTGCCTTAGGGTTGCTGTAAGTTGGAAATGACTTGAAGACACACAACAGCAACAGGACATTATATGAGAGCAGGCTTCAAACATCAAATCACTACATTGAGATAGTATGGCAAGCCACCTGTCAATATCACTGAAACCTGGTTGGATAAATTTCATAATTCGAATCTAGTAATGGAGGAGTATAAGCTACCCCCCCCCAAAAAAAAGGAGAGCAAACAGGAGAGGAGGAGCATTATATATCAAGGGTGTGTATACCTGTGAGGAGATCCATGACTTAGAGCATGGAAAATAGATTGAAAGCATTTGGATAAAAAATTACAAAGAGAAAAACAACAGTGACATCCTTGTTGGGGTTTGCTACCCAAGCCAGACGGAAGATTTGTATGAAGCCTTCCTAGAACAGATGACCAAACATTAACACTTGAGAGATATGATAGTAATAGGAGACTTCAGTCACCCTGTATTTATTCAAGTGAACCTCACCTAAGAATGTCTAACAAACTCCTCATTTGTTTTTATGATAATTTCTGCTTTTATGATAATTTCATTGTCCAGAAAAAGGGGAGGGGGGGAAAATAAATCAACTAATTTGGATTTGAGTCTAACAAACAGAGAAGGCCTGATCAAAAGAATTATAGAAGTGGGATCCTTGGATGAAAGTGGCTATTAACGCTTAAGAGTTTTTATTCAGAGCAAAGGGGAAATCAGACATAGTTAGACATATAGACATGTAGGGAAAGGGCAATAGCAGAGGTCAACAGCTGGCTCCACACATGGTGCAACCAGCAGCGGTTTGGGTTTTTGGAACACAACCTGAATTTCCATGAACGTGGGCTTCTGGCAAGGGATGGGCTGCACCTCACGAAACTTGGCAGGAATGTTTTTGCAAACAGTCTCGCAAGGAGGATTAAGAGGTCTTTAAACTAAGTTCCGCTGGGGAGGGAGGCAATATTATTCAGGGCAAGGACTCAGCGACTGCAGGGGGGAAAGGCCCAAATGATATTGGACAAGTAGTACAAGCCGCCAATGGCAGGAGGAGTAGAAACTATAGTACAGGACTTACAGGAAGGGCCCGGGGACTTAAGTGTCTCTACACTAATGCACGGAGTATGGGAAACAAACAATATGAATTTGAACTCCTAGTACAACAAAATAAATATGATTTGATAGGCATCACTGAGACCTGGTGGGATGAGTCTCATGACTGGAATGTAGGAGTAGAGGGGTATAGACCAAACAAGATAAATAGTAAAAATAGGTAAAAATAGACCAAACAAGAAAGGAGGAGGAATAGCCTTGTATGTCAAGGATGTTTTCACCTGTGAAGAGATCCAGGACTTAAACCCAGAAAGCCAGGTCGAGAGCATCTGGGTAAGAATTAAGGGAGCGAGAAACAATAGGGATATTCTGGTGGGGGTTTACTACAGACGTCCAACCCAGACTGAGGACTTTGATGACATGTTCTTCAACCGAATGAATGCACAATCAAAAAGGAGAGATACAGTAATAATAGGAGAATTCAATTACCCGGATATATGTTGGCAGTCAAACTCTGCCAAGACAGCAAGGTCCAGCAAGTTTCTTGCTTGTCTTGCAGACAATTTCATGGTCCAGAAGGTGGAAGAGGCGACAAGGGGATCAAATATTCTAGATCTGATCCTGGCCAACAGGGATGACCTTGTTAATGAGGTAGAAGGGGTTGGATCTTTAGGGGAGAGTGACCATGCCCTATTGGAATTTGGCATTCGGTGGGAAGGGGAAGATAAGTGTAGCCAGATACTCACCTTAGATTTTAAAAAAGCAGACTTCTGTAAACTTAAGGAGCTGCTGGCTGGAATTCTGTGGTCAAGAATAGTGAAAGAGAAAGGAGTTCAGGAGGCATGGGAGTTCCTTAAAAGGGAGATACTGAAGGCACAGTCTAAAACGGTGCCAATAAGGAGGAAAAATGGAAGGCATCTAAAGAAACCAGAATGGTTGACTAAAGAACTCTCAGCTGAGCTAAATGTTAAGAGAAACATGTACAGGAAATGGAAAAAGGGGGAAACCACCAAAGAAGAATTTAAGGAAGTAGCCAGGAGATGTAGGGAGGAAGTCAGAAAGGCTAAAGCACAGAATGAACTTAGGCTGGCCAGAGACATTAAAAACAATAAAAAGGGCTTTTTTAAATATGTCCACAGCAAAAGGAAAAAGAAGGAGACGATAGGGTCGCTGCGCAGAGAAGATAGCGAATTACTAACAGGGGGAAGAGAAAAGGCAGAACTACTTAACATCTTCTTTGCCTCATTTTTTTCCCAGAAGGATACAAGCACTCAACCTGGCGGTTGGGGAGCAGGGGAGGAAGCAGGGGAAATGAGGCATATAATAGGTAGAGAGAGGTGGTACAGGAATACCTGGCCACACTGGATGAATTCAAGTCTCCAGGGACAGATGAATTGCATCCTAGGATATTAAAATTGCTGGCAGAGGTCATTTTGGAACCGCTTGCTATAATCTTTGAGAAATCTTGGAGGACAGGAGAAGTTCCAGCAGACTGGAAGAGGGCAAATGTTGTCCCCATCCTCAAGAAGGGAAGAAAAGAGGACCCAAATAATTATTTTCCAGTCAGCCTGACGTCAGTACCCAGAAAGATCCTGGAGCAGATCATTAAGCAGTAAGTTTCTAATCATTTAGAAAGCAACGCAGTAATCACGAGAAGTCAACATGGATTTCTCAAAAATAAGTCATGCCAGACTAATCTTATCTCTTTTTATGATAGAGTTACTAGCTTGATAGATGAAGGGAATGCTGTGGATGTAGCATATATCGATTTCAGTAACGCTTTTGACAAAGTTCCCCTTGACATTCTTGCAAAGAAGCTAGTAAAATGCGGGCTGGACAGGGGTACTGTTAGTTGGATTTGTAATTGGTTGACTGGACGAACCCAAAGGGTGATCACGAATGGCTGCTTTTTGTCCTGGAGAGAAGTGACTAGTGGGGTGCCACAGGGTTCTGTCCTGGGCCCAGTGCTGTTCCATATTTTTATCAATGACTTGGATGAAGGAATAGAGGGCATGCTCATCATATTTGCAGCTGACACCAAGTTGGGAGGGGTTGCTAATATGCAAGAGGACAAGATCAAAATTCAAAATGACCTGGATAGATTGGAGAGTTGGGCCAAGGCGAACAAAATGAAATTCAACAGAGAGAAGTGTAAGGTCCTACACTTAGGTAGAAAAAATGGAATACAGAAATATAGGATGGGGGACACGTGAAAGGGATCTAGGAGTCTTCATAGACCACAAGCTGAACATGAGTCAGCAGTGTGATGTGGCAGCCAAGAAAGCCAATGCAATTCTCGGTTGCATCAGTAGGAGTATGGTGTCTGCATTGAGAGAGGTACTGATAGCACTCTGCTCTGCTTTGGTTAGACCTCATCTTGGATACTGTGCCCAGTTCTGGGCACCCCAATTCAAGAAGGACATGGTCAAGCTGGAGCAAGTCCAGAGGAGAGCGACCAAAATGGTGAGGGGCCTGGAAGCTATGCCCTATGAGGATGGACTGAGAAAGCTGGGAATGTTTAGTTTGCAGAAGAGAAGGTTAAGAGGGGACATGATAGCCATGTTTAAATATTTGAAGGGATGCCATGTAGAGGTGGGAGTGGGCTTGTTTTCTGCTGCTCCAGAGACCAGGACAAGGAGCAATGGATTTAAGCTGCAGGAAAAGAGATTCCACCTGAACCTCAGGAAGAATTTCCTGACAGTCAGGGCAGTCCGGCAGTGGAATCTGCTGCCTCGGAGTGTAGTGGAGTCTCCTTCCTTGGAGATATTTAAGCAGAGGCTTGATGACCATCTGCTGGGAGTGCTTTGAGGGTGTTCCTGCATGGCAGGGGGTTGGACTGGATGGCCCGTGTGGTCTCTTCCAACTCTACATTTCTATGATTCTATATGCTGGACTTCAAGAAAGCTATGAGATGCCATGGTTTGAATGCTCAAAAGAAAGAGAGTCCATGATATATGGTGAGATATGGAAACAATTCCAGTGGGGAAGAAAAATGGCAGATGTCTAAAGAAACCTGGGTGAATGTTTGAATAATGTCAAGCAAGCAGAGCTATTTAGTTATTTAATTTTATTTATGCCCTGTTTTTTGCCTGGTACGAGGCCCAAAGCAGATTACAACTACTTGAAACAAAATTGAGCTAAGTAAACAAAAAATTGCAGAGGTTAAAGAACAATTAAACAAGGAAATACCTTAAAATGAATATGGTTATAAGCAATTTAAAACATAATTAAAAAGATGGAAGATAAAATGTACAACATACAGCTTTTGAACACCCTCCTAGCTGTTGTAAATAAACAGGAAATTCAGAAGAGAAAATAGGGTAAGAGAAATAGTCTTTTATATATTCTAATTAAAAGATAAAAATAGCATATAGGATCTCAATGTAGAAAAGGTTAAAAGAGAACATGAGCAAGTTTGGCAAGTTAAAATACAAATATATCAAAATATATTACAATGCCACAGTAAAGCAAGAAATGATACAAACTGCAGCAACAGCAGATCACAGCAAATCAGGAAGTGAGTGTTCACTAAGAGAATGCTACTCTTACAGAGCCTTTACAACTCCTTCCAATAACAGTAACAGGTGAAGGTCCTCTATAACACCAATAGACCAATTAACCCCATAATGACTAAAGTTGTAAGTCTTCTCAGTTCCAACAACCCCTTCTCAAGATCTTACAACGATGTCATTATAATCAGACATATTCAACAATTCATGAAAATATATAAATTTTTGTGTTGTTAATGGCTTAGTCAAAATATCTGCTATCATCTCATCAGTGGGGCAGTATTCAACATCAATCAATCCCTTTTGATACAAGTCTTTTACTAGTTGACATTTTAATCCAATAGATCTACTTCTAGCTTTGGTGCTTTCCCCTTTACATATTGTAATACAGGCTTGATTATCTTCAAACATTACAATTTGTACAGGTTCACTTATGGTAGAGTCCTTTAACAGATAAAAGATCCATTCCAGTTTGCTGCATGCATTTGCTGCTGATACACATTCGGCTTCTGCTGAAGATTCGGCCACAATATTCTGTCTTCTGCTAGTCCAATCAATAAAAATTTTGCCACAATAAAACAGATATCCACTAGTTGATTTATAATTTGTTGTCTCTTGTCCCCAACTAGCATCCATGTACACAACTAGTCTAGGGTTCCTACAAGATGATAATTTTGATTTTAAATCCTCTGTCTCTTTCAGATATCTTGCAGTCTCTTTATAGCTTGCCAATCATGATGATTTGGTAATTGGTTTTTCTACTTAAAATATTAACATGCCCCACCTTTGAACATATGTAACATTTCCATTCTTTATAGTCAGGTCTTGTCCTCAACGCTGACATTTTCTCAGGTATATTGTCCGCTGTCCTTTTAAGTCCAAAGTCTCTTAAATAAGCGATTGATTTGCAAAAGAAGGTAGTAAACTAAGCAATATGCAGGTGTGAAACTTAGTCAGATATCTGAAACATGATCTAAGAATCAAACACCTGTCTAAAAAAAAAAATATCAAAAGAACATGTAGTAGAAATGGAAGAAGGGGGAGATTACAAGCAAATAGCCAGTACCAGTAGAGAGGAGGTAAGAAAAGCAAAAACTCAAGAATTCATGCTTGCTACAGAGGTTAAAAAATAATCAGTAGGTGGGTGAGTTTACTGTGTTTGGAGCAAGAGTAAGAACAAGGGGATGGTATAATGCTAACAGGACAGAGAGGTTGAACTGTTTAAGACCTTCTTTGGCACAGTTTTCTCCCCAGACAACAGTGCTCCACAGATGATACGGTAAGGGAACTGCAGCCCAGAATAGGTAAAGAGGTAGTAGAGGAATCCATAGCTACTCTGAATGAATACAAGTCTTCAGGTCTACATGAACAGCATCCAAGAACATGAAAGGAATTTGCAGATGCAGATAATCTTTGAAGAACAGAAAAGTAAGAAGGGTGAATGTTGTTCCCATTTTCAAAAAGCAGAAAAAGAGGAGCTGAGCAACTACCAACCAATTAATTTGATGCCAATTCCAGGAAAGTTTTGAGAACAGATAATTAAACAGTCAGTCTGTGAGCATGTAAAAAGGAATGCTATAATTACTAAGAGCCAGCCTCGGTTTCTAAAATACAAGCCATGGCAAAACTGATCCTACCTCTTTTTTGATAGAATTGCAGTCTTCATAAAGCAAGGAAGTGCTGTGGATATAGTGTATCTTGATTTTTGTAAGGCTTTTGACAAGGTCCCTGACGTATTTTTGTAGAGAAGGTGGTGAAGTGTGGGCTAGACAGTGCTACCGTTAGGTGAATTAGGAATTAAGTTGACTGATTAAATCAAAAGAGTGCTTACCAAAATTCATCTCCATCCTGGAGAAAATGACTACTGCAGTACCTAAAGATTGTGTCCTGGGCCTAGTGTTGTTCAACATCTTTATTCATGATTTGGGTGCTGGCATTGAAGGCATACAGATGACACCAAATTAGACAGGGTAGCTAATAACCCAGAGAAAAAAGATTGGAATTCAAAATTACCTTGACATACCGGAGAGCTAGGCCACTATAACACGTACTATATTTAGGCAGGAAAAATAGAAGGTACAGATATAGGATGAGTGATACTTGGCTTGAATGTAATATATGAAATATGTGATTTAGGGATCTACAAACTGAACATGAGTCAGTGGTGTGATGTGGTGGCCAGTGCAGTTTTGGGCTGCAACAGAAGTATATGTCTATATCAAGGGAAGTTGTAGTACCACTGGATTCTGCTTTAGTCAAGCCTCACATGGAATATTGTGTCCACTTCTGGACATCACAGTTCATGAGATGGACTGATAGGCTGAACTATATCCAGCAGAGGGCAACCAAGATGATCAAAGGTCTGGAAACCAAGCCCTATGAGGAATGACTTAGAGTGCTGAGTATGGTTAGGTTGGAGGAGAAAAGATTGAGAAGTGATATCATAGTCATCTTTAAATATCTGAAAGGATATAATGTAGAACAGTGGTGAGCAACTGTACATTGGATAGAGGCCATTTCTCCTCATTTCACCCATCTGTCAGACTACATCAGGAAGTTTCAGTGTGCCTGAAGTGATACGATGTCACTTTTGGCTGCCATTTTGCCCAATTTGGGGGGCTTTTTGGTGTTTTGGGGCAGTTTGGGGTGCTTTGCAGGGCTGGGGAAAGAAAACAGCTTCATTATCAAGCAGTTTTGCCTTGTGTGGTTAAAATTTGCCTGCTAAGTGTTAAGAGAAACATGTATAGGAAATGGAAGAAGGGAGAATCCACCAAAGAAGAATTTAAGCAAGTAGCTAGGAGATGTAGGGAGGAAGTCAGAAAGGCTAAAGCACAGAACGAACTTAGGCTGGCCAGAGACATTAAAAACAATAAAAAGGGCTTTTTAAAATATGTCTGCAGCAAAAAGAAAAAGAAGGAGACGATAGGGTCGCTGTGCAGAGAAGATGGCGAATTACTCACTGGGGGAAGAGAAAAGGCAGAACTATTTAACAACTTCTTTGCCTCAGTTTTTTCCCAGAAGGATACAAGCACTCAACCTGGCGGTTGGGGAGCAGGTGAGGAAGCGGGGGAAATGAGGCACATAATAGGTAGAGAGGTGGTACAGGAATACCTGGCCACACTGGATGAATTCAAGTCTCCAGGGACAGATGAATTACATCCTAGGATATTAAAATTGCTGGCAGAGGTCATTTCGGAGCCGCTTGCTATAATCTTTGAGAAATCTTGGAGGACAGGAGAAGTTCCAGCAGACTGAAAGAGGGCAAATGTTATCCCTATCTTCAAGAAGGGAAAAAAAGAGGACCCAAATAATTATCGCCCAGTTAGTCTGACATCAGTACCCGGAAAGGTCCTGGAGCAGATCATTAAGCAGTCAGTTTCTAATCATTTAGAAAGCAACACGGTAATCACGAGAAGTCAACATGGATTTCTCAAAAATAAGTCATGCCAGACTAATCTTATCTCTTTTTATGATAGAGTTACTAGCTTGATAGATGAAGGGAATGCTGTGGATGTAGCACATCTCGATTTCAGTAAGACCTTTGACAAAGTTCCCCAGGACATTCTTGCAACAAAGCTAGTAAAATGTGGGCTGGACAGGGCTACTGTTAGTTGGATTTGTAATTGGTTGACCGACGAAACCCAAAGGGTGATCACGAATGGCTGCTTTTCATCCTGGAGAGAAGTGACTAGTGGGGTGCCACAGGGTTCTGTCCTGGGCCCAGTGCTATTCAACATTTTTATCAATGACTTGGATGAAGGAATAGAGGGCATGCTCATCAAATTTGCAGATGATACCAAATTGGGAGGGGTTGCTAATACGCCTGAGGACAGGATCAAAATTCAAAAACCTGGATAGATTGGAGAGCTGGGCCAAGACGAACAAAATGAAATTCAACAGAGAGAAGTGTAAAGTCCTACACTTAGGTAGAAAAAATGGAATACAGAAATATAGGATGGGGGATACGTGGCTGGATAGCAGTGCGTGTGGAAGGGATCTAGGAGTCTTCATAGACAACAAGCTGAACATGAGTCAGCAGTGTGATGCGGCAGCCAAGAAAGCCAATGCAATTCTCGGCTGCATCAATAGGAGTATGGTGTCTAGATCGAGGGAGGTACTGGTACCGCTCTACTCTGCTTTGGTTAGACCTCATCTTTAATACTGTGTCCAGTTCTGGGCACCCCAATTCAAGAAGGATATTGACAAGCTGGAGCAAGTCCAGAGGAGGGCGACCAAAATGGTGAGAGGACTGGAAGCAATGCCCTATGAGGATGGACTTAGAGAGCTGGGTATGTTTAGCCTGCAGAAGAGAAGATTAAGAGGGGACATGATAGCCATGTTTAAACATTTGAAGGGATGCCACGTAGAGGAGGGAGAGGGCTTGTTTTCTGCTGCTCCGGAGAACAGGACAAGGAGCAATGGATTCAAGCTGCAGGAAAAGAGATTCCACCTGAACCTCAGGAAGAACTTCCTGACTGTCAGGGCTGTCCGGCAGTGGAATATGCTGCCTCGGAGTGTAGTGGAGTCTCCTTCCTTGGAGATATTTAAGCAGAGGCTGGATGGCCATCTGTCGGGAGTGCTTTCAGGGTGTTCCTGCATGGCAGGGAGTTGGACTGGATGGCCTGTGTGGTCTCTTCCAACTCTACATTTCTATGATTCTATGGAAATTGCCCTCCCATTTTTTTTTAAAAGAAATTGTTGGAGTTGGGGGCTGAGGAGGTCTTCTGGGGGTCCAAAAGGGCTCACTTAGGGGTCCCAAGGGTTCCATGCAGCCTGTGCACTGCAATTTGACCACCCCAATGTAAAAGATAGTGCAAGCCTGATTTCTGCTGCTCCAAAGAGTAGAACACAAGCCAATGGAATCAAATTACAAGCAAAGAGAGTCTTCCTGAACAGTAGGAAGATCTTCTTGACTGTAAAAGGTATTTGACAGTGGTATGGGCCACCTTGAAAAGTGTGGACTCTCCTTCTTGGAGGTTGTTAAGCAGAGGTTGGAGGGGCATCTTTCAGGATTGCTTTAGTTGTGTATTCCTGCATGGCAGGGGGTTGGACTAGATGGCCATTGAGATCCCTTTCAGGTATATGTTTCTGTGTGTCTGTTTGTGTGTGGTTGTGTGTGTTTGTGCATGTACATAAGTTAGGGTACTGGGTGTACAAATATATGTTAATATGATACCAACAATTTGTTGATTTTCCTGTTGAAAGGTCATTATGATTACAATTTTCAAAAGCACATTGTAATAATAAATATTTTTGTGTACATCATTGTTTAACTGACTTAGAGTTGTTGTTTTTTTGTCTCATTTCACTTTAATAACTCAGGCAGCTGGTATCTTGGGAGATATAAATATGTTAAATTAATATTGTAAAGAAGTCCACAAAGTCCCACACTTATAGTTTCCACTTCATGCTAGCTGCAGAAAAGCAATCCTGACTTCCAACTGAAAAGCAAGGCATTGTGCTTGTGGCAGGTTAATGAAGAGGGTAAAATGCAGTCTACAATATAGGTTGGCAGTGCTGAGAAACTGGCTTCCCTTGTTCTTCTGTCATTGTGGAAACTAAGGAAGCTGATAGAAGTCTGTTTTTCTGCTTCCAGCCAGCTCACTTATTTATATGGAAATCTTCATTGCCTGAAGTCTGGAAAAAACAAGTATTTCAACTGAATAAATATTTTAAATAAACATGTAACTTGAGACAAGAAAATCCACAAATCGATTCTTTAGGATAAATTTTGAAAATATTTTTTAAACTTTTTACTCAGATTTTTGTGAAATTTATCTGATTGTCTTTGCTTGCCTAACTATTTAAAGTTCTTAGTAATACACTGAAATGCTTGAGGAATTACAGCCTTTTAATGTATAGGCACAAGAGCCAGGGTGATGTAATAGTTTGAATGTTGGATTACGACCCTAGAGACCAAAGTTTGATTCCCCACTTGGCCATGGAAAATCACTGGGTGACCTTGTGTGTCACACATTCTAAGCCCCAGAAAACCCTGTGATAGGTTTGCCTTAGGGTCTCCATAAGTCGGAAGTGACTTGAAGGCACACCACAGCAGTGCACTGGCACACCTGTGTCTTTGATGGGAGATCTGAAGTCCTGAATCTAATCTCAAAATCTAGTTGGGAATAGCCTGTGAGCCAGAGCTACAAACATTTTGGCTTAGAATTATTATTGGGGGTTTTTTCCTTTCTTTTCCAGGAAGAGATTCCTCGTCAGCTTCAATATATCAGCCTCTATCTGGTGCATATAGCAGGAGCATACCTCTTAAAGTAAGTGCTACTGAGTTCACATTTTTCTAAAGGGCATATTGCAGGTTTATGAATAATATTTTAATTTTTTCCTTACCACTTCAAATCTAAATGTGAAAATGTTTATTCTTTTCATTTAAAAAAAATCTGTAAAGAAGTGAGGAATAAAATTAAATAAGGCTGGCAAAAGAGCTCTTTAATATCCAAATCCTGTGCACATTTAGTCAAAAATAAATTATGCGGATATTAATGGTACTTATTCTGAAGTACCTTGGTCAACAGCATGCTGTAGCTTAATCTAAATCCATTTCAGTGTGTCTTGCGGTCTTGTTATAGCACAGAGATGGCTTTGATCCCTTAGAAGAGAACTGAAGGTGAGCTGTGTCTGGGAGGACATCCTTGATTGTGTGTTTTTAAAGGCTTGTGTGGGTGTGTTTGTTTCTGGCTGTGTGCTCTCCCTGAGCACATGGTCTAATGGGCTGGAGCTTCTGCTAAGTCACTGAATGGCTTGGCGGTTGGAGCTAGCAGCCACTAGCTCTATATAACTTCTGCCAGCAGCACATACCTTGTGGTGCACACAGTTATATTATAAGAGTTGAACAGGTGCTCTTTTAATAGGGAAAGCCAAACAGTGTTGTCTGTGGGTAATTGGCAGGAGAGTTTTGAAGAGGAGACCCAGATTTCTGTTTCAGTGTCTACTTAAGAGTACTCAATATGGAATATGAGGGAGCTGCTGCAGTCACTTGCTATAGCTGTGGTATGTTTGTGTTCTCGCTAGGGGAGCTGAGGGGCTATGCCTGTAACAAGTGCAAGTTGTTGGCTCTCTTGGAGTGGAAGATCCAGCAACTTGAGACCTCTGTATTTACTCTTCAACATATTAGGGAGCATGAGGTTTTCTTGGACAGAACAGAGCAGACTGTCCTGATAGACGAACACATAGATGATGTTTCTGAGCAGGAGTCAGTTCCCAAACGCAGGAGATTGACACTTGGAGTAATATGACACATAGAAATAGAAGGACAAGGATCATTCATTGAGTTTGGAGCTTCAGAATAAATTCAAAGCTCTTTCTCTTATCAGAGATGGTGAGGACCGGGAACAAGAGCAGCAGCAGTGTCAGTCCTTAGAGAATGTGTAGGAGCCCTTCAGCACATGGTATGGTCCCTGCCACTACTCAGAAGACACTGGTGGTGGTGGTGGTAGGGGACTCCCTGCTGAGGGGAACAGAAGCAGTGCTTTGTAGGCCTGACAAGATGACTTGAGAGGTGTGCCGTCTCCCTGGGACAAAAATCAGTGATGTCACAGAGTGGCTGACGAGACTTGTGAAGCCCACTGACTGTTACCCTTTTCTTTTGGTCCATGCGAGAAACAATGACATGGCAAGGTGTAGCTTTCAGCATATTTCAAGGGATTACGAGGCTCTGGGTAGGAAGCTGAAGGAACTTGATGCACAAGTTGTCATTTCATCTATCCTCTCAGTTAAAGGACATGGCCCAGGAAGGAGATAACAGTAGTGGAAGTGAGCAGCTGGCTTCACAGACGGTGCTGCCAGGAACAATTTGGCTTCTTGGATCATTGTCTGCAGTTTAATGAAGATGGACTACTAGGAAGTGATGTGTTGCACCTGACAGCAGTTGGCAGGAACTAAGAGGCTCACAAACCTGATCAGGAGAGCTTTTAACTGAGTTATGTGCAGGAGGGTGAAAGTATTCTTGAGGGCAGGAGTTCAATCAAGTGCTAGAGATAATAATCCAAATGTTATTGATGGAACTGTGTTTATAGTATAAGAGCCTGACTGTAGGAGGAGAAAAACCTTTTTTTTAGAAAAGCAGCTAGGGGGAATGACCCATGGTCTTAGAAGTCTCTACACTAATCTACATAGCATGTGAAATAAACAAGATGGATTTGAACTCTTTACACAGCAAAGCAGATATTATATAATAGGCATCACTGAAACCTAGTGGGATGAGTCTCATGATTTAAATGTAGTAATAGAGGGATACAATCTATTTCAGAGAAATAGACCAAACGGAAAGGGGGGAGGAGGAGTGTATGTCAGGGAATGTAGGAGGAGGAGTGTATGTCAGGGAAGTTTACACCTGTGAAGAGATCCATGACATAAATCCTGGAAGCCAGGTCAAGAGCATCTGGGTAAAAATTAAGGAGGAGAGGGGAAAAAAGGGATTTCATTTGGGGGTCTACTACAGACCCCAAAACCAGACTGAGGACTTGGATGAGGCCTTTCTAAAACAGATGACCACACATTCAGAAAAAATAGAGATAGTAGTAATAGGAGATTTGAATCATCCTGATATTTGCTGGAAGTCAAATTCTGCCAAGAATGTCAGGTCCAACAAACTCCTCACTTGCCTTGCAGACAATTTCATTGTCCAGAAGATGGAAAGGGCAGCAAGGGAATCAGCTATTTTGGACCTGATCCTAACCAACAGTGATGACCTGGTTAATGGGGTAGAAGTGGCGGGATCCTTAGGTAGGAATGACTATGTTCTGGAGTTTCTTAAACAGTTGAAAGGGGAAGCCAAGCATAGTCAAGCACGTATTCTAGACTTCAAGGGCTTTCCTTACTCAACTGTTATAGTGCTATTATTCCACGTTCAACATCCTATGGAATCCTGGGATTTGCAATTTAGGGATGAACATTTGGAATTCTCAGCTGGATACCTGTTTGGCCTCAGTAAACTATAAACCCCAGAATTCCACAGGATGGTGAAAGTGGAATAATAGCACTATAACAGTGTAGTGCAGAAAGGTGATTTCAATAAACGTAGGGAAATATTAGATGTCAAAAAGAAAGGAGTTTATGATGGTTAGGAGTTTCTTAAAAGATATTGAAGGCACAGTTTCAAATGATTCCATTGGGAATGGGGAGGTATCTAAGGAAACCAGGATGGATGTCTAAAGGACTTTCAACTGAACTGAGATTTAAAAAGACTATGTACAAGAAATGGAAAAGGGGGGGAAATCACCAAAGAGGAATTCAAATCAATACCCAGCAAGTATATCAAAAAAGTCAGAAAAGCTAAAATACAGAATGAGCTCAGGCTTCCTAGAGAGTTTAAAAACAATGAAAAGTGCTGTTTTGGTTATATCTGCAGCAAAAGGAAAAACAAGGAGGCAGTAGGGCCACTGTGAGAAGAAGATAGACAACTGGTCAAAGGACAGAGAAAGGGCAGAACTACTCACCTTCTTCTTTGCCTTGGTCTTCTTCAAAAAGAAAAACAGTGCTCAACCTGGAGAAAAAAGAACAGATGGTGGTGTAAGAGAAATGCAGTACAGAATAGGTAAAAGAGGTAGTACAGGAATATCTGGCTACTCTAAATGAATTCAAGTCACCAGGTCCAGGGGAAGTACATCTAAAGGTATTAAAAGAACTGGCAGAAGTGATTTCAGAAACATTGGCAATAATTCTTGAGAGTTCCTGGAGATCAGAAGAAGTCTCAGCAGACTGGAGGAGGGCAAATGTTGTTCCCATCTTCAAAAGGGAAAAAAGAGGACCCAAACAATTACCACCCAGTCAGCCTGACATCAATACCAGCAAAGGTCTTAGAGCAGGTCATTAAACAGACAGCCTGTAAGCACTAATAAAGGAATGCCATAATCACTGAAAGTTTCTCAAAAACAAGTCATGTGAGACTAATCTGATCTCTTTTTTTGATAGAGTTAGAAGCTTGGTGGATAAAGGAATGCTATGGATGTAGTGTATCTTGATTTCAGTAAGGCCTTTAACAGGATCCCCCATGATATTCTTGCAAACAAAGTAGTTAAATGTGGGTTAGACAATGCTACTGTTAGATGGATTTATAATTGGCTGATTGGTTGAACAGTGTTACCCCAAAATGTAGGTGCCACAAGGGCCACCCGTGATCCCAAATACCTCATTGCAAAAGTGGGCAATGAATTAGCTCAAAGAGGAGGCTTGCGAGAGGGGAGTAACTTAACGAGACTTTTCTAACAATGTTTACAGCCTCACATAGGAAAGAACCAGCCAGAGATTCAAAAATAAACTAAAAATGTGTTTTATTGAGACGAATTCACTCATGCGTGCGCACAAGATACACACAGTCAAACATTCATGTAAGAGCTAACTGAAGGATAAAGGGAGGAAAAAATTATGGATAGAGAGGCTGAGCGGGGTTTTGGGTTCATAATTACTAGTCCAGAAGAGTAGTGAAGAGATGAAATGTGGATTGGCTTAGGTAGGACCTAAGGACAGTTCTCATTCAGGAGCCAGACAGACAGAGCAACGGGTAGAGCTTCGAGAGACTGCACTGGGCATCCTGGAATCAGTGGTATTTGTACCAAAAAAATAGCCTGTGTTGGTGGAAGATATGTGCAGTTCCAGGTGTGGTACAATGGGAGTTGCAGCACAGACAATGGAGCATCAACCCATTAATGTTTGCAGTGTTTGGATGACAAGGACATAATCATAGAATCATAGAAATGTAGAGTTGGAAGAGACCACACAGGCCATCAAGTCCAACCCCCTGCCATGTAGGAACACCCTCAAAGCACTCCCAACAGATGGCCATCTAGCCTCTGCTTAAAAACCTCCAAAGAAGGAGACTCCACTACACTCCGAGGCAGCAGATTCCACTGCTGGACAGCCCTGACTGTCAGGAAGTTCTTCCTGAGGTTCAGGTGGAATCTCCTTTCCTGCAACTTGAATCCATTGCTCCTTGTCCTGGTCTCTGGAGCAGCAAAAAACAAGCCCTCTCCTTCCTCTACATGGCATCCCTTCAAATATTTAAACATGGCTATGTGTGTGTTGTATGTGTGTTGTAACAGCTGTCTATATTGTGGGTGCTACGAGGCAAGAGGAAGGAGTTCAGGTGTCCTGAAGGGCTTGTCACAATTGCATTCCCTGGGAAAACTCCAGCTTCTGCTTAAGCCTATTATCCACAGGAATGGCATTTATTTGCCTGACAAATGACTTAGTCTTACCTGGAGGGTGTTCAGATTGACCTGCCTCTCTTGTTTACAGTCAGGTTTCTATCCTCGCATGACATCTCAGTCACCTCTCAGGCTTGATTTTGATATCAGAGCTAATTAATACAGTTACCAATCTACTATGGTGCCAATTAGGTATGGTACTCATTCAAACCATACTGATATTGGGAACCCCCAAAACAGGGCCTTACAACAGGGTACTAACCAATGGCTCCTCTTCATCCTGGAAAGAAATAACCAGTGGAGTGCCACAGGGTTCCGTCCTGGGACCAGTGCTATTCAACATCTTTATCAATGACTTGGATGATGGAATAGAGGGTGTGCTCATCAAATTTGCAGATGACACCAAATTAGGAGAGGACAGGATCAGAATTCAGAATGACTTTGACAGATTGTAGGGTACCACACATAGGAAAAAAGAATGAAATGCTTAGATAGAGGATGGTTAATACATGGCTTGAAAGCAGTATGTGTGAAAGGAATCTAGGAGTCTTAGTGGACCATGAGCTGAACATGAGTCAACACTGTGATGCAGCAGCTAAAAAAGCCAATGGGATTCTAGGCTGCATCAATGGAAGTATAGTGTCGAGATCAAGGGAAATAATAATACCACTCTATTCTGCTTTGGTTAGATGTCACTTGGAATATTGTATCCAGTTCTGGGTACTGCAATTGAAGAAGGATATTGACAAGTTGGAACGTGTCCAGAGGAGGGTGACCAAAATGATGAAGGGTCTGGAAACCATGCTCTGTGAGGAGCAGTGTAGGGACTTGGGCATGTTTAGCTTGACAGAAAGAAGGTTAAGAGGGGACATGATAGCCATGTTTAAATATTTGAAGGGATGTCATGTTGAAGATGGAGCAAGCTTGTTTTCTGTTGCTCCAGAGACTACGACATGGTGCAATAGATTCAAACCTCAGGAAAAGAGATTTCATCAAAAATCATCAAGTTCATCAAAAGAACTTCTTGATGGTAATAGCCTTTCAGCAGTGGAATATGCTGCCTTCGTGTGTGGTGGAGTTTTCTAGAGGTTTTTAAACAGGGGCTGCATGGTCATTTGCTGGTCATGTACTGTGTGTATGTTCCTGCATAGCAGGAGGTTGGACTTGATGGCCTTTGTGATCTCTTCTCAACTCTGTGATTCTCTGATTCTCTGATTGCCCTATGCTGAGAACCGGAAGCAGCGTATGTCCCTGTTGGTTCTGCTAGACCTCTTGGTGGCTTTTGATACCATTACCCATGGCATCCTTCTCAGTTGAGTTTTTGGGATGTGGCTTGAAGCCTTAGTTTTGCAGTGGGTCTCATACTTCCTGGACAAATGCTGTCAGAGGGTGTTAATGGAGGATTTCTGTTTATGGCCATTTAACCGTTTTGTAATCTATGCTATTTATGAAGGAGTTGTCCAGAGTTTACTAATATGCTGATGGCACCCATCTCTATTACTTCCTTCCATCTAATTCCAAATAAGCTGCAGACTGCCATCAACTTTTGCATCTTTGATCATTTGCAAGTTTTTAGCTGTTGCTTAACCAGTGATGTAACTATAGATGTACTGTAGGTGGTGGTGATAGTACTTTACTGTAAGTACAAGAGGTGGATCTGAGGGTTGCTGGCCCTCCCTCCCTCCCTCTCTCTTCTTCTCCTATTGCTGCTGTTCACCCACTTCCCCTGCCTTGGTGGTCTACAAGCCTTTCTCCCTCTACACTAAAGGAGATTTTTTTCCAGCTTCTCTTCCTTGCCTCACACTGATCTTTCCAAAGCCTGCTGCATGGTAGCAGGGATCATGAATCAGTATCCGAAAAGAAACTTGTGCCCAAGGAAGACAATCACTCTGCTCCCCAGAAAGGGGGGATCATGAGAGGCTGTCCAAAAAAGAACTTTGCAGGTGGAAGTCAATAGCTATCATGTCGGGATGCTCCACTGACGTGTCATAATGAAGAAGGCTTGATTGTGCTTGATCATGTTATGCTATCTAATACTATATGCAAAGAGCAGGTTGTAGGAGGTACCGGTAGTACTTGCATTGGAGTTTAATTGTCAATGCTTCCTCTTATGTTATGATGTCTTGTCTTTTGCTGTATGCCAGTGTAGTAGGCCCTGACACGTATTAAGCAGGTCTAGTTAGCACTGGCTATTAACTTTGTTTAATGGGGTTATTATATAACTTGATTGATTGCATCCATATTGTATTATATATATGTATTACTGCGTCCATAGAACCTAGAGCATAAGTAGTGCCTTAATATATTGTACCAAGGCAGGTAGTTTGATACTGTAAATTGCTACTGTATGATTTGTACTTGTTCCTGGGAAATAAGGGTGAGGCAGTGAAAGTGTGATGTGTTGTGAAGGGATGGTGGGATACGAACAATTAGGAAAACAAGGCTGTGTTGTAAATATATAAATAAAGGGATAATATAAAAATAATAAAAGGAAAGCAGATGACAATGCAGGAATGTATACAGTACAGGCAAGCCTGGGCAAGATCAGGGCAGCTGATGAATTAATGTGACATGTGAATTCCACCAATCAATGTAATGCACGCTGAATAATTATTAATTGGATCTATAGAGGCTTTAGTAGACTGATGATCCTCAGTTTCAGCCACTGAAGTAATGTTAGGTATCACTCTGTACTTTTCCAATAAAGCATGCTTTTGTTCATGTGTGTTTCCACGTTCTGAGTATTCCCCCTGGAAAGCAGTTTAGAGTCAACATGACAATAGCTCTCCTCAACAGAAAGGGGAAATAATGAAGGACTGACCAAAAAGAGACTTGTGCATATGGAAGTCAGTAATTCCGCTGCTTGGAAATGAGGATAATAAAGCACTGTCCAAAAAAGGACTTTGCACATGGAAGTCAATAACTCTGCTCCTTCGAAGTACTGTCCAAAAAGTTACTTTAAATATAGAAGTAAATAACTCTGCTGCTCAGAAGTGGGGACTACAAAACACCCTCCAAAAAGGCACTTGTGCACATGGAAGTAAATAACTCTGTTGTTTGGAAGCAGAGATCACGAAGCATTATCTCAAAAGCAATTTGTGCCCAGGGAAGTCAACAATTCTGGTCCCCAGAAGTAGGGGAATCATGAGGGAGTTCCTAAGAAGAGACTTGTGCATATGGAAATCAACTCTGCTCCATGAAGGAGGATGGATTATGAAGCACTGTCTGAAAAGGGACTGGTAAACATGGAAGATAATAATTTTGCTCCTTGGAAATAGGCATTATGAAACACAGACCAAAAAGGAACTTCTTTGTGTGCCCAAGAGGGGACTTTGTACTTGGATTCAGTAACTCTGCTCCTTTGAAGCAGGGATCACAGAGCACTGCCCGAAAAGGAATGTGTGTAGAAGTAAATAACTCTGCTCTCCACAAAGTGGGAGACCTTGAAGAACTGTCCAGAAAGAATCTTGAGCATATGGAAATCAATGATTCTGGTCCCCAGAAGGAGGGAATCATGAAAGACTATCCAAAAAGAGAGTTAAGCACATGGAAGTCGATAATTCTGAAGTACTGCCCAAATAGAGACTTGTGCACAAGGAAGTCAATCTGCATGTTTCCCAGAAGGAAAGTGGGAAGCACTGACCAAAAGGGACTTGGGCACATGGAAATCAGTAACTTTGCTCCTTTCAAGTGGAGATCATGAAGCACTGTCCAAAAAGCAACTTGTGCGCATGGAAGACAATAACTCTGCTCCTCGGAGGCAGGGATCACAAAAAGCTGTGCAGAAAATGACTTGTGCACATAAAATCATGAAGTTGGAAGAGACTACAAGAGCCATCCATTCCAATCGTCTACCTAGCAGGAAGAATGCACAAAGAAGTAAATAACACTGCTCCCCACAAATGGAGGGGGGAATCACAAAGGGCTGTCATAAAGAGTCTTGTGCATATGAAAGTCAATAACTCTGGTCCCCAAAAGGAGGGATCATGAAAGAATGTCCAAAAAGGGCCTTGTGGATGTTGAAGTCATTTGTACACATGGAAGTTAACAACTCTGCAACTCAGAATTGGACCGCAAAGCACTGTCCAAAAAGGAATTTGTGCATAGGGAAGGAAATAACTCTGCTCCCTAGAAGGGGAGTACCATGAAGAACTGTCCAAAATGGGACCTGAGCACATGGAAGTCAATAACTCTGTTCCTCACAAGCAGAGATCACAAAGAACTCTCCAAAAAGGAACTTGTTTATATAGAAGTCAATAACTCGTCCCCAGAGGAAGGATCATGAAACATTATCTAAAAAGGGACTTGAGCACATAGGAAGTCCTCAGAAGCAGCACTATCAAAAAAGGGATTCTGCGTGTGGAAGCCAATAACCCTCGTCCCCAGAAGGGGGGACAATGAAGGACTGTCTAAAAAGAGCCTTGTGCATATGGAAGTCTGCTCCTCAGAAGAGGGAGGGGGAATCATGAAACACTGTCTGAAAAGGGACTTGTGCACATTGAAGTCAACTCTGAAGTACTGTCCAAAAAGTGGCTTTTGCTCAAGGAAGTCAATAACTGTGCTCCCCAGAAGGGAGGGATCAAGAATCACTGTACAAAAAAGGAATTTTGCACATGGAAGTCAGTAACTCTGCAATTCAGAATTGGAGATCAGGAACAGAAACTTGCACACATGGAAGTCAATACTTCTGCCCCCCGAAGTAGGGATCATGAAGCACTGCCCAAAAAGGAGCTTATGTGCCTTGAAGTCAATACTGCTGCTTAATAACTGTCCAAAAAGAGTTTGTTTTGTACAGTATTCATTTTTGACAGGAAAAGACACTGAGAGAAGGAGGAAGTTGAGGAGGATAAGCTACTGCTGCTGCCGCCACCATCTGGCCTTGCAAGGATCTAGGGCCTTTTCTAGAGGAAGGTTTGGAGACCAGCTGAAGTGACAGAGGTCTAGGAGAGGCATCTTCAGAGTGAAGCAGAAGCTTCATGGTGGTAGTACGGACTGCTGCAAAAATTTCCTTCAGTACCTTCATCCTTCTCTGCCTTTTTCTCAAGAAGGATGATGATACTGGAGGAAATTTCTGTGGCACCAGATTTTATGGCATGGATGTTTGGGTGGGCTAGAAATATTTGTGGCCTTTCCACTTTCACAGGGATCCTGAGCCCCAGCCTTATGAACGTTGAAGGCCCACTTTATTTCTGTGTGAACTGGTAGAAGGAGTTTGCTTCTTCGTGCCTGCTCCCAGATTTTGCACTCCCTTCCTAAGGAGGCTCAGATAGCTCCCTCTTTGTTCTCCTCTTGCAGGCAAGCAAACATCCTTATTCTCTGGGTTGGTGAGAGGAGGAATCTATGAATCCTGGGTTATGTCTGTTACCCTGATTTCTGGGGCATGAGGGATGCCTTAATGTGCTCCATGTGATAGGGAATGAAAACTAGCTAGAGCATGAGCAATAGCAATGCGAGAGGCAGGATAACTTAGTGGGGTCTTTTTACCCAGTTTTTACAGGGTCAGGCCAAGCCAAAAACCAAAGAAAGATGTCCAATAAATGATTTTATTAAATGAAAGTCTCACGCACCAACGCAATCACTCACACACTCACTCAAGATCTATTAAGAAATAAAAGAGAGGAAACTGGATAGGGGAAATATTGAAGGGATTTTAGTTGGGGTAATACTGCACCTTTTCCTGAAGTCCTTGGTCCGTGAGAAACAGCGAAGAAGTAGAGCTCAGCATGGTGAGGGCTGAGAGGATTACTTGACTGACGGAGAAATGGTCTGCTGGTATGACCGGGAGTGATCCAAAGAAACTCTCAAAAACTAGGATTATTTGTAGGGGAAAACGTGTTGGATTAAAAATGTGGTGACCTTTGCCCCAGTTGAAAGTACATTTGATGAGCATGTCATGGGACACCTGGGGAATGACTGGGCAAAGTATGACTCATTCCCTAGGGGACATGGAGTAAAGGGCTGAGTCATGATAGTGAAATCATGGCAAGGGTTGCATCATGCAGATGGCCCTGAGTGATGACATGGAAGCAGGTGCGTATAAAAGAGGAGCAGGAATGTTTGCTCTCTGTCTCTGACTCTGCATCCGTACCTCTGATCCTGAAACTGCTTGCTGAATCTCTGACTGTGGATCTGTGTATCCTGTGTACAGATGTATATATTGCAACAGTGAAGATTAAAGCCTCCAGGTATTTTGGATGACAAACTCTCTGTCCATGAGTTTACTAACCGGTGGGTAGTGGACTGAGAGCTGATGCTGTAGTTGTACTCTGCTGCACATGCTTTTTGCTGTTTTGAAGCTCTGCTATGTTTATGCTTGCCTCTGGGACACTTTTTGTCCAGAGAGCAGCGGTTCCATGGAAGGATTTTGTGCTGGTGCTGTAAATTATCTCCCATCAAAACGTACCTTGAGGGCAAATCCTCTCCCAGGGAGTACAATGGGTGTTATAACAAAAAAGAAGCTCCACAATGGCAACTCTGTTTGCATGATGCGATTACGAGGTGTTGCCAAAGCTTCAGGATCTTTGGTTGCATCGAGTTGTGGTGTGAATTTATGTAGGTGATCCTTGCCTGATAGGATTTTATAGCTATTGGTGCTCAACTTGGGGAAAACACGCTAATCTCCTCAAGTTGGCTTCTCAGAGGCTGATGACCGTTTGTCTACAGTGTGTTTGCACAGCTTGAGGTCTCCTGGGGCTAAGTGACCGGGGATTGTACTGGCCTGACCTGGTTTTCGATCTTTTGACCGTTGCTGCCTACGTGCTGATCTGGGTGACCTCTCAGGCACTTTGAATCATATCTAATATCAAAAATTGTAGACCCCGGGATAGGGTTTACCAGTCAGGTAACATGTTTACTACTTTGAAAAAAATGGATACGAAACGAGCTAAGCCTTTTAACTTTCTCAGACTTTTAACTTTTGTCCCTCATGTGGCTGTTCAAGGGATTTTCATTTCTTCAGAACTGCTCTTGGTCTATGTTCCCAGGATTTATGAAGCTGCTTGGAAGGCCTTAACTAAATGATGCAAGTCAATTCTCTCAACTATCACGAGCTTTCCATTCTACACCTCCTTGCCTTTCTTCAAAGGGGCCTCAGTCTAGGCCTTGATTTAATACACTAAAAAGACAAATAGCTGCCCTGTCCTCAGTTCTATTTAATGCTTGTAAGTTTCCTTTCTTATTTCAACCACAGATAAGGACATGCTCAAGGATATTGCCCTTATTTCTCCCTCAGTTAGCTGCCAATTTCCATACTTGAATCTCTCCTGGTTCTAAAAATATTAACAGGACCACCTTTTGAATCCTTCAAGAAAGTATTCTTAAGACTTCTCCCACTGAAAGTAGTCTTCATAGTGGTCATTATCTCTACTCAGCAGGTATTGGCTCTAGCAGCCCTTTTGGTCATAGAGAAGTTTTGCACCTTTAGTAAAGACTTTATTTCCCTGTGTCCATATCCTTCTTTTCTGCCTAAATTGCTGTCTACTTTTCACGTTTAACAGGAACTTACCCTTCCCTTTTTCTATTCTAATCTATCATGCCCCCACAAGAGAAACTGTGGCATAACTTTGATATGTATAGAGCATTAAAAAGGTATATTCATAGGACTGGTGCATTGAGGTGCTGTGACTCTCTCTGTCCTTTAATCTAGCCTTCCTGGGGTCCATGGTGTCTCATTCCACAATAGCTACTTGGATCAATACATGCATCCTCATATGACCTTGCCAAAATGCCTCACCCCTCAAATGCTGTTGCATATTCTACCAGAGCTGCAGTCACAACTAATACTCCCATCAGTGACATTTGTAGGGCTGCCACAGGGAGCGCACCACCTTCTTTCATTCACCTCTACAAGAGCAGTAAGTACAGATTGGCAGGTTCCACCTTTGGCAGAAGGGTGCATAAGGAAGTCATTAGGGAGTAGGAAACAGTCACTACCCTCCCCGAAGGGTTTTTCATGTGGGGAGCTTGGATAAGTCTCAGGATGTGTGGATTCTTCCTCTCACCAACCCAGACAATGCCACATTTATTCTGGGTTGTTGAGAAAAGGAATCTATCCTCTCCCTTGCAACTGCCTATTTTTGTTCAGGTTGCAGTATTTTCCACATTTTTTTCTTTCTTTCCTCTATGCTGTTAACTTGCTTCTAGTTTGTGGGCTTGGCTAGGAAATGAACTGAGCATTAAGATGACTACACTAGGAGGAACCAATTCAGTTTTTTCACTAAATATCACAAGATTTCATGTTACTTCCTGCCTGTTTCTGGGTGTTGATGGTAGAATTAGGAGATGTGTGGATTCCTTCTATCAACAGCCCAGAATGCACTGTCATGGTAAGTAACCAAGTGTGGCATTCTGTCAGGCTTTTAGAAATTGACTGGGATGGGTTTTTTATGGAGTTCTGTGTTGTCGTCGTCATCGTTGTTGTTTTGTATTGTCTTTTAGTGAGTATTAAATGGCTTTTAACTCCAATAAAAATATTTTTATATTATACTTATTACTGATGAAAAACATCAGTAATGGCTTTCAGTCTGTACCAGTTTTAACAATTTGTAAGCCACCTTGAGTCCCATTGGGGAAAAGGTTGGATATAAATAAATTTAGCAATAATAACAATAGCAACAACTTATCTGTGCAACTTCAAATGACATGAAACGTTTATATTTAGACCTCTGGACAGCCCATCCAATTACTCAAAAATCTTGTTCAGGTTTGTTCCATTACTCTCAGATAAGTATATGGCATACATGCCAGGTCTCCACACACAGAACAAGCACTGTGTATCCAAGCACTATGACATTTTTTGGGTATCAGTTGGCTTTTGCGCTAGGCTGCAGCAGGTGATCCCACTTAGTCACACCAACAGGGATTTCTGCTCCATCAGCAGTTACTAGGATCTCAGTCTAAGTCCCGTACACATTACAGGATTAGAGACTTATGTATAGGACAGTGCTTCTAGCAGTAAGAGTCTGAATGCAGTTCTGGTCTCTAGATTCCAGTGGGTACTAATAATAGCAGAGCAATATTTTTGTTGTGCACTGTTGGTCTTTTCTTACATAAAAGCCAGTAATGTCCCACAACAAAAATGCTGCAAAAATCAGCAATGTTGCACAACAAAAGCATATGGTTATTTTATTTATTTATTTAGTTAGTTAGTTTATGGAACAAAAACATTTTTGAACATTTTTGTTGGTAGCTTTTTTTTTAAATGAAGCATAGCTGATTTTAGGTAGTATTTTTGTTGAGAAACATTTTTGTTGTGCAGAATTGCTATTTTCAACATGAAAATGTTGCAGTGTTGGACAGCAAAGATGTTGTACAATAATGTTGCACATCAAAAATGTGCAAAATCCTGCCTTGTTGCACATCAAAACCACATGTGGCTGCAACTTCAGTCTGTTTCTTTTTCTGCTGTGTAACATTTGGGTTGCTCAACTTTCAAACTGGCAGAGATTTCAGCCACATCATCAGATGCTGCATTGCATTGTTTTGTATGTTTTACACTTTCCCCTACTATATAGCAAAATAACAAACAAACAAAAAAACCACCAAAAAAACCAAATGGAATCGACCTCCCACCTAGGAAGTTGTGCATATTAGCTATGCATATTCTCAAACTACTGCATACATTCTCAAAAACTGCACAGGTTATGTTGTTCCAGGAACACCAAAATTTTTTTCCACAATTTGCATAAACTTTTGGAATACCATTTTTCTTCCCACCTAAATTTTTTGAGGGGTTGGGAATTGCAAATTTGACCGCAATCGGGAAATTGACAAGTTTTTTTGTTCCATCCCTACAAGTGCTGAATGCTACTGTTCTCTTGAAGGAAACACAACCATGTGAAGCCCTGCTCTGGACCAGTTTGACTTTACATGGTTTTCAACAAAAAGAGGGGTTTTTCTAGTAACCAAAGGACTGGAAACATCTACTGGGGAGTTTGGGATGGTGAAGCACTGTGAGGTCCTTCATCCAAAGCAGGAGCATAGCATCTAGTCCAGGGTCCACACAGGTGCTCTTGTGTCAGAATAAAAGTAGCTGATGTTAAAGCACACTTTTTAAGGAGCATGATGAAAGTATGTGATATGTTTGGCAATATGTTGATAGACTTGAAAGATGGTTGTGCAGTGCATCATGAAGTCCTAGAAGATGTGACAGGTTTGCAGTTGAGGTTTGGTCCAGTGACCCAGGTTGGAAGATTCATTTTCTTGTGTCGTGTGTGCAACTTTCTTTGCGTCTAACAGAATTAGTGAACATAGTAAATATCTATTTGTTTGATTTCTGCAGATTGTACAATTTGTGTTTTCTTAGTGTAGAGTTGTGAAGTGTGTGTTAAAACAAGATTAACTGTCTTGATCGGGACACGTGTTGATATTAGAGGCAAATATTGGGGAGGAGGTTGGGCAGAGAGAGGTGGCTGGAGTGAAAGTTGGTTAGATGTTAGTCACTTTTACCAAACTAAGCATTATTCTTCCATTTTTCCAGCCTTACACGCCTGGGACTAATCTTGCTGCTGCTGCAATATGTAGCTGAATTCCTCTTCCACATGGCTCGCCTTTTCTATTTCACAGATGAAAACAATGAAAAACTGTAAGTGCTCTGGAGTGTGCTTGGGGTAAAGATGTGACTTCCTTGTCATGGCTAGTCATAGCATCTGAAGCTCACCAGCAAACTTTTCAGTGATTCCAAGGGTAGAGTCCCCACTCCAGTATGTCCTCTTGTGCTTTGGATTTAGAATTGCATAAAAATAACTGCTATTAACTGCTGTAAAATAAGATGGAGACTTGCTCACAAGTAAGGTTGTGTACTTTATCCATCTGTTAAAGCTTATGCAGATCTTGGACTTCTGAGATCCCCTGATTTCTTTATGTGCCTGATTTAATTATGCTTTGTCTTCCTTCCCCCAAATCACAGTGCTTTTTCGTCAGAGTGTATTTTTGCAGTTGCATATTTTTTTTCCTATTTTTAAAAGTTAAAAAAGAAACATATTATGCTTAGTATCAAGGGAAGGCACACAAGCAGGAAAACAGATGGAAGGAAGCAACTTCTTCCCCTAATTCATTCAGAACACCATCCAGAGCCAAATGTTCCTCCTGATCCCCAGAGCTAGTGGTTGAAGGAATTAACTATGATAAGCAAGGGGTGCTTATTGTTGTGTGTTAGCTATATACTGGGCCACTGGGTAAAAAATATTTTCGGGGAGTACAGGAGCCGACTGGACTCCTCCCCCTCCTGCATTCATGTGGCATTTGCATTTTTCAGTAGCTTCCTTTTCCTACTGCTGTGAGAACCAGGGAAATCTTAGAAGCTCGTAACCAAAGGACTCTCACTGGGAAGTAAAATTACAACAGTGCTAAAGTCGAAGGCTTTCACGGCTAGAATCCATAGGTTGTTGTGGGTTTTCTGGGTTTTGAGGCCAGAAAAATTAGTGGTGGCAGAACTTGTTATAAACCAACCTGGACACAGAATACTTTTGCCAGAAAAATCAGCGGATCGTTCTGACAACTACTATGTCAGACTACACAGAGAGGCCATCGAAATCCATAAACACATGGACAATTTCAACAGGAAAGAAGACACTTGGAAAGTAAACAAAATTTGGCTACCAGTACTGAAGAACACTAAAATCAAGATTCAAAAACATGCCAGTGAACACCACCCAGATTCTGGAGGTCCCTCTACAGGGAACAACACAATGGGCTGCTGAGGTACTTAATGGACTGTTACGCATATCCCCTGACTAACAATACAACCCTGGGGGATATACCATTTAACAGTAGGCCAACTGTAACACATGCAAATTGCTCCCTCTCACCCAGGGGACTACACAAGTATATATACTCTGTTTCACTTCCATGCTGCCATATCCTCTGAAGATGCCAGCCACAGATGCAGGCGAAACGTCAAGAGAAAATACTAATAGAACACGGCCTCTAAACCCAGAAAACCCACAACAGCTTACAACAGTGCTGTTGTCCATGTATGCAGGATATTATATCTGATGAGATACTTGGTACTCATAAAAAGACGTTGAGGTACATGATTTGGTTATCACATCCTAAGAATTCTGGATCATAGCATAGTATTTCTGTTATCTCCATAGTCAGCAGCCAAGGGTATGTTGGTGGTTTGGGAACAGCTGCTGTATCTTGAAATGCCTGCCAGACAAGAATGACAAGTTTTCACTTAATGTTGTTAATAATGGAATGATCTCCTTTTTCTCTTTATAAGATTCCATGCATGGGCAGTGGTGTTTGTCATCACTCGACTTTTCACCCTCACCCTTTCTGTGTTGGTCATTGGTTTTGGATTGGCTCGGGCAGAAAACCAAACATTTGACCCTGAGAAAGGAAATTTCAACACTTTGCTTTTTAGGTAAGACTCTGGCACGTTCTTTGTCTACCAGGAAGAGAAAGGATGGGCTCATCAGATAGAAGAATAGGAATTTTAGAGTTCATCTCTTTTTGTTAATCATTTACATTAGGGCTGGTGCAAATGTACTGCTTCCCATATCTGATCAGTGGTTTAAAATGGGAGCGAGCTGCAGGACTGTTTGCTCCCCCACCTATGCTGACTCCCACCATTTTTTCCTTCCTGGTTTTAAACACTATTAAATATTAAGGAATCCTTCTTGATTAGTATTTTAAACAAGAGTTTTCCTAGCAAATGTTGTTTTGTGTCACAGCACTAGCTGTGATTGTTCTTGTATGATGGTTAGCTATGATTAAGGCTAGCTGGGGAAGAGATGGAAGGTGGGGTGGTGGAGGGACACCCAGCTTCACATGTCACTCCCAGTCTCTTTACCCAAGTAATGTCTGATAAGTAGTCAGTTACATTACACAGATATCAGTTTGTAACCTACCTGGCTCCATTACCCATAAACGGTGGCTTTAGAACACTCTTAAAAACTGTGACCTATGATTGCAATTTCGTAATGCACAGGATTATAGACCTTTAACATCATGAGATTCCTTGTCCTTGTAAAGGAAGCCAGCTGTCCTTCACATTGATAATAGTAATGATTAAATTATTTTTGCACATGAGCCATATATTTCCTTATTTTGAAAGTTTTCTTTACAGCTTGCTGATATTAGTTTGGTGGGCAGAGAAAGAGCTGATTTGGAAGGATGACTTGGTAGCAAAACCATTAAATTTGTGTGCATTAGTTTTGGGGACTGAGGTACTTCCCTCTGATAGCTGCTTAGAAGTAACTGGGTGGGTCATAGCTCATTTCCAGCCTGCCTCTCTTGTCTTCTTCTAGGACATGTGTGTTGGTTCTGGTGTGCTTCTCACAGGCCTGGATGATGTGGCACTTCATCCACTTCCAGCTACGGCGCTGGCGGGAGTACTGGAATGAACAGAGTGCTAGAAAAAGAACTACAGCAACTGTCCATGCCAAACAACCATTGAAGACCATGAAAAGGGAGTCTGGTGAGTATCATGCCTGGGCAGGCTCATAATTTGAACCTGTATCTGATTGTAAACAGGGACTGCAGTGTGCTTTAGTCAGTTAGTTGTAATAAATCACTGAAAAATCTTTTCATCAAGTAAACAAATTAATTGGATAGCAGATTATACAGGTTGAGCATTCTTTATCTAGAAATCTGAAGTCCTATATACTCCCAAATCCAAAATTATACCACATAGGTGGCTGAGATAGTGACAATTTTGTTTCATGCACAGAATGATTAAAAATAGTGTGTCAGATTACCTTCTGGTTATGTGTACAAGGTGATTATAAATACATTTTATGTTTAAACTTGGGTCACATCACCAAGGTATCTCAAACCAGTAGTGATTTGAGTGTTGCACTGTGACCCTGGAGACCAGGGTTCAGCTCTCTGCTTGGCCATGGAAATCCATTGGGTGACTTTGGTGTGTCACACGCTCTCAGCCCCAGAGAACCCCAATAGTGTTACCCCCAAAACGTGGGTGACACAGAGATGTACCTGTGTTGCCAGTGCCCCCATGGAACAGTGGGGAATTACTACCTCAAAGGGAGACCTGTGAGAAGAGGGGGTAACCTTACAGGATCTTACCACCTATGTATACTGGGACTAATGGAGGGACACCAGTTGGAGTTTCAAATAAAGTTTTATTGGGGAAAATCACAAACACACACAAGATTCAAGCAGTCTCACAACCACACACGGCTAGCCAAAGAGAAAGAAGGGAAAATTAGTGAGAAGTTGGAGGAGGGAATCCAGAGATGATGGTGGGACTATTTCCCCTTGAAGAAGAATACCAAGAGACCCACCCTCCACCCCCTCCTCCTTGTATGTGGCCTTCCACCTCTCCAGCTGCCCAGGAATGCTCTCAGTCCCCCTTGAGGTCGACAGCTTAACATCAACACAGCTGCCATTCCCCAGCCCGACGCTGGTCAAGAACAGTCTCTAGTCGATCTTGACATTGGAGATCCCCATGTCGAGACTGGTCTCGATCTTGTTGGCACCGCACCTACTCACCCTTGCGATCAACTGACAAGTATTCCTCTGAGGAGATCTATGTTCCATGTCACCACCACAGGAGGCATAAGTACTATGAGGAGATGGTTACCCGCCGTCGTCGCTGGTCTCTAACCCCGACACGCTCAGTGTCCATATCCCTTTCTCCCACCAAATGCTCCTAACCTTGTCTCCATCCAGATTTACCAGAGGACCAACCCTCAACCTCTGCTGCCCTGCCACCGGCTTCTCCTTCTCACTCAGATGACTCTGTGGAGAACTCTCCAGTGCCCTGTACTGGGCAATCCCTCTCTAGGTCTCCATCCAATTCTTCGGAGTCAGTTGTCCAACACAACGATAGACCACTGGACACAGCAGTCTCCCATAGAGAGCCCATCTCACCCTCTGATGATGTCAAGTCCTTCTCGGACTTCATCTCTCACATGGCAAACAACCTCAACTTTGCCACAGAGATGGCCAAAGAAACTATTGAGGATCTGGTGTAACCACCAACCCCAGGAACAGGTCCCATCCATAGCCACGATTCCTCTCTTACCTTATCTACTCCACATCTTCAAAAAAGCCATGGGCCAACCCCACCTGCACACTGGCAACTTCGAAGAAACACGATTCCTTCTACAAGGTCATTGTGGTGAATGAACAATGGTTGCAAACCCATCCAAAACCAAACTTGTCATTGTGGATGCTACCCAGGCCAAAACCTCTCAATCCCTCCAAGCAACCCCTCCTGGTAAGGAGAGCAAACAGTTAGACCCTATGTGTCGTAAGAACTATTCCAGTACAGTCCTCATCTTCAACATGTGCAACTATGCCACCTGAATGGCTGCCTACAACCAGTGGTTATGGGACAAGGTAGGAGGGTTCATCGCCTGTCTCCCCGAGGGTCAGAGATGAATCACAGGCATCTTCCTTGCAGAAGCTTGACATCTTACAAATCAGCAAATAACAGCATGCCACATCGTCAACTGCACCTCCAAGGCCTTTGCTGCCTCAGTGGCCCTTCACTGACATTCCTGGCTGCAGTCTTCGAGATAGTCTCTGTCCTCCCAAAACCTGGTGGAGGACCTCCCCTTTGACTCAGCGGGCCTCTTCAATACTGTGAGAGATGAGAAACTTGAGCGTACTCATAAGATGCGCTCTTCTGTCAGGAAGTATGGCATCAAGGTTCAGCAACCATCTCGGTATCGATACCACAGGTATCAACAACCATCTCGACAACCATACAACCCATACTTACCTCAGCACTCCTCTTAGCTCTCGGCCTCATCCTCTCACTGTTCACCACCTTGACCTCAAAAACAATCCTACAGGAAAAAGCCTGAGGTGCCCAAACATCAAGTTTGACGGTATGGAGGATGACTCTTACGCTTCACCCTCTGCCACTACATCTTCTTCAAACACCACCAGTCCCGCTGCTTCAGATTTTACCACTGTGCCTATCTCAATCTACCCTCACCATCCATCCGACACCGTGTTTGGCTACAAGCTGGCAAAACACCTCGATGCCTGGGCCTCGATAACAACAGACACCTGGGTGCTTGATATCGTATCCAGAGGGTATGTGATCGAGTTCGTTTCCTTACCTCCCAACATTCACATCCGAATTACCCACCCCTCTCTCTCCATCATCTAAGAGATCCAAGTCCTACAAAGGAAAGGTGCGATAGAGCCCATGCTTTTCAGTTCCCTTAGAACCAGCTTCTCTTCCAGATATTTCCTGGTCTTGAAGAGGGATGGCAGCCTCAGACCCATCCTAGTCTTCCAAGGAGTCAATCGTTTCATCAGGCCTCGAAAATTCAGGATGATATCCCTGAAATCCATCTTCCCCTTCCTGATAAAGGGAGCATGGCTCACCACTCTGGATCTCAAAGACAGCTACTTCCACATCAGCATCTGATGAGAGCACAGGAGATTCCTCGCCTTTGCCATCAGCACGAAGGTGTACAGATTTCAAGTTCTTCCATTTGGCCTACACACGGTGCTGATGGTTTTCACAAAATGTATGGTGGTCATAGTGGTGGCTCTTCGACAGCGCAGAGTTATCCTCTTCCCGTACATCAACGATTGGTTGCCCCTTCTCGATGCAAGCTCCATGTTTACACTGATGAGACTCTTCACTTGCTAAACACTCTGGGCCTTACCGTCAGCTTCGACAAGTCCCATCTCCATCTGAAACATCGAATTCAATTTATCAGAGCCATCCTCGACTCTACCCACCAACTGGCCTTCTCACCCCAGGTTGCCTGCCTCATCAGAGCTATTTCGCCCCTTCAAAAGAACTGACGCACGACTGCTCGATCCATACAAGTTCTCTTGGGACTCATGGCCTCAACAACAGCAGTCGTTCCCTTTGCCAGACTCCGGATGAGGCCCCTACAGATCTGGTTCCTCAAGACTTTCTACCCGATCCTCAACAACCCATCTCGCTGGCTCTCGGAACTGAGACAGGTGATCTGGGACCCTTCTTCGATGGAAGAATCCCATCAACCTTCTCAGAGGCATGCCTTTTCACACCCCAGACCAACTGTGGTGATTTCAACTGACAGATTCCAAGAAGGCTGGGGAGCCCACACAGGTCACCTCTCCATCAACAGTCGATGGACTCACCTCCACCTCCACATCAATGCTCTCGAAATGCTGGCTGCCATCAAGGCTCTCAAGAGTTTTCGAAGATGTGGTCTGCGATTGTATCATGCAAATCCTGACAGACAACATGGCTGTGACTTACTACATCAACAAGCAGAGGGGCACCTGATCCCCAACTCTCTTGAGACTCACCTCTGGAACTGGTGTCTTCTCCGCTGAACCCTCCCTCTGGCCCTCCACCTACCTGGTGTCAAGAACACATGGACAGATCATCTCAGTTGCTCCAACTCGACCCACGAGTGGATGATCGACGCCGAGGCTCTCACAGAGCATTTTGAAGCTTGGGACACACCCTTGATCAATTGATCTCTTTGCCTCCCTCCTCAACTGACAATGTCGCCTCTTCTGCTCCAGGTGTGGGAGTAGGCGAAGGCTCTCTGGGGGACACCTTCCTCTTCCACTGGAAACGTCCAACGATTTACCTTTTTCCTTCCATTCTTCTCATCACAAGAGTCATTGAGAAACTAGCTTGAGACAGCGCCTCAGCAATCCTAATCGCCCCATGGTGGCCTCGCCAACCCTGGTTTGCTCCCTTCCTCCTACTTTTGAAGGGACAGTATCGGAGGTTGCCACCCAGACCTCTTAACCATGAATGGTGGTACCATGAGACATACACATATCAATAATCTCAAACTGACAGCATGGAATCTCCTCCCTTGACTTCTTTTCCACCAGCTGTCTGACAGGTGATTGAAGCAGCCTACAAGCCATCAACTGTTAGATCTTACTCCTACAAACTCTTAAAGTTCACCATCTTCCTTCAGGACAGAGGGCTTGACATTGATTCCTTTACCACCATTCATGTTTTCGACTTTCTCTCATCATTACCTGACAATGGCCTTTCCCTCTTCTCCATTTGCTGCTACTTCTCAGCTGTCTTCTTTCACCTTCAATGAAGGGGCAGACCTTCCTGCTTTCACAACCCCTTGGTCCACAGGTACCTTCAGGGTTACAAATACCTCCACCCTCCAGTTCAGCCTCCTACTCCGGGACGGAACCTATCTTTAGTCCTCTCACAACTCTCAGAGCGCCTCTTCGAACCTATGGCTACCTCTGCCTTTGCTTGTGGAAGACTGCCTTCTTGGTTGCAGTCACATCAACAAGGTGTGCTAGTGAACTATGTGCACTAAGAGTGGACAAACCGTACCTTTGATTCCACCACAGTAAGATGGTTCTAAGGCCAGATATCTCCTTCCTCCTTCCAAGGTTGTCTCCAATTTTCACCTCAACAAAGACATAATTATTCCCTCCTTTTTTCCTAACCCCACCTCTGACCTGGGGCATAACCTTCATGCCCTAGATGCGCAGAGGGCACTCATCTTCCATGTCCAGCACACTGCAGACTTTAGGAAACCACAGACTCTGTCCTTGCTATTCCTCCATGAAGAAGGGTCTTATACTTTCTTCCCAGCATCTCTCCAATTGAGTGTCCTCCACCATTTGCCTTCCATATGAACTGGCAGGGAGAGACCCGCCTCCACATCAGGAGCCATGCAACCAGAGCCCTCTCTGCCTCGGTGGCATTCCTCAAGGGCATGCCTCTACAGGACATTTGCAAAGTGGCAATCTAGTCCCACCTTGCTACCTTCATTTCCCACTGTAGGATTGACCAGAGATCCTCTAGGGATGTCACCTTTGGCAGAGCAGTGTTGTCCTCAACAGCATTATGAAGCCTTGGTAATCATTCTCTTTACCTAAACTCTGTTGTTTTACTATGCCTAGCATTGACTTATATTTCTCCTCTTGGGTGCTGGACTCCAGGGGTTCCATGACACTCCCACCTCTTATGATGTTAGCATGCCAGTTACCCATTTGTGTGAGTTACAGGGACCACAGAGAAGAAGGACAGGTTGTTTACCTGTTACTGGAGTTCTTTGAGTGGTCATCTGTAAACTCACACAATCCCACCCTTCCTCTCCTCTTTGTGTCTTGTCATGCTCTTTGTGCCAGAATCTTGCGGCAGTCAAGGAACTGAGTATGTGGGTGCCACGCGGTCTTATATAGGCGCAGGGGAAAGGGGCGGGATTCACACCAAAATGCTAGACCTAGAGCTCTAGAAGTTTCCATAGTCAGTACTGCACAGGCACAGGTGACCCACTTGTGTGTGTTTACAGGTGGCCACTCGAAGAACTCCAGTTACAGGTAAGCAACTTGTCCATCTCAAATCTTTCTAACAAGTTATTTCCTATGAGGAAATAAAATCCTGAGCAACACTGGATAGATAAAGTAGTATTTAATAAATACATTTCTGAGATCATTTCAAACTTGCAAAACAATATTGTAGAGAGTGAGTCATGAATTTTTTTCCAATAGTTCTTAGCTACATGACAAGACCACCAAATATGGAAATGGGTAACAATAGTCTGCTTTCAATTTCCTTTTAGAGAAGTTTGCAAGTTTTTGTGGTGTCATGTACCATCTATGTAGCATCTTGTAGAAATTATCTCTTAAATTCAAACTCAAAGTGAATTTAATGTCTGCCCTTTTCAGTTTCTCTAATTCTATCGTGTGTTTTATGTTTTGAGCCCATTTTACTGTAGTCTTTTTTATCAATTCATATTCCATCTCTCTCTCCAATGATATTTTATAAAATTTGGATATCAGTTTCATTCAGTTTTTAACCAGAATTTCAGCTATTTCATTTTCTTTTCTTTAAAACCCACTGAGATTGCTAACCAACTTAAATCTCTCCCATATCTCCCAAATCTCTATATGGGAACCAATTCAGTTCTTGACCTTTCTTTGCGTTTGCATTTAAAGGGACAGTACTCCTCAGCGGCTATTGGCAGTAGAAGAGAATAGTTAAGCACTTAAGTTCTCCTCTCTTACTTACTTATTTTTGTCTTGGGATTATATACTTTTCAGTTGTTTATTTGGACCCGAGAATCTTGGTTGTGGATTATGGTTTTATTATTTTTTTGAATTTTTAAGAATTGATCACCTTTCTTTTCAAGTTCTTTATGCTTTTGGATATAGATTATAGCAGTGGATTTATTAAATGAGTAATAGGACTTGTCTTTGTCATTAAGACAATTGGAGCGTATATTAGGAAAATGCTTGAGGTGTAGTATTATGCCAACTTTAATATCCCCGGGAAAATCTACTGTTCTTCTTGTTTTGAATATACAGTCTTATAGTTTTGGAACATAAAGTTTATTGAATGGAATCTATTATGGCTCCTGTTTTGGACTCTGACATACAAATTATAAATGGTCTAGGAAGCTTGGAAGAGATACCTAAATATTTTGTGGACTTTGGAAATTATGACTGCACAAACTGAGACAAACATCCAGCAAGGCAGGGAGACAGTTAACATAGTTGTTTTGGAAAAATGAAGGATGCAAGTGATGTCACAACCCAGTTTACAATGAAGATCTTGAATGGCAAGAAAGTTGACTTTATTCTGGAAAATGTATGACAATGGGCCTCAATTTACAAGAAATTCTGTTTGGACAAGAGGAGAACAACAATACACTGATGGATGTACTAATGGATGGATTTCCTAGGAAAAATATTTTTTTCAGCTGGCCTAAATTTCAGTTATTGGTTTCCACTTATAAAGGTATAAGGCATAGATTAAGCATGATTGTCTTGATAGAAGTTTTAAGAATATTTAAATGTGAATCGGTTTTTGGAAAAAATAGAATTAAGTGAAGAAGGTACTTGATGAAGAATAGTTTATGATTTATTGTTCATGAAATTGGTCTATGATTATAAGTTGTTAAAAGGATTGGAGATACTTGACTATTATAAAGATACTTACTTTTTTTCTCTTTTCCTTTTTACTATATAAAGATTATTTTAAATCTTATATTTTTGTTATTGCAGGAGGTGTGATTGGAAAATGGTCTTATATTGTTTGATGCTTTTAGTACTTATATAGAGATAGTTTATTTTTAGAATTATTAACTTTAGTACAGAATAGAATAAGAATTAGGTATTGTTGATTCAGACTGTTAAATAACATTGAAGTTTTTTATTTAAAATAATAATAATATCTGATAAGTAAGTTAGAACTGATATTCACAATCTGCTTAGAATTTAATTATTAACTAATTTTGTAAGTTTAGAGCTACTCTGAAAATATATAATAGACAACATATATTAATTTTATTTTAGGATCTAATGATTAATTTGTTACTGTTCTATTGCTATTTGCTGTTGGTAATACGGTGGGAAGCAATTTTTAGTTATGTGCACTTGTAGTGTAGGTTAATATTTGTTAGTTGCAATAGTTTTTAAAGTTTTTGTATTTTGTCTTTTCCTTCTTTAATATTGTATTGTTTGCTTAGTTTTATAGTTTATGTTTCTTGTAGTGTTATTGTGTGTGTGTGTGTTTCTGTAATTTTTTTTCTTTTATTCAAAATAAAAGAATTTTAAAAAATTAAAAAAAACAGTTTAAATAATGCCACCTTATATGGACATGGGAGGTATTTTTTGTATTAAAAAATAAAAAAAGAAGAGACAAAGCAATGTGGCTCAGACTAGGGGTCCAATGGTAGTACAAGAACGGGAATCTGAGCAGCAAAGTGAGGGCCTGTGTCCAGAGTACTACAAACTATCTGGCTCAGAGCCAGGGTTTAAATACTGTTTTTCTGTCCTGAAGAGGGAAGATGTTAATGGCTCTTTGGCAGAGTAAACAGTGGGTTCTGGAGGAGCTATTGGCCTTAGCATTAGGTGACAAAAGTACTGATGGGAATTGCAAGAGCTACTTAGGATAGATGAGAAGACAAAAGGGGGGTTTGGGGAGGCAGAAAAAGAAGGTTGGAAACAATCAGTTTGCTCTGTGGAACCAGTTTTGGGCACTATTGTTTCTAAAGGTCAAGTTGTTTGAGGAACAGTTGCAAATCCATTATCACTGGAGCGTCCCTCACTATGACCTGGCCATGCATTGAGGTCCCATCTGACCTACTTTTGCATTGCACATGTTCAGTCAGTCCTCTGTTGCCAGCATGGCATTGCAGCCATAGCAGTGTATAATTTATATCATGCCAACTAAATATTTGCCAATTAAACTATATCATGGAGTGGGAGTGTATGACCTGGTAACAATAGGTTCACCGTAGCATCAGAAATGACTTGAAGGCACACAACAACAACAACAACAACATGCAAATACAGGTATTAAAAAAAATAGAAATCCAAAACATTTCTGGTCCCAAGTGTTTCAGATAAGGGATACTCAACCTGTATTTTTAAATATTTTTAAGTTTACTTTTTAATAAAAATTAGTAATAATAAAAAAGATGTAAGATAAAAAATTGAATTATATTGAGTTGCTGATTACTAACAAAATTTAATCTTCTTCACAACAATAGATTATAAAAATTAATTATAAACATATATTGTATTCATTATATACATTTTGCACTGATATTATTTTCATCTCAGTCTAAAAAGATGCAATACATTTCAGTGCAGTATGTACCCTATATTACTTCCTACCTTCCCTTTGTTGGATAGTAATACATAGTTTACTCCTACTTCTTAACTCTTCTCATCAAAGTTCTTTCTGTCTCCATCTGTTGAACATGTAAGCTCAACTTTATGCTCTTTTAGGTTTTGCATAGTATTAGATTTTTAAAGAAATATTTTTGACATTTTTGATAAAAGTGTTAAAAATTGTGGTAGCATCTCCTGTATAAAAGAGATGTTGAAATCTTAAAGAGGTATGTCTGATATGACATGTATGGAATGTTTTTTTTCTTCAAACCTGTTCTTGTTCATATGTATTAATATGTAATATGTATATGTGGACTTGATTTATCTTTTTAAAATTTACTTTATTTGTGCACCATCCTTCCTGATAGGCTCCCAAAGTAGCTAAAAATAATTAGCTAAGATTGTTTTAATAAGCTGACAATCCTACTTTATACCAGTACTGGTTCCTCAGGTTTTCCCTGTGGGTTGAGTGCTAATGGCAAATGTGGTATTTCAGTTGGGTCAGCAACAGCTACAGTGTTCTGTTTTGGTGTATCAGTGGCCTAAAGATACCTATGAATTTCCTTGTAGTTTTTGCCACCCTGCCTCTGTGGTGTGTAATTAGATCTGATAGTCCTGAAAATAGTTCAAGATAACAGAAAGTGGCTGATTTGCTTCTGTAAATTGTTTGGATAGATGAAGGCCCAGAACAACTTTCTACATAGAGAGTTCCAAACTGTATTAGTTTTTTTTAAAAAATCACTTAAATAAGTGTTCCTTTTTTAAAATCAAAAGTTTATTCTCTTCTTTGTTATTCTGCACCACTGTAGGCTACCATGAAAATGGAGTTGTAAAAGCAGAAAACGGTACCTATCTACGGACCAAGAAACTCAAGTCTCCATAGAGCCAAAGCACAGCTTGGAAGGGATATTTGAGGAGGAGATGGAAGATACAAGATTGTGGACTCTGGGAATAAGGAACATATTTCTCCCTTCTGTCCTTACCAAGTTCCACCTCAAATAGCTAAAAGACATATTATGGAATGATCTCATTTTCTCTTACCAGACAGTTTGCAAAAACCAAAAAACCTACTTCATAGCGGGGCTTAAGAACACCAGACACTTACTCCACCTGATATATTACCTTATTATGTACTTTTCTCTGTCTTTAAACTTTTTGTTTGTTTTGTTTTGTTTTCCTGCATCCTGAAATGTTTGACAGGCAATTTTTTCCCAGAAATCTATCCCTATTTCCATCCCCTCCCCCAGTTTTGATTGCATCTAGTAATGCTTCATATTGGAGAGAGATCAGGTGTTCAGAATGTTCAGGGCCTTGCCAACAATGAAAAAAAAATGTACAGTGCAAAGTGCAGCCTCAGAGGCTGAAAAATTTGTGGCTCCCATTGAATTTTAGAGGTTGGGGAGATGCAAACCTCTTTCATGTGGTTCTTCTGCTTAGCACAAAATAGATTTACTAATGACTTAGCAAGAATGGAATTCCCTTAAAATACCAACATGGTGACCTGCTGACCTAACAGTTTACTATGTGTGATACACTTTCCATCTCCACTAGCTCAGAAGATTTTGCTTAACCTACAGTGCCTTAGCAAAGGGAGCAATTTCATCATTCACTCATAGCCATTCAGGTAATACCTACAGCTGTATGTATAGATTTTGGCTTCCTTGTCTAACATGTGGTCAGCTCCTTAAAACATATATTCCCATGCAGTAGAATTCTTCAGTGAAGTACTGGTGTGATCTGCATGCCTGAGTTCATCCAAACATAGGACAGCAATATTGTTGTGAATATATGTACGAACGGAGGTTGGATGGCCATCTGTTGGTAATGCTTTGGTGGTATATTCCTGCATGACAGGGAATTGAACTCAATGGCTCTTGTGGTCTCTTCCAGCTCTATGATTCTATTAAGTATTGTCTTGAATGTAGCGCAACCCTGTGCTTATTTACTCTGCAATATGTCCCACTATATCTAGATAGGCTTACTCCCTGGTAATTGTCTTCGGGCTTGCAACCTTTGGCTTTTATCTTTTCTGCATCTCTTTTTGGGGATCTCTGGCTGCTGATAATATTCTTCCCCTTCTTAAAAGACTTACATTGGTTGCTTCTGTGATGGATGCAAGGCAGCCCACTTTCAAACTTCTTAATTATTTGGCTGGATTATGAATGTGACAGGAGGAAATAAGGAGGAATTTCTCCACCCACTTAGCCACCTATTCCTAAAAGCTGGTGGTTGGTGTTAAATATAGACTCTACCTCAGAGGCCACTGTTTTCTGATTTCTACCTTTCCTCTTCTTCCTAAAACAGAACTAGAAGAGACACAGTAATGGGAAGAAGGAAATGGTCCCTCACTCAAGAATAATGAATGGATTATTTGTATTGCTACATTGTTTGCTTTAAAAAAAGCAGTTCCTGTTCTTTATAAACTGAGGTGGCCCTCATTATTCAGCAGAATTAGGTCTGAATGCTAATATATACTCTTAAGGCCCAAACTGAGATCAAATGCAACTGGATCATTTTATGAATGTTTTCCCTGTATAGGCCCTCTGAATTTTAGATCATCATTTTATTCAAAGAGATGAGATTTCTTTTCCCCTTTGCCATGACTGATAATAGATACATTTTCCTGTGGAGTTCTCCTTTCCTCTCGTGATCACAACAGCAGTTCTTCCTGACTGATACATAGTGAGGATATTTCTGCTTTCACAAGGACATGGGGGTGGGGAATGATGGGACTATTGAGTTCTTCCTCATGTTACTGAAAGTTAGCCTTGTGGCTAATTCCAGGAAACTCAGGCCAGCGAGAAGTATCCTGTTTACCAGATTTTAATCATCTTAGCAAAATTCGAATCTGTTAGTAAATGATACAGGTTTCATTTTCATTTCAAGTTACTTTTCATACATGCTCTGTTATGTTCCTAAACCAAGTCTGCACAACTTGTGATCCACAAAATCCAGTGCAGTACATCAGCTGTGTGGTGCACATTGTCAGTGACTTTTGTCTGGACATACCTGAGAGGGATTGCTACAATGCTAGTAGGCCATAACGTTTAGTTGGTAAAGTAAAGTCACTTTGGTGTGTCCTAGATGCAGCATTACACTAAAGCTTTTAAGGAGTGTTGACATTAGCAGGATATAAACAAGGCAGTCTTAATCTGCATGTTGCATTTGATTCATCTGGTACCATATGTAGCTCTTTCTTCTTGCTTGTATTTCTTGTAAAGTATTACAGTTTTCCTTCTCTCCATTTCCTTGGAATATTTGAGATGAAGCAAACTTTATCACATTGTGCCTGTCACCTCTTAGCTCTTGTTGAGTCCCAAATATACCTCATCTGCATAGATTTCTGTATATAGGGGTAAAGGGTTAAGCTGGGTAGGCTATGGTGGTATGTAAGTCAGCCAGGATGTGGTCAAGTTAGCATGGTGGAGCTGTGAAATGGTTCTGCGGTTGAATATGATGGAAACCAAAGACATAGCCGTGTTAGTCTGGATCAGTACACAGAATGATCTTTTAGTGCCTTTGAGACTGGTAGCATAAGTTACCAACTTCTTTCTCTTAGTCTCAAAGGTGCTACAACATCCCTTTGCATACTGATGAAAACCAGTCTTGCTTTTCTTGCTTCCTACAGGTAATTGGACACTATTTCAAAGACAGAGACCATTATTTTATATTGGGTGCTTTTCCAATTTCATTAAATCCTCAGCTGCTGCGTCTCAACTCATCTTAACAAAATGGGGCTTCCCTTATTGTACAGCAACCTGCAGCAACCAGCAGTCTTCCAACTTCCATGGCAGTTCAGAGGATCAAAATGAAAGCTGCAGAAAATAGCCTTCTACCAGCACAATTTGCTCAACTACTTTTCTCTCGCGCAAGGTTGTTATGCCACAGTGTAGCATATTACAGTTTATGAAAGTGCCTTACATTACTATATATTCTTTAGTACCTTCTTATCTTTCAATTATGTCTTTATCATCTGTATGTTTTGGTATATTTCACATATATACACTAGTTTAGCTTTTTGTAAAAGGGACAGCCTTTGCTGAACAGAATTGCCTCAATTTCTATGCCTTTTTGACTGTCTTCCTTGGTAAGTATAAATTTTATTCTCATTGGAGCACTGCTAGATACAATTGTATGTGTTGTGGTGTAGCACAATACCACACAAGCCACAAGATTTTCTCATTTCCTTTTCAGATAAGTTTCTTTTTCCTGCTTTTAATTCCAGAAAACTATTTTTAAAAATCAAAGGGCAAGAGAGTCTTCATTTTTCCTGCTTTTGAGATCCTTTAGTAGGAAGTGCTGACAGAACTGGATATTATATCTAGTTCTGTAATTTTACTTTTGGATATATTTTAAACACTGTCCCCTCATGGAGGCTGCAGTTTGTAGTGGAAGATGTATATAACTTTCTCCTTTCCTTTTGTGTCACTTTTCCACTGTAAATTACCTCCCACCACTTTACTACTTTCACAGTTCAAAGGGAAAAGATGGGGTTATTACAATAGAAGTGAAGATGACTTGTAAGTAAGTATCTTGGAGAATCGTCCCAACCTGTCTCAACTGAACAGGTGGTCTGCCTTAGCAACTGCAGTATGTGTGTGTGCACATATGTGTTTGAAGAGAGCTTTCCAGAAGCGTCAGAGAATGTTATGTGAGATATATTTCCACCTGAGGGAAGTCTTCTGCATGAGGAGAGGAAAACAGGGATAACCTGTTTAGAAGCTCTTAATTCCTGATTCACTATTGCACTGCCATGGCCCCATATACTACCTCTAACGTTGGCTAATTAAAAAGCTTGTATAGGCTTGAGATGCCTTGTGAATAATATCACCATGGGAGGAGGAAATAAGGATGGGTTATCTTTAATGTGATCAAGTTTCTGTGATTGAGTGAGATGTTACATTTGTCTGGAACTCATCCATGTTCCTCCTCTTCCAACATCACCAGAAGATATGTAGCACAATTTTGAGATCTAACAAGAAACTTTCCAAAGCTCAATAAATAGATCTTTGTATAGCAGGGTATTAATATTTGTATTTTAAAAAACATCTTAATTTGGGGGTTTTGTTTAATTACTCATCTAGTAAAATAGTTAAGAAAACTGAATTTCGTTTGTCTTGCCCATGGAAAACTAACGTGTTTAGTGCCAATTACTGGAACAGAATGCAGAAGCAGAATAAAAACATCTTGTGGGGGTTGCAAATATTTGATTTTTAGTACAGATGGATTATTCTCCTCATTGCTAATAATGAAAAACAGTTATTCTATGTTTGTAGACTCAGGATAAATTTTGTGTCTTCCAAAAGAACATGCATCATCCTGAGTGGACAGCTACGTAAAGATATTTACCTACACAATGTTTTGTTGGTCTTCATTCAGAAGCTATATACTGGTACCACTTTGCTGCAAGGGAGTACATAGGGAGGGGTACAGCTGAAGATAATGGGTGTGTACATGGTTGCCCTTAACATCTCTAATTATGGACCAAATTTAAATCAGGAACCAAATATAAAGTGCCGTTCCTGGGAGGAAAGGTAGCAGCTTTTCCCCATTTTTTTCTTGGTGTATTTCACCTCTGTCCCTGAAAAATACAGGTTGTATTTTGTGTACAGATTGTTACTGTTGTTAATCCAGTTTTTATAAAAGCTATCTGTGACACAATATTTTCTGAAATAAAAGGCATAGAGTGATGAAAATTGCTAATTCAAGAACTGATGCTGGCATGTACTCAGACACACACACAACATGTTGGCCAAACATCCATCTCCTCAGGAAATTACTCCTTCTTGAAGGTTGCTGTAGTAAATTTCTTCTTATAACACTATGGCAAATCCTCAATTTGTCTGGCTGAAATAGAGCAACAGCTTTAGAAAATTTTGGTAAGGCCTATGACAGGCTGAAGATTACAAGTTCAGTCCCTGGTCAAAGATTCTTTGTGAGAACATTTTAGCCGGGGAGGGGGGACCTCCTGTCAGTATATGTACACAGTCTAGAAATTTTAGTCAAAACAATCAATTCCCCAAAACTGGGTCAACTTACCCCTGGATTAATGTAAGTATTATATGTTAACTTGTATCAAGAAAAGGAACCATCTCTCTGAGTAGAATGGCGAAAGGCAAGGGCTTAGTCCATTGTGGGAGGACCTAAAAGAAGCACCAACTCCCTCTACTCTCTCTGCCATAGTACTGCTTCTGGCCTTTTTGAATGCTTGGGCAAGAAAGTAGAAGGGAATCAATCAATTCAGGTTTAGTTTACCATTTTCAGTAAAAAGCACAGCTAGTCAGTATCCTTCCTAAATTGTGGTACCCAGAACAGAGTATTCCTGGGGGAGGGGGCTGACCCATGCAGAATAGAATGATACTATCATTTCCCTTGACCTAAACACTATATTCTTATTAATGCAGCCCAGAACCCCATTCGCTTTTTTAGCTGCTGCATCACACTGCTGACTAATACTCAGTTTGTGGTCTACTAAGACTCCTAGATCCTTTTCACATGTACTGTGGTCAAGCCAGATATCATCCATCTTATATTTGTTCATTTCAGTTTTTCTGCTCAACACTTCCCCCTGTTGAAATGTATTTTGTTAGTTTGGGCCAGCTCTCTAATTTGTTAATGCCATTTTGAATTCTGATCCTGTCCTCTGGGGTGTTAGCTACCCCTCCTAATTTGGGGTCATCTGCACACTTAATGGGAATACCCCTCTATTCCTTCATCCAAGTCATTGATGTTGAATAACACTGTTGAATAACACTGGGCCTAGGACAGAACCCTGCGGCACCCCACTAGTCACTTCTCTCCAGGATGAAGGAAAGCCATTGGTGAGCACCCTTTGATTTGGTCAATCAACCAATTACAAATCCACCTGACAGTAGCCCTGTCTAGCCCACATTTTACTAGTTTCTTTGCAAGAATATCGTGGAGAATTTTGTTAAAGGCCTTACTGAAATCAAGGAATGCTACATCAACAACATTCCTTTCATCTAATTAAGATTAGTCTGGCATGCCTTGTTTTTAAGAAACTCAGGTTAACTTTTAGTGATCATGACATTCCTTTCTAAGTGCTTATAGATGGTCTGTTTAATGATCTGCTTTAGAATCCTTCCAGATATTCATGTCAGACTGACTGAGGGTTAATTGTTTGGGTCTTCTTTTTTCTCCTTTTTGAAAATGGGGAAAATATTTGACCTCTTCCACTCTGTTAGTACTTTTCCTGTTCTCCAGGAATTCTCAAAGATTATTGCCAGAGATTCTGTGATTACTTTTGCCAGTTCTTTTAATACCCTTTAATGTAGTTAATCTGCTCCTGCAGACTTGAATTAATCTAGTGTAGCCAGGTACTCTTGTACTACCTCTTTACTTATTCTGTGCTTCATTTCCCCTACCACATCATCTGTTTCATTTTCCCCAGTTAGAGCACTGTTTTCCTTTGAGACAAGACCTTTCTAATAGAGTGGCATTGATGGCCAGAGCAGCAGAGGTGGCAGCACTACAAATGGAGCAAACAACTGCACCAGGAAAGGAAGCCATCAAAGAAGACTAACAAGCTCTAATCCATCAGATCTGAGCCTAACATTGAAGGCTGGAGTGAGATGAAAAACTGAAATTCTGAACGGTCAAGTAAGTTTGAAATAAACCCTAAGAACTCTCTGGATATCCAGAATACACCAACATTTTTCTAGCAGTCTGACAGGATTAGGGCAAATTGAAGGATGAATGACCACCTGGAATCAATGGGAAAAAGAGTTGACGTTGGGCATGAAGGTTGGGTCCAGTCTCAGAACACTGAACCTGAACAGCAAATGTGCACTGACAGAGCTTCCAGCTCCAACACCTTTCTAACTGAAGTAACAACTGAGAAAGAGAATCTAGGAGAGAAATCTGAGTGATACCTTTCTCAGTAGTTCAGAGGAAGGCTTAATTAATGAATTAAGAACTTTATGAAAGTCCCAGGTAAGACAATGGTGAATTGTTCGTGGTTTAAGAAAGGAAGTTGCCCTCAGCAACCTCCTAACCTGAAGATAGGAGAAAAACTGATATTGTTTGACAGGAAGAACGGAAGATATGTCAGAAACCTTATCCAGTCGATCCTGTAAAAACAACAATAAGGTGTTAACTGAAATGGATTTATAATAATTCTTTTCTACACTACCTTTGAAAGGAATGAAACATATAAATTTGTCTGGTAGGAGGTTACCTGGAATTGATGATGGCATTAACTACTTCTGGGACCAGACTCTCTGTCAAAAGCATGCTCCATTCAGCTTCCAGGTATGAAGGTTGAACCAAACAGTGTTCTGATGACAAACCTGTACCTGAATTAGTAAATCAGGAAGAAAAGGTAACTGAAGACAGTCCTGCCCCAAAGGGGGGAAGGAAACCTCTGAAAACCAAGCTCTGCATGGTGAATAGGGAGCTGGCAGAATCACACAAGTTTTTCTGTTCTTATTTTTCTGAGAATTTGAACTAGATCAACGCTCCCAGCCTCAACAGAATGCTCAGGCAGTCCTGGTAAAACACGCTTATCGAGGAGCCCAGGGGAAGCCTCAGAAGAGGCGAGTTCTGGTTGTTGGGGACTCTTTGCTAAGAGGAACTGAAACAGCAATCTGCAAAACGGACAAGCTCAATCGAGAGGTCTGTTGTCTTCCTGGGGCCAGGATCAACCACGTAACGGAGAGGCTAACCAGGCTAGTCAAACCCACTGACTATAAGCCCCTCATTTTGGTTCATGTCGGAACCAATGACACTGCGAGGAGCAGCTTAAACCACATTGCAAAGGACTACGAACGTATGGGGACAAAGCTTAAGGACCTTGGTGTGCAGGTGGTCATTTTGTCTCTCCTCCCTGTTCAAGGATACGGCGCACGTAGGGAAAGGGCAATAGTAGAGGTCAACAACTGGCTCCGCACATGGTGCCGCCAACAACGGTTTGGGTTTTTGGAAGATGGCCTGAATTTCCATGGCCATGGGCTTCTGGCGAGGGATGGGCTGCACCTCACAAAACTGGGCAGGAATGTTTTTGCTAACAGTCTTGCAAGGAAGATTAAGAGGTCTTTAAACTAAGTTCCACTGGGGAGGGGGACAATATTATTCAGGGCAAGGACTCAGAGAACACAGGGGTAAAAGGCCCAAATGATACTGGACAAGTAGTACAAGTGGCCAATGGCGGGAGGTGTAGAATCAATAGTACAGGACTTGCAGGAAGGGCCCAGGGACTTAAGTGTCTCTACACTAATGCAAGGAGTATGGGAAACAAGCAGGATGAGCTTGTACTCCTAGTACAAGAAAATAAATACGATTTGATAGGCATCACTGAGGCCTGGTGGGATGAGTCTCATGATTGGAATACAGGAATAGAGGGGTATAGCCTGTTTTGTAAAAATAGACCAAACAAGAAAGGAGGAGGAGTAGCCTTGTATGTCAAGGATGTTTTCACCTGTGAAGAGATCCAGGACTTAAACCCAGAAAACCAGGTCGAGAGCATTTGGGTAAGAATTAAGGGAGCGAGAAACAATAGGGATATTCTGCTGGGGGGTTTACTACAGACCTCCAACCCAGGCTGAGGACTTGGATGATGCCTTCCTCAACCAAATGAATGCACATTCAAAGAGGAGGGATACAGTAATAATAGGAGATTTCAATTACCCGGATATATGCTGGCAGTCAAACTCTGCCAAGACAGCAAGGTCCAGCAAGTTTCTTGCTTGTCTTGCAGACAACTTCATGGTCCAGAAGGTGGAAGAGGCCACAAGGGGATCAAATATTCTAGATCTGATCTTGACCAACAGGGATGACCTTGTGAATGAGGTAGAAGTGGTTGGATCTTTAGGGGGGAGTGACCATGCCCTGTTGGAATTTAGCATTCAGTGGGAAGGAGAAGAGAAGGGTAGCCAGACACTCATCTTAGATTTTAAAAAAGCGGACTTCTGTAAACTTAGGGAGCTGCTGGCTGGAATTCCGTAGTCAGGAATAGTGAAAGGGAAAGGAGTTCAGGAGGCATGGGAGTTCCTTAAAAAGGAGATACTGAAGGCACAGTCTAAAATAGTGCCATTAAGGAGGAAAAATGGAAGGCATCTGAAGAAACCAGAATGGTTGACTAAAGAACTCTCAGTTGAGCTAAGTGTTAAGAGAAACCTGTATAGGAAATGGAAGAAGGGGGGAAACCACCAAAGAAGAATTTAAGCAAGTAGCTAGGAGATGTAGGGAGGAAGTCAGAAAGGCTAAAGCACAGAACGAGCTTAGGCTGGCCAGAGACATTAAAAACAATAAAAAGGGTTTTTTTAAATATGTCCGCAGCAAAAGGAAAAAGAAGGAGACAGTAGGGTCGCTGCGCAGAGAAGATGGCGAATTACTCACAGGGGGGAGAGAAAAGGCAGAGCTACTTAACACCTTCTTTGCCTCCGTATTTTCCCAGAAGGATACAAGCACTCAACCTGGCGGTTGGGGAGCAGGGGAGGAAGCAGAGGAAATGAGGCACATAATAAGTAGAGAGGTGGTACAGGAATACCTGGCCGCACTGGATGAATTCAAGTCTCCAGGGCCAGATGAATTGCATCCTAGGATATTAAAGGAGCTGGCAGAGGTCATTTCGGAACCGCTTGCTATAATTTTTGAGAAATCTTGGAGGACAGGAGAAGTTCCAGCAGATTGGAGGAGAGCAAATGTTATCCCCATCTTCAAGAAGGGAAAAAAGAGGACCCCAATAATTATCGCCCAGTCAGCCTGACATCAGTACCCAGAAAGATCCTGGAGCAGATCATTAAGCAGTCAGTTTCTAATCATTTAGAAAGCAACGCGGTAATCACGAGAAGTCAACATGGATTTCTCAAAAATAAGTCATGCCAGACTAATCTTATCTCTTTTTATGATAGAGTTACTAGCTTGATAGATGAAGGGAGTGCTGTGGATGTAGCATATTTCGATTTCAGTAAGGCCTTCGACAAAGTTCCCCATGACATTCTTGCAAAGAAGCTAGTAAAATGTGGGCTGGACAGGGCTACCGTTAGTTGGATTTGTAATTGGTTGACCGACCGAACCCAAAGGGTGATCACGAATGGCTGCTTTTCATCCTGGAGAGAAGTGACTAGCGGGGTGCCACAGGGTTCTGTCCTAGGCCCAGTGCTGTTCAATATTTTTATCAATGACTTGGATGAAGGAATAGAGGGCATGCTGATCAAATTTGCAGATGACACCAAATTGGGAGGGGTTGCTAATACGCCAGAGGACAGGATCAAAATTCAAAATGACCTAGATAGATTGGAGAGCTGGGCCAGGGCAAACAAAATGAAATTCAACAGAGAGAAATGTAAGGTCCTACACTTAGGCAGAAATAATGGAATCCACAAATATAGGATGGGGGACACGTGGCTGGATAGCAGTACGTGTGAAAGGGATCTTGGAGTCCTCATAGACCACAAGCTGAACATGAGTCAGCAGTGTGATGCGGCAGCCAAGAAAGCCAATGCAATTCTGGGCTGCATCAATAGGAGTATGGTGTCTAGATCAAGGGAGGTACTGGTACCACTCTACTCTGCTTTGGTTAGACCCCATCTTGAATACTGTGTCCAGTTCTGGGCACCCCAATTCAAGAAGGATATTGAGAAGCTGGAGCAAGTCCAGAGGAGGGCGACCAAAATGGTGAGAGGCCTGGAAGCCATGCCCTATGAGGATAGACTTAGAGAGCTGGGTATGTTTAGTCTGCAGAAGAGGAGGTTAAGAGGGGACATGATAGCCATGTTTAAATATTTGAAGGGATGCCACGTAGAGGAAGGAGGGGACTTGTTTTCTGCTGCTCCAGAGACCAGGACAAGGAGCAATGGATTCAAGCTGCAGGAAAGGAGATTCCACCTGAACCTCCGGAAGAACTTCCTGACAGTCAGGGCTGTCCGGCAGTGGAATCTGCTGTCTCGGAGTGTAGTGGAGTCTCCTTCCTTGGAGGTTTTTAAGCAGAGGCTTGATGGCCATCTGTCGGGATTGCTTTGAGGGTGTTCCTGCATGGCAGGGGGTTGGACTGGATGGCCTGTGTGGTCTCTTCCAACTCTGAATTTCTATGATTCTATGATTCTATGATATTGAAGTTAGCGATGGAAATGGATGTAGGAGGCCCAGAGGCCACTGAGAGGTTAAGAGTGTTGATTACTTTTGAAACATTAGTCTGGAACCATGAGAAGGATCTGCTCTGCTTGCTGACTGGAGAGTTGAACAGACCTACTACTGGCAGACCAAAGTTACTATCACCTGAAAAACCAGTAGGTGAAGAATCAACTCTGCTGGATCAGTGTTGATCCTGCTGAGCCACTCTACTCTTGTGTTCAGGTCTCCTCTGAGTACTCTGCTTTTAGAGAAAGATAGGACTTCACCTAGGTTAGAAAAGCCACTGCCTCTGCTATCAAGAACATAAATCAAGCCCCCATGGCCATTTTTGCATACTTTTACAGTCATATTGTCTGTCCTGCCACATGATGGTAGATGAAATAATCTAATGGCTTCTAACTCCAACTAGTTAAGGCTGTAAGGTCCCCTAGAAGCCATCTCCCATGTGTGTATGGAGAGTTACAACCTGCTCCCCAGTGTCTGGCATTTGTGGTCACTTAAACTTGCTGAGAGTCCCAGATTAGAGGCCCCAAAACGAGTTCTGGTGACAACCACCACTGGAAGGATGATATTACCTGCCTGGGGCTGTGGAAATGAAAGTGTTTTATCTGGGCAACCTGTTTCTGTTAAAGAAGAAGAAACCACTGAAGCTGTCTGGTGTGAAATCATGCCAATGGAACACAGTCTGTTGTGGCAATAATGATACCCAATAGACAATCAACAGAATGAGTCCTAAAGGAAAAGACTGATGTACCTGATTGATTACAGACTAGATAGAAAGAATGCTCCCTTTGGGAAAGGAGATCTAGGCCTTGAGAGTGTTGATAATTACTTCCAAAAGCTGAAGTCAATGTGAAAGGCAAAAGCAGCTGTTTCCGTGATTGGCCAGAAAATTATGATGGGAAAGTAAAAAGAACACTGACTGGATGTCCCAAAGGCCCTGTTTGAACGAGGCAGAGCAGACCAGAACATTGTTGAAGTAGGGCTGAAATGGCTGCCCTGTTGTCTCCAATGTGCCACAAGAACCACCATTAATTTGGTGAATATCCTTGGGGAGGATGATAGGCCAAAACATAGGGCCTTATGCTAATAATGCTGCCTCTGATACACGAAACACAGACTCTTTCAGTGCTATGGGTGAATCTGAATGTGTAGCTATGCCTCTCTAAGACTGAAAGATCCAAGAAGATCATAGGGCCTGAGACCTTTCAGGATTGTTTTGATAGTCTCCATCTGGAAATTGTGTTTCCTCACAAACTGAGTAATCTACTTCAAATTCAGAATGGCTCTCCAAGTTTTGCTTTTCTTGGGCAGAATACAAAATATGGAGAAACATCCCATTCAGCTGTGAGAGAATGGAAGTGGCTTGGTGGCGCCATGTTGACAAAGTACAGCATGGCTTCTTATACCAAGCAGTATTTTTTTTTTCATTCTTTGAACTTTGGGAAGAAATGAAGAATTGTGAGGAAAATTGAAAAAAATAATTAGGTAGCCCTCCTTCAAAGTCCTTATAATCCACTTGTCCAAGATAGTGTTTCCCAAGACACAAGTGAAGCTGTGAAATCTCACTCTCACCTGTGGGGGAGGGATGAACAGTCAGGCCTGAGGTAAGTTGCATGCCTTTTAGCTGAGTTGTTGATACAGGTGGTGGTAATTCTAAGAAATCCTGTGGTGCAGGAATTGCTGATTGGATCAGTATCTGGGCTTAGATCACTGTTGTCTGCTAAATCTGTTTTTTCTGGGACAACAGGATTTATAATTATTTCTATAGCTATTTCTATCATAACTATTTCTACATAACTATTTGACTGCCCTGGTGGGAGGTCTTCCTATTGTCCCTTTTTGGAAAGAAGAAAGTGTCTTCTTCTTGTCCTTGGTCTTGACTAGGATGGAATCAAGTGAATTTCCAAAGAGCTTATTGCTACCAAATGGAGCAAAGGTGAGATTCTGTTTGGAGTGGGCATTGACATGCCAAATATTAAGCCAAATTTGGTGCTGAACAAGAATATCTGTGGATCGCACCCTTGAGCTGAATTGAATTACATCCAAACTGGAAACATCAGAAAAAGCAGAGACTTTCAAAAGTTTATTGATCCCCTGACATAACTCAAGGTTGCTTTGGGAAACCACATTAATCAAAAAAAGAGGCTTTGGAAAATAGAGATGGCAGAAGCAATCTGATGACCACAGGAGTCTTCACAAGCCTTTTTAAAAGGAGAACAACTCACCTTTGTCTTGAGAGAAGTCAAGATCCTCAGCCTGGGAGGTATGTGAAGGACAAGGCAAGTTTAAGGCTATAATGGCTTGGAGAACAAGATCCCAATATCCTCACATGAAAGAGCTCAGCCGATGAGGGCAGCTCAGTACCCAAGTTATCCTAAAATCTCTCTCTTGCAGTCAGAAGTGAAACAGAATCGATTTGAGTGCTTATCATTGGAAAAGTGGGCAAAAAGAGTGACCCTGTGGGTAACATTTCTTTTCTTTGAAATCCATGCTTATGAGGAGAGGTCTTGGAAGTCCTTTTAATGAGTGCTGCAATTTTGGAATCTAATATGACTGCCACAGTGCATTTTGAGGATTTTGTTCTTTTAATAAAATGCTGTGTGCAGTATTTTGGACAACTCCCTTGTCTGTCTACATGATGGAGCTTGATAGGGCCTTAGAACCCAGAGCTTTGCTTTATAGAGGAAAGGGAAGGGAGCAGAAAGTGCATGAATGGGATGGAGCTCCATGAACAGCTGTGGTCTCCTGTTCAGTAACCATCCAGATGTATTTACAGATGTAGGAATTGGCCAGCAATAGCAGAGAGGATAGGTGCTCATCACTCACCTCAGCAGCACTGGATGTTATAGCTACATCCCTAGGCCCACTGTGGGCCTGGTACTTGTAGTAATGGATGCCATGATCCAGGGTGGAGGGATTTCTCCTTGGCTCTCATCTTTTGGGGTCAGTAAGTGGTTATGCTTGAAAGGAAGAGAATGTTGTAGTCCCAAGGTGAAAGAAAAGGAAGACCAAAGAAATGAAATAGAAAAGAAAAAGAATGAAGAGTAGAAAAGACAAGAACAAACAAAAGACATGAAGAAACCTGCCTATACAGAGCAGAGACAAGGTAGAAGAAGGCAGGATCGTTTATGGGTTGCTCCTGTTGGTGGCTACAGTGAAATTTTCTGTATCAGGCAGAATAAGAGGAGCAAGGTAGGTTAGTAACATATTCCTTGACACCCCATGATATTCTTGCAAACAAGCTAGTAAAATGTGGATTAGACAATGCTACTGTTAGGTTGATTTCTAATTGTCTGACTGGCTGAACACAAAGAGTGCTCACCTGTGGCTGCTTTGCATCCTGGAGAGAAGTGACTAGTGGGGTGCCACAGGGCTCTGTCCTATTCAACATCTTTATTAATTACTGGATGGTGAAATAGAGGGCATGTTCATTGAATTTGCAGATGACACCAAATTAGGAGGGATAGCTCATGCCTCAGGATCAGAATTCAAAATAGGAGTATAGTGTTGAGATCAAGGGAAGTAATAATAACACTCCATTCTGGTTTAGTTAGACCTCACCTGGAATACTGTGTCCAGTTCTGGGCTCCCCCACTCAAGAAAGATATTGACAGGCTGGAGTGTGCCCAGAAGAGGGCGACCAAACCTGTAGAAGGCCTGGAAACCATGCCCTATATGGAGAGGCTTAGGGAGCTGGGTATGTTTAGCCTGTAGAAGAGAAGGTTAAGAGGTGACATGATAACCGTGTTTAAATATTTGAAAGGATGTCATGTTGAAGATAGAGCAAGCTTGTTTTCTGCTCTTCCAGAGACTAGGACACAGAGCAATGGATTCAAACAACAGGAAAAGAGATTTCACGTAAACATTAGGAAGAACTTCCTGATGGTAAGAGCCATTTGACAGTGGAATATGCTGCCTCGGAGTGTGGTAGAGTCACCTTCTTTGGAAGTTTTTAAACAGAGGCTGGATGGCCATTTCCTGGGGTTGCTTTGAGCATGGCAGGGGGTTGGACTCAATGGCCATTGTGGTCTCTGATTCTATGATACAGTAATCAGTGGGAGTGGGGAAACAATTACAACATTTTGGCAGAGGACTGGAGTGAATTGGGCAATGGTGAATTTTGGGAAGTTTACTAAGAACCCTGTATTGAGATATCTGTTTCTTGGTTGGGGGGCATTACAAAATGTAAGAACTTAATTGCAAGAGTTTGTGAAACAACTTTGAAACTTTGTCAAAGGTTTGGAGTTAAGTGGACAGTGCTGGACTTTAGGGAGTAACAAATTTGAAACACCTCTTACTCCAGTTTGGAGAACATTGAAAAATGTGTAGGTTTTGTTGCAAAAAAAAAAAGCATAACATTTTGGCACAGGTTTGGAGAACATCAGAAAATGTTAGATTTTGGAGTTTTACTAGGAACTCTGATCTGAGATCGACACTATCGTCGTCATCATCATCATTATTATTGCAGGCCTTGCAAAACATGGGATTTTTGTTGCAAACGTTACAAAACAATTAAGGATTCCAAATCTCAGGATTTGTAATTCACAAAACTTTGTTCTTCCACTCTTTCCAATGTAATGCTCTGCTCTTCTCAGTGCAGAAGTGTTGCTGTATCAGTGGCATGGCTTCTAGCAAGAAATTCCATTACTTTCTTCACACTGTCCTACATTAATAGTGGGATTTTGAGGAAATACTTTCTAAGACGATGTAGGGTGATCATTTACAATGAAAATCCTGTCTTCCACAAATGCCAGCCCCAAGATTTTTACTGCCAGAGCAACTTGCACACTCACTTTCCCAAATCAAAATGCATAGCTGTAGGAAGGTCAAGGAAGGTCCTGGTCAAGTTATGTAGCACCCAAGACAGGAAATCCCACATGCTCCCCTTCTCTGCCAGTAAAACTAAACCAGTAATAATTAACTTTCTTTTTTGTGGTCTCTGTGACAGACGAATGGGATATCTGCACCTGTGCAGTAGCCTCTTCAGAACCTTCTAGGCCTAGGCCTAGTATTTTGGTGGGAACCCTGCCCACTTCCCTGAGGCTATATAAGACCCCTTCCTGCCATCATCCCCAATTCTTCTTCCGCCACGTAAGCTGTGCTTCTGGGAGCCTTCTGTTGAGCCAGTATCAGGGACTTTTGCTTTTGTTTTCTACTTATCTTTTGACCACCATTTCTTCAACTTGGCTTCGCCTACTCTTTCATGGTATCAACAGCCTTCTTTAAACGCTGTTGTTCTTGCAATGCCAAAATCCTCAACTATGACAGGCACTTGAAGTGCTTAACACCTCTACCTGTAAGCATTGCCAGGCCTTTACACCCCAGACCTTGTGCAACAAGGAGGCCAGACTTTGGTCCATCCTCTGGGAGAAAGCTCACCAACCTTTCAGCTCACCCAGAGGTTCATCCACATTGCCCCGGTCTCCTGATTGCCCCATGGCTTCAGTTTTCAGGCCTTTGGCCAAAGAAACCTATAAAGGAGGCAACACTGAAGGGGGCATCCCACTGTCCCTCTTCAGAGGAAGTTGATCATGATTGACCTCCCTCAACACCTGCAGTGAGCAGGGATCGATCTCTCTTGCTAGACAACGAACTGCAACTTTGAATCCTTCGTTGACATCGGCTTTGAGAGCCCATTTGCCTCAACCAGTACCAGACATGCCTGGCTGCTCCCTTGAGAAGGAGCTCTCTAAGTCCAAGAGGAGAAAGAAATCCAAAGAACTTCCAGTCTCCTCTGAGCTGACGATTCAACTTCAACTGGTCTCAGTAATGATGGTTTCTCAACCTCCTTCCACTTCTTCCTCCTCACCACCACATGCCCAGCCTTTCTCCTGCAGGGCCGCCCCCCTCCCCCGGTCTTGATCGCCATCCACATCAACAGGAGTCTCCAATGGTGAGATACTTGAAGACATACCCACTGGGCAACTGTCCCTGTGACAAGCTGAGGAGCACCTTGATTCTGACTCTGAACACCCCATCAAAACAGTTATTGTCAGGGGAACTTCTCAAGAAAGCCGCACACCTCCTCTAACTTGTTCTCAACACAATCCAGCACCCTCTTCTCCATCTCATGTCAAAAGTCACATTCTTGATCTTGAACGCAGAAATTACACTCCCACTCTCATTCAAAATCTTCCCACAGGTCCTGGCATCGACCTCAGTGCTCCCATTCCAGCTGCAAGGAATGCTCTTGCTCCCATAGATCCAGAACTTATGTGTACTATTCCCCATCCAGCTAAGATTATGATTATTCATCCAAGCAGTATTATATTCCTCATTGACATTGCAGGCGACACAGACATGTCTATGAAGAACTCTATGTCTTCACTGCTGACACCATTCTTCAACTTTGAGGTGGTCAGACTCTCATTCTCCCCTTCCACCTCCAAAGAAATGACGTACAGAAGCAACAGCTTCTACTGAGCACCCTCGATCTCATACTTCTGCCCAAGCTTCAGAGATCTAAACTTGGGCCTCTCAAAGATCCACTCCTCAACTGTCTACCAGAAGGGACACACCTGAAACTCTCTCTCGACATTCTCCATCAGCCCTGCTGTCGCCTGCCTCAGCCATGGACAACTTGACAAATGGCCTCTGCGAAAAGCCTCCTGACCCTTTGGTGTCACGGGGTGAATCCATCTCTCCTATTGACGATGTCTGGGCATTCTCCAGTCTCATGCTTCACATGGCCAAATCTATCAACCTCAGGACCAAGCACTATAGGGAGTCTATGAAGGACCCCATTTACCATCAGTCTCAGGAACAGGTGCCCATTCCACTTCTCCCTTATCTGCTCCATTTGTTCAAAAAATCCTGGTCTGCTCCCACTTCAGCCTCAACTACCACTAAGAAGTATTTGTATAGGATCATTGACTCCAGTGAGGAACGGCTTCAGTAACACCCTAAACCAAACTCCATCAAAGTTGACGTGGTGCAGTCAAAGACACCCCAGGCCATCCACTCTACCCCTCCTGACAGAGAAGGGAAGAAACTTGATACCCTAGGCCGTAAGAATTACTCTAATGCTGCCATTCTCTTCGAGACTGTTAATAAGTGCCTGCATGGCAGCCTATGATCAGTTCCTCTGGGACAAAATTAAAGTCTTAATTGACAGATTCCATGAGGACAAAATGAAGATGGCCCCGGTTTTCCTCTTACAGATCTGACACCTGATGACTCAACAGATCATTGTGGCCCATCACACGGCAGACTGGGCCTCTAAGGCATTTGCTTCTGCTATGTCACTTCACCGACACTCATGGTTAAGGTCTCTCTCAATCAGCCAGATCCATGGCTGAGGATCTCCTCTTTGACAATGCTGGTCTTTTCAACATTCCACTGACAACCAACTTGAACACACTCACAAGATGAGATCTACCACGAAGAAATACGGTATCCATCCTCAGTCCCAGTCCTATTGGTACAGCAACCATTGATGCTGCCCAGTCTTGAGGAGGACTTATAGCCCTACATCTTCAGACCGTGCTCCCTCTTCTTCATCATAACAGATGTCAAGGAGACTACCCACGCGTTTGCAGAAGGCACAATATAAGAAAAAATCTCACTTCACTAATCATTGAGTTTGACTCTTTCAGTGATGACTCCAGAGCTGCCGATACTCCCTCCACTACTTCCTCAGAATCATCACCTGCCTCTGGTGTCGATAGTGGCCCAGACAGTGGCACAGTTCACTCTCCACCCCCTTGCTTCCACCAGCCATCCCAGAGCCATTCTTTGAGAACAAACTCAAGAAATATTTTTATGCCTGGGCATCAATCACCAGCAACTCTTGGGTACTCGACATTGTCATCAGAGGTTAAGTGATAGTTTTGCAGACTGCCCCGATTGGCCACATACACATCATCAAACCATCACCTCCCCTCAACAAGAAAATAAATGCCCTCCTTCACAAAGGAGCCATAGAACCAATTCCCTTCTCTGCTCTAAGGAGTTCCTTTTCCTCCCAGTACTTTCTTGTGTCGAAGAAAGGAGGAGGTGTTTGTCAGAGTCCAACTCCCTGCCTGTGCCTCTCTGCCAGCAAGGGAACGGAGGTGAAAGTACTTGCTCAAGAGGAGGAGGCTGTGGGGAGTGTCCAGTGCAAACAAACAAGTGGGAACGCTGAGCCAAGCCAAGTCAAGGTCAAATCCAAAAGATCCAGAAAGCTGAAAGGTCCAACAGGGTCAAGTGAGCTGGAACATAAGGGTTGTGAGAGCTTGCTTAGTGATTTGCTACAAGCAAACAGCAAGCCATGCCGACAGACTTTTATAGGTGATGAGGACAGGTGTTCCTTATCACTGTTCTGTTTTCTTAATCTTGCTAAAACACCTTCCCTCTGAGCTGCTTGTTTCTGTCTTCTCCATGATTGGTGGCTGGGGGGCAAAGGTGGATCAAATTCCTCTAAATCATTGTTGGTCCTCTCTCCCTCTGGGGTTGGCTGCAACAACTCTGTCTCTGCATGTCTTTCAGCTGATGGAGATGATTGCAAGCTTGTTTGGTCGATCACTGGCTCTGTTCCTGGCATCACTGGCTCTGTTCCTCATTGATGTCTGAACTGTCATCTATCACAGCATTCACCCCATCCTTGATCTCAGAGGAGTAAATTACTACATCAAGCCTGGGTACTTCACAGTGGTTACCTTGACTTCCAATCCTCCTCCGCTTAACACTCTGCCTGTGCCGTTCATCTCCCAGGCAACCAGAATACCATTGCGGACATGCTGAGCCGGACCCCTCTTGCATGCCACAAATGGAAGCTCGATGAGGAAGTCCTCAAAGACCTCTTCTCAAAGTAGCAGACAATGACCAGTGATCTTTCTGTGTCCCCTTGGAACAACTAATGCCCGAATTACTATTCCAGGTACACAGGTCAGAGAGCATCTCTTGGCAACATGTTTCTTTTCAACTGAAAGGGTTCAGTAGACTTAATCTTCCCTCCTTTCTCACTCATAACCAGAGTTATTGCAAAGGTTCATTGGAAGTGTGTATTGACAATCCTCATCATTCTCTGGGGGCCTCGACAACCGTGGTTCACTCCACTACTTCTCCTCTGGAACCGCTGGTATCTGAAGCTTCCACCCAAACAGGACCTCTTGACAATGGACAATGGAACTTTTTGTCATCCAGACGTCACCAACCTCATCGAGGCAGCCTTCTATTGTGTGCTCCTCTTCTTATAAAAGATCCAAATTCTTGTACTTCCTCCTGCACCAAAATTGCAACATCAACATTTTCACTACCATGCACCTACTAGAATCTCTCTCCTCCTTATCTGACAAGGGACTCACACTTTCTTCAGATCGCTGCTATGTGTCAGCAATATCCTCCCATCTTCAGCATTAAGGAAGACTCTCTTGCTTCTTGCATCCTCTAGTCAGGAGTTATCTCGAAGAATACAAACATCTGCATCCTCCCATATTGCCTCCTAACCCAGGTTGGGATCCACCTCTCGTTCTCTCTCAGTTGTCTAAAAAACCCTTTGAACCCATGGCCACATGCGACTCCTCTCATGGAAGATAGCCTTTCTCGTTGCCATTACCACCAGGAAGGCAGGTGAACTCTGTGCTCTCTGTGTAGACTGACCTTCCCTTCATTTTCATAAGGAAAGGTGGTCCTAAGACCAGATGTAACATTTCTCCCAAAAGTTGTTTTTGTGTTCCATCTCAACCAAGATATAATTCTGCTAACCCTCATGCATAACCCTTCTTCAGATTTGGAATGCAATCTACACGCCATGGACATTTGGCGTACCCTTGCCTCCTATGTGTAGCACACTGCTGACTATAGAAAATCTCAGAGACTCTTTCTTTTCTACTCCTCAAACAAGAATGGACTCCCTGTGTCATCACAGAGACTCTCTAAGTGGGTGGCTTCCACCATCAGACTGGCATATGAGCTAGCTGACCAACAGCCCCCAACTCAATTGAGAAGCCACACCATCAGATCTATGGCCACATTTTCTGCTTTCCTAAGGAAGGTTCCTCTACATGAAATTTGTAGGGCTCTCACATAGTCTCACCCCATCACCTTTATTTCTCATTATAGGGTTGATAACAGAGCTACTAATGATACTATGTTTGGGAGGGCTGTGTTATTTTCATCTATTCAGTGACTTCTCCCATGAATAAAGTTCTCTGCATTGAAGATGTCATATTGTATGGCAATAAAGTTTGCTTATTTGCTGATGATTTAACTCCTTCCTGTATGAAGTGTCAAATTCTGTTGTAATAAAGTTATAAGGGAGTTTTATGGTGGATGCTCATGTGCTTGTTTATTAGCATGACACTCCCACCTCCTACATCAGTAGCTTGCCAGTCTCTCATTTGTGCAAGTCACAGAGATCACGGAGAAGGAGGATAGGTTGTTTACCTGTAACTGGAGTTCTTTGAGTGGTCATCTGTGGAATCACACAACCCTGTCCAACCTCCCCTCTTTGTGTCCTGCTATGTCCTGTGCTCTTAAGGCTGCCATGGCAGCCACAGAACTGGGGATGATGGCAGTAAGGGGCCTTATATAGCCTCAGGAAAGAGGGTGGGATTCCCGTCAAAATGCTAGGTGTAGAGCTCTAAAAGGTTGCGAAGAGGCTACTGCGCAGGTGCAGATATCATATTTGTGTAAGTTCATAGATGGCCACTCGAAGAACTCCAGTTACAGGTAAGCAACCTGTCTTTACTACCTTTCATGTATCAGTATTAGCAGCCGAAAGTGCCTACCTCACCTGGACTAACTGTACATCTAGCCGTGTGACAGACTGCTGCTCTCAATGTGAAAATGATTTAGATGAGCTTGAGTAACAGAAGACCAGACAAGTGCTCAAGAACGATAACCTTTTAATACACTTCAATCTATAGGGTTCTTGCTGCTTCTGGTATCTTTTCATGGCAGTCAGCACTGAAAAGCTTTCAAAAAGCTGGGGTATCTTATCTGGTCTTCCCCATGAGAACACAGGTTGATAAGCTGGAAGAGAAAAACAAGAGATGTCAAATGACTGAAATACTGGAAATACTGTCATTTCATTAGGATTAAAATCTGTTGGCTACCATTCTAGAAGGAATAGGCATGGTTTCTGCACAGTGAGGAACTGACTGTTCCTTGTTCCAAAAGAAGTGGAAACAGATAGTTTCTCTTTCCCTTCTGTGAGTAGTTTTCTGTGAACTGATATGTTGGTAGTATATGTACCCAAAAGTGCTTCTGGGCAAAATATACTGCAACATATTTTTCTCCCTTTAGATTTTTTGTGATGAGTTTTAAAAGAGACTAATAAAGATTGGAATACATTCTCTGTTCTATTTTCCAAAAAGAACTTTTCTAAGATCATCTAACACTCCCTTCACACACAACCAAGTGATAGGCCAAAGCTTGAGAGCCCAAGGTGTAAAAAGATCTGATTAACATTTGTAAATGGGCTCAACCAACTGTCTCTAAGACAAGTTCTTCTTTCAATCTCTCTTATTTACATTGTTGTTCAATGAAAAGAAATTCTGGTTCAGTTACAGTGTCTTCAGATACAAGGTTCACTGTGCTGAAAGAAAGGCAAGAAATTTCCCACCACCACCACAATGGGGGGAAAAAAATCTGCGGCTCAGAATTTGTTCTATGTTTGGTTTGCTTTTCTGTGTGATTTCAACAGGGTAGAACTGCTGAATTATTTTTCATTTTATTCTAAATATTTATACATAACATTTCAGGTATACCAGCACCCACCTAGGTTTACAAAATTGTGAAATGATACAGTATCAATAGAAATTAATACAATATTACTGAGGATTATAGTGGAACAGCATTTTAAAGCCTCTGATAACCACAAATCAGTTTAATTACACATCCTTTTAAAAAGCAGGCAGTAGTCTTCAACTGGTGCCAAAATGTAAGAGATGGCTTCTGGCAAAGCTTCCCTGGGCAGCAAGTCCCAAGGGCAGGTGGTATCACCACCACCATCATCATCATCATCATCATCATCATCATCATCATCATCATCATCATCATCTTTATTTATATCCCACCTTTTTTCTCAAAAGGACTCAAAGCAGTTTACAATACTTTAAAAAGAACACATAGTTAGGTACTGTACAAGAAAAAACAAAAACCTCTATCCTGGATAATTTCTTTTCACACACCACAAAACAACAAAAATGACTTTATTGGAGTGGGGGATGAGTATCCAGTCAATTAAGAAAGCGACATATTAACCAATTTTTCTTTACTCTGAAAGACTGACATTTCTGCACCCCACCTCCACTCTTTCCCCATTAATAAAGTAACTCTGGAAGCCTGGCTTTACTCTTCCGGCAACAGGATTCTAGGCTCCTGCTTTATGCTGAAATGACAGGACACAATTGTGGATATCTGAGCAGCAGAAAAATGAGTTGGCTAGAATCCTGCTTGTCTTCCCATACACAGGTCGAGCTCGTTACAATCCTAAGAAGGCCCAGCTGACCCTTTGTTTCATTCCTGAATTTCATTCATTCCATAAATGCTCCCACTTTATCTTCTAACAATATAAATATGGCTGCAGTACAGTACAGTCCTAGAGTGCTTTGAACATCAGTTCTCTAGCTTTCCTCTAGCCCACAGGCTACTTATTTTGGCAACTTTCATGAGAGTGAATCATGGTCTTGAATTCAGCTCTACTTGAAAGTCTTTTCTCTTACAAGTACTAAATCATGCTCCAACTTCATTTTTGTGGTTACATGACATTCCTGGAAGTGATACTGAGCTGTTCCCAGTCTAGGGAAGATCACCAGCAATGTGGTGTGGACTAACATTGAACAATGCTCAAGTTTCTTCATGCATGCAAGATCTATTACATGCATTTCCAAATATTTTCAGAAACCAATGTTCCCTTGTTGATTGCTTTTATTATGTATTCTATCATGGCTCTTCCTGCTGACTACATTAGCTGCACCTGATCTGCTGATTTTTAGGGGGGATGGGTTTTCACCATAATACAAGGTATACTAACTCAGAAGAGCTTGCATGAAAATGTGTGTGCAGAAGACACTTATACAAGTAACTGATAAGCTTTTCTACTAGAATTAAGATAGGATGGTTGGCTGCTATTTACCTTTTGAAAAATGGGATCATCAATAGGCACTTTAAAATGATCACAGAGATCAAAGAACTCCACTTTATTCAGCAGTCCTGAGCCATTTTTGTCTTGTTTAAGAAAAGCTGCGTGCATGTTACTATCTGCCAAGTAGTTATGTCGCCTCATATGTTCCTGTATCTGCTCAATTAATGCATCCAGCTCCTGTGTATCAGGTTCATGTGAAGTAATCCTATATGGAGACAAAGACTTTTTTTTAATGGAGCTACTGGTAAGTAAATGCAAGATGTGGATAGTTTTGACTAGACAATGTAACTGCAAAATCTTTGGTCCCTGTGTACACTGAGTAAAAATCTCTGAAATATGTCTAAAGTAGGAACAACAAGTAAGTGGAAACAGAAGAGGGCAACAAAATGGTAAAAGGCCTGGAAACCATGCCTTATGAGAAGTAGCTTAGAGAGCTGGGTGGGTTTAGCCTGAAGAAGAGAAGGGTAAGAAGGGTAAGAAGTGACACAATAGTCATGTTTAAATATTTGAAAAGATGGAATATGGAAGACAAGGCAAACTTGCTTTCTACTCCTCCAGAGACTAGGACAGGGAACAATAGGTACAAACTACAGGAAAAGAGATTTTACCTAAACATTAGGAAGAACTTCCTGACAGTAATAACTGTTTAACAGTGGAATATGCTGTTTGCAAGTATCGTGGAGCCTCTTTCATTGGAGGTTTTTAAACAGAGGCCGTACGACCATCAGTTGGGAATGCTTTGTTTCTGTATTTCCACATGGCAGGGGGGACTTGATGGCCTTTGTGGTCTCTTCCAGTTCTATTCTATGAGAAGATCCAAGAAGAGATGGAGGTGTGTGGCATGTGTGGGTGTGATAAGACTTGGCTATACACAATCTAAGCTACTCCCAGTTTGGCAAGAATTATTAATCTGTTCTTGTTTTTAGCATGAGATGGTAACTATGAATATTTTAAGGGCTCACTTTTTTAGTGTGTCTTTTGCTGCCTGGCGAGGTGCAAAGTGATTCCTCATAGACGCCACAACTGCTGCTGGGAAGCTGTTCAAATTGCTTTCCATGTAACTCAGGACATATTCATCAGCATCCACAATAATGAACCTGTGGCCAAATACTGGATGAAAGAGAGCCAATAAATAATCATCATAAATACTATCTGTGACAATTACAAAAAATACATAATCAAAGTTTTCAATTGATCCTGTAGTTTAGCAATCTGCTTTATGAAGTGAACTTAAGTAGAAACTGGAATAGACCTACCATCAAAACTTGGAGCATTGATATTAATCATATTAATTACACTGATATTCATTGTGTTAATGATCTGATTAATATTCATTATATTAATTACATTTTTGTTAATATTCTTTAAATGAACTACATCGTGCATTTCAAAAAACTTCAAGCAAAATGTAAAGTAACTTTTTTTCTGAAAAAAACAGAATGTAACCAAATGAGAGCATTTTCTGAGGCATAATATAAAGGTAGTGCTTTTGTTTGCTATGTTGCTTTCTCCCTATCCAATCATGACCTCCCCTGCTGTCTGCACTGGAGTTTTTCACTCTGAAGCAAGCAACCGTGGCTGTATCAGAAAGTGGTGCAATGCACAATGGGGGAAAAAGGGGGAGGGAAGGAGAGAGCAAGCAAGAGGAAGTCGGATTAAACAATTAGAATTTCCTCTTTGACACTGGAATGGACGGTACCTTGGAAGGTGGTAGACTATCCCTTGATGGAGGTTTTTAAAGAGAAGTTAGATGGCCATTTGTTATAGATGTTTTACTGTGGATTCCTGCACTGGCAGTGGTTGGACTATATGACATCTTCCACCACTATGTTTCTACAAATTCTGTAGCATGCTACATTGGGTATGAAAGACCAGGTTGCTTATCTTTCACTGCAGTTCTTTGAGTGGTCATCTACAAAGTCACACAAATGGGTCTGATCTACAACTGTGCAGAGTGCTCAGAGAACTCCTACAGCTAAGCAGAGTGCTTTGGGCAGTAACTCTGCCCCCTCCCATGTATCAGCATTCCTGCTCCATATCTCAGTTGTCCTGTGCTGCAGCATGCCAAGAGAGAGAACTGGAAGGACTGTTAGAAGAACAACAGTAATAGCAGGGAGGAGAGTGGGTTCTGTGAGTTCACTGTTAAGAGACATGCAGCTTTCTCTTCTTCATTGTGGTCTCTGTGACTCACAAAAATGAGTGACTAGCTTCTACCCAGAAGAGAGTAGCTGTGAGACAGAATCAGAAGAGAGGACAGCCTATCCAAACCTTGCTGCAGCTCTCACATTCAAGTTGTAGTGGTGGATAAATGTATGTGCTTGGGGCCACACAACCACTTTGCAGATGTCATATAGCAGCACATGGGCCAGTAAGGCTATGGAAAATGCCACTGCCCTTGTAGAGTTCTTCTGACAGTTCATCACATGGGTCTTTTGGCAATTTCATAGTCCAAATAGACAGTAGGGGCTATCCAATTTCTATGCTGACATTGTGTGCCCTTCTGGGGTCCCTCATAACAGACAACAGTACTGGAGTGAACCTGAACATTTTAGTTCTATGGATGTAGAATGCTAGAAATTGGTGCATGTCTAGAAAGTGTAAAGCTACCTCCTTGGGCATCATACGATTAGAAAGAAGATGGGCATAATGATATCCTGTCCCAAGTGAAATGCCATTACAATTTTAGGGAGGAAGGACATGCCTGATGCTAAGGTCATCTTGTCTCTGTGGAAGTTAGTGAAAGGTGGGTCACATGAAAGTGCTGCCAGTTCTGCAGCCCTGTATGTTGAAGTCACGGCAGTGAGAGAGTTTTTAAGGTGAGGAGGCAGGTGTCACACTTTGCTAAAGGCTCAAAGGGTTTAAACCATTAATTTCTGTAAGACCAGAGGGCAGCTCCATGTTAATAGAAGTAGAGGCCTTGACGGAAAGAGGTTAGCATACCCTTTGGAGAAAGTTTTAAGCAAGGAGTGAGTAATTCAAGAGGAGGAGGACAGAGATTGGGAATTTGTAATAATTACTACCAAATAAACTTTCAGAGAGGACTTATTGAGATCTTTGTGGGTCAGGATGTGCTGGAAATTCTAATATGTGAACCATCCCCACTGAAAGAGGTGAGGAATCAAGGCATTGAAGAAATCTGAGGAATGCCTTCCATTTATAGTCATAAGAATGTCTCATTTTTTTTAGCTGCCTCCATGATGGCCAATGTACAGTTATGGGGCGGGGGGCAAGAGGTGATGAATTAGACTGTCTGATGCAGAGTACAGGTCTGAATGTCTGACCTGACCCTGATTCTGTGACAGCAGATCCAGCAGAAGCTGAAGCCATCAGGAGTTATCCAGGTGCATGAGAGGGGCAAAGTGTTACTATGCCATACATCTCCACTTCATGATATGGTTGGCAATGAACATTATTAATTGGCACCAAATTATACACTATTATGACTGAAAAGCCATGCTGGCAAAAAGGATTGGCTGAACACATGCAAAAGTAAGTCAAATGGGATCTCAGGGCATGACCAGGTCATAAGTTCAAAGGATCAGGTGGGAAGCTCTGGTGCTGGTGAGCTTCCAATAATGCCTTCAGTGACTCAATCTTCCAACACAATAGTGTGCAAAGTTGTCTCAATAGAGCAACCAATGGTCATCAACCTGTTTCTTTTTCCCACAAAAAGTCTCCTTTGTTTCCTCACGTGCACAGAAATTAAGAAGCTATCATGATTCTTATTAATGCTTTTTTACCTAATGCTAAGGCCATTAGTCCATTCCAGACCCCATTGTTTGCCCTGCCAGACAGCCATTAACATATTTCCTCTTAGGGAATATTTAAATCATGGCTCTAAGCCAGACAACTTGAAGTACACTGGATGTAGGCTGTTGTTCTGCTGCTCAGATTTCCGTTCTTACACTACTCTCAGACCCCTAGTTTGAGCCATATTGCTTTCTCCTTCTCTGCAGGACAGGTAAATATCCCCCAATTCACCCCAACCTCTTGCAATTCAATTTTTCCTTCCTTTTCTTTGGTTAGCCTTGTGTGGTTGTGAGACTGCTTGAATCTTGCATGTGTTTATGATTTTTCCCAATAAAGCATTCTTTGAAACTCCAGTTGGTGTCTCTGCATTAGTATTAGTATACATAGGTGGAAAGATCCTGTAAGGTTACCCCTTTTTCTTGCTGGCCTCCCTTTGAGGTAATAATTCCCCACAGTGCAAGGGGAAGTCATTTTTTGTCCCTTGAAGAAACAATGGTGGCTTGAGGGGGCAGTCTGGATAGCCCCAGGCGAAGCCACAAACACCATCCATGAACTCGCACAAAAGGCCAAGAGGCTGGCCAAGTAACTGCACACTCCAGGGACACAAGACAGCACCCTGCTGGCACACAAATTGGCATTTATGTCTGCTGTGCAGAAGGTCCACACCAAATTAGAAAATACCTCAATTCAGATACAGGCATTTTAGGACAGGGAGACCACATTGGAAGAAGAGCATGTTAAGAGACAGCATGCTGCTCAGTATATGGCCAGCCAGGCAAAGGCATAGCATTAGAGTGCAAGCCACAAGCCCTGCAATCAGAAGATCACTGAGCTGACCCAGAGACTGACCACCAAGGAGGCGATCATCACCATGGTCTATCCTGAGACATTTCTCCCATTTCCCATGTATACTCCAGATGACTCCCTGCTGGAGGAAGCATTCCCACACATTCCCTACAACCCAGACTGGGAGAAGCCAACCTTGCTCCACCAAGTCAAGAGCAAGGCCCCATCTGTAGAGGCAATGGAAGGCCCAAGCACCAGAACATCAAAGAGAGGGTACAAGGAAATTTCAGAACAATTGGGCCCCTGGAACAAGAACACTGGGATTGTGTGGCTCAACGCACATGGCCCAAAAGCACTCCACCACCAATGGATAGGACCCCACACAGCCCAATTATGCATTTCTCAAGTGGATCTGCTGGGCCTTGAGTGAGCAATAGCCACCCATGATTTAGACACTTTAGATATGTATCCTTGGATGAGGGAAGTCATCCAGCAGCTCTCAGAACCTCTGATTTTGACATTGATTAATTCAAGATGATCCTGTATGGAGCCTTGAATTCTCAGACCAAAATGGTCTGGATCTTGTAGATGTAGCTATGAGTACACAAGACCATTTTGCAGACCTGCTAAGGAGAATGGCAGATCTGCTCCAAGAAATGGGAGCAATCAGGAACACAAAGGTCCCCCAGAAGGGTATGGATTCCAAGTCATGTAAGTCTGACCAACCAGTGACCTATAGTAACCATCGCTCTCACATAAAATACAACAAGGTAGGTAGCTCTGAGGGGACAATGAGTGTTCTGGCAATGGTACAGCTAGTCCCAGCAATGACCATGGCTGAGGCAAAGATCCTTCTGTCACCTGTGCAACCGCAAGGTCCAAGAAATTCAGGCAAGCCCCCAAACCGCGGCAACAGTCAGGAGGTTAAAATCCTCAGAAATTGGTCTATAGAGAGGAGTGGAGGCATGTCTGGGAATTGTTGAAATGAACAATAAATGATATGTCTCAGTTCCACATGAGGCTGACCACAGAGTTGATTGATGAACTCCTGAAGCTGCAAAGTGTCCAGAATAGAAACACACAGCAGGTGGATGTGGTCCTACTGAGCAATACCCTGAACACTGACATCATATATTAGGGACACCTTCGATCCCCAGCACTTCCTCAAGGCATTGTAGCTTATTTGGAGCCCAGGAGTACTTTGATATGTATTCCTGCACGGCAGGGGATTGAACTAGATGGCCCCTGTGGTCTCTCTCAACTCTATGATTCTATCATCCTATGACAAGTAAGCTGATGGTCAAGGTGGGCATTGGGACTGCATGGGCAAAACTTCCTATCATGCTCCTGGTAGACACTGGAGTAGCCCAAAGTGTTCTTCAGCTGTAACTTAGCTGCAACTGGGAAGCCCACCTCTTGAGACCATTGCACTCTCTGGGTACAGAGGAAGCTCTCACCAGGTAAACGTCCAGGAGAACATTCCAATTATAGTAGGGAAACTCCACATTAAGACTGGGGCATGTGAGAATAAAAGTGATGGCAGCATTTTGGGAGTACCGTTCCTCCTTAACCACTGTTTGACAGTGGACATAGAGAATGGTTTACTGTGGCAACTAAGCAATGCACCACCATAATTTTAGTTATCCATAGATGTGTGGCCCTTAAGGCACTGTGTCTGTTGTGCCCCATTGTCAGCAATCCCTGGGCACTGGAATTCGCAGAAGTCTAGATTAAGGACAAGGCAGAACACGCCTCTGTCCTCACTGAGGGAAAAGATTCCTCTCCTCAAGGAAAGTACAAATACACCCCATCAAAGCTGAGGAAAAACAACAGATGGCTTGCTGAAGTGGGATATAATCACCCTCCTGGCAGTCCATCTGCAACATACCCCTATGGGCCATACTTAAAGCAGATGGGAAGACTTGATTTCCCTGCCCTCAATGTCACAGCCCCCAACTGCCCGCATGATAGTCAAATACAACAAAATCTTATCAGACATTGCAGTGGTGTTACCCCAAAATGTGGGTGACTCAGGGGTCCACCCGTGATACAAGTACATTTGTGTGAAAGTGGGGAACAATTAGCACAAAATTAAGAGGCCTGCAAGTGGGGGCAACCTACTGAGATCTTCCCACCAATGTTTACAGGGTCTTTGCATGGAAGAACCAGCCAGAGATTAGGAAGTAAGCTAAAATATATTTTTATTAAAGGAATTAATAATCACATGCAAGACACAAGCACTCACACAAACACATGAGGCTAGATGAAAGAGAAAGAACATTGTTAAAAGTGAGTTTTCAAGGGTGATGACAGCAACAATTACTGATCTGGAGAGCAGCAAAGAAACAGTGATGTGCCTTAGACTCATGCCTAAGGACAGTACTCATTTGGAAATCAGACAATAGCATGGCTACCAGCAAGCAAGGTACTGCAAACTACCTGCTCAAAACTAGGGGGTTTTATACCCAATTTCTACCTGGAGGGCATGTGTGTAAATGGCTCTCTGGGGAAGTAAACAATGGAGTTCACAGAATGGACAATGAGGTCTGGACTGAGTTAACAATCTTAGCATTAGGTGACAAAGAGTTAATGGACGTTGTGATAGCTCTGGTTGGACAGGTGTGGGGACAATGGAGAAATTCACAGGTCGGTGGGAAGAAGGTTGACCTAATCAGTGGTTTGGTGGGAATTTCTCTGTCACTATTATCTGGAAGCAGATTCATTATAGTTTAGCTTAAGCCTATTATCTCTGGTGTTACCTGGTGATTTCCCACTATGACCTGGCTATGCCTATAGGGGATCTCCGACCTACTTTGTAGTGCACATGTTCAGCCATGGTCTTCCTCTTGTCCAGCTTGGGCATACAGTCACATTAGGGTATAATTTATATTTTATATTGATTTCAATGTATGCCACTTAAACCATTTCCAAGAGTGGGGGTATATGCCCCTCACCGAAATGCAGCTGCAAAGTTTGGTGTGCTGGTTCTGCAACAGGTGATCCCTCCATGTTGCAGGCACTCCCAAGACCAAATACAGAGCCATCAAAGTGGGTGACTCCTTCACACTCCAAGGCACAGCACACCCTCAGTCAAGTCAAGCAGCCAAGGTAGAAGCCTTTAGAGTCATCTTAGATTACAAGCCACTTGACTGCCCGCTTGCCATGTACACTAACTCTGACTGGATCACCAAGGCTGCGACAGTCTGGCTCCCCATCTAGCTTGCCAACAATTGCAAGACTTCAGAAGAGAGGACCATCACATATTTAGCTAAGTGGCTCAGGCTACAGGACAAAGTAGTCCCAGTGTGGATTGCACACATGAAAGGCTATCAGAAAAATCCTTCTGAGGTTTGCATGTGGAACAGTCTGCCAATGCATTCACCAAGGAAGCAGCCCTTAAGGATGATGGCTCTGCAGACACAACACCTGCATGCCCCACCAATGTCCTCCCTAAAAGATAGTCACCACTCTCCTCCTAAATTTGGCCAGCCTCCAGAAGGGAGATCCTCAGCTGAAACAACAGAGGTGGGGAAAGATTTGACAGGCCAGTACTCCATTCAGGAGAAGGCAGGCATCATTTAGGCAATGGATAAGAAGGGATGCCCATGGAAATCGGGGAAGACCTCATCCAGTTTGTCCATGAGCTGGCACATAAGGGAAAACAAGCAACCCTTGAGAAAGTGCAGGAGAGGGGCCGGTGGCTGAACATGCCTATCATGTGCCATGATCAATGCAGATCAGTCTGGCCCTAAGTCTCCAATCCAGCACCAATGGATTGAAGGCCCATGGCCCTGGATTCCGGATTGATTTCATTGGTCCCTTGCCTTCCACTACAAGAAGGAACAAGTACTGCCTGACCATAACTGACCCCTTCAGCAAGTGGATTGAGGCATTCCTTTGGAAGAACAGCACCACGGCCACCACTGCTTACCTTCTAACAATGTATGGGGCTGGTGGAGAATCACATGGGAATGGGACAGTGATATGGGCCCTCACTTCACTGGAGAAGTCACACAGGAACTCTGCAAGCTCTTAGGCATCAAGCAGAGATTCCACATCACATACTGCCCTCAGAGCTCAGGACAGATCTAGCGAATCAACCACACCCTGAAAGAAGGACTGCAGTAGATAGTGCACTCCATAGGGCATGCTTGGGATGAGAAGCTCCTGATTATCCTCATGGTCCTGCAGGAAACCAATACTGTTCATGGCTTTGCCTCCCCAAACACTGTCATGACCGGGAGAATAATATTGCTTCCAGAAGCATAGACGCTAGCCTCCTCTCCTATTTGGCAAGGTCCTAAACAATGAGTGGATGTGAATGCTCACATTGTCAAGATCATCAAAATAGTCTTGTCTGCTGTCTACCAAGTAGAGATACCACATAAGAGGGGACGGTGGTTGAAATATTTTCACATTACTCAATTAAAAGAATGGAAGGGCATGCCACTCACCCAAACTGCAGTGTATACTGAAGAGGAGCCCCCATGACTGCAAAGCCCAACTGGCAGATCTCACTGAACAAAAAGATTCTGCCAGTGGTGGATCTGTCAGACACCTTTATGAGGTGGGAACCCACTTGAAGAAACAATGCCCAGAGAAGGTCCTCACTTGTATATAAGATAATAGTAGGTTACTGGAAGTACTACTGCATTTACCCCCCTTAGAACAATGAAGGCGACATGGCACTAGATGTGGAAAGTAGGGTAAGCATTATCCCCCTCCTTGTTCTCTTGGTAGTTCTCTCTTGGCCCCTTCAAGGATGGCTCCCACCAAAGAAAGTCCTCGGAATTGCACAATCATAGAACCAAGACACCTTCTTAGAGAATGTCTGTTTTGCAAGATCACCCCACCTGCAGATGGTAGCAATCCAAAACATATTTAAGTCACTCATTCTTATCCAGGACTAGTTCACCATACATGGGTCTGCAACCACATGTACAGTCGCTAGACGTGTATATCCCAAAAACAGGAATGAGAAGATTTTCTGCCAGGGTGGCCCAGAAGCTGAGTTTCCAGATTTTGTCATCCAGTGCAGCCTCAATAAGGATGAGACTGCCCTGACGGTCAGCAACCTTTTCCCTGCAGAACTCCTTCCATCCTGAGATGTGGCTGTAGTTACAACAACAACACAGAATGTTGACTATTTTCCTCAGTACTGTGGAAGGGTGCACATCCCCCATTTTGATCGATCTGATAACACCATCAGGCAAACATCAAAACATCGAAGTTGCAGATTGGAAAGCACAATCCTGGACTATGTGGAATTAAGCTTTTAAAACAAGATCCACCAAGCTTGTACATCCCTCTCAACCAAATTATTTGTAACAAACAGAAGCTAGGAAGCATTCTAGTTTAAATCATGGGGCATGCTAGTCCTGAATCTCACCCATGAGAAAAGAAAGTACACTCTCCAATTCAGCAATCACAACTGGTTATGGCTAAATTTGATCAAGGACACTGCCATGGTAATCTAGGCAGAATCACCTATCATTGGCTTTCATCTGTTGAAAACAAATGTGTGTGAACTAATGTTAATCCAGCCCACAATCTCCCTGAAAGAAATCTGGGTAGGATTGCAAAGGCTGAATACCTCTGCACAATGGTCAGAATGTGTACTCCATTTATAATCCAATGAGGCCAGGTGGAAACTTGTAAATACCACTTTCACTCCCCGATGGAATCAGCTTCTCATTGCCATCATAGCAAAGACCACATTCCCCATACACAACATACTGTATTCCAAGGATTGTAACCTTAAGGGCATGGACAGTCAGTGCACATACAAGGTCAATCAGGAAACTGATTTGGTCATTATTTATACAGAAGAGGGATAAATGTGTGTAAGGACAGCCTGCCACACCATCACTATAAATGATTATCAATTACAGTCCATTGTGTCCACCATTAACCACTCCTTTTGCAGTGTCTCAACCACCTGCAGTTGTGACATTGACTACTTGATCCCCATTTGGACCCAAGAGGAAATGGTTGTATCCCTGTCACTCTACATCTCTGTCACCCCTATGTTCTTTGATCCTACACCATTTATTCACCTCACCCTCAAAGAGCAGCTGCTTAAAGTGAAGGCAGATAGGCCACTTTAGTAGTGTCTCACAACAACGAAGCTATAGTGACTCTCTCTAGAGAAATTGTCTCCACTGGGCTCTTTTCATAGTGGCAATCCCTCCTTGGATGGTCCCCAACCAGAATCTTCAATGCAAAGCTCCATCCAATTGTTATAATTTTGGCATTCCAAATTCTATCTGGCTTAGTTGGTTTGGCAAATTGGGTTCACCACCAGCTGTGCAAATTAAGGGCCCTTGGTGAATTGGTTAAGTTGGCCAAGGTTCAATCTTTTCTTTGACTGGTTTTTCAGAGGTCCAAAAGCCTCCAGGACTCCCAGGGGAGCCCTTGGCCAAGAGGAGTTGAGCCACCAGAGCCAAGAACAACCTTTTATCCCAAGCACAGCAAACAGAGGAAGATGTTACCCTCTACTCTGGGGGTCCTGGGAGGGGCGCTCAAATAACCAAAACACAATAATGACTTTGGGGAAAATTAGCTGGAGCACTCACTAAAGCTAGCAAGAGGCAGGGTAACTTAGCAACCCAGTGTCTACGGGGTCAGGTCAGTCAAGCAGTCAGACAGTTTAAAATAGCAAAATCAATGTTTATTAAAAAGACAGACAACCAGCAAACACACCACAAACACACAGCTAACGGGAGAATTGGAAATAGGGATTTTCGGGGGAAATGGGTGATATGACACCTTTCTTGTAGTCCTGAAGAAATTGAAGATAGAGTTCGTTGGGGTGCAGGAAAGAAAGCTCAGCGTGGTTCACTGAGGGGAGCTCGCCGGACAAAACGGCAGCAAGGCTGGATGGAACTCAGGAGCGATCCGAGGTGGTCTTGGAATCAGGGGGTTTATATAGGGTGAATTGTGACTGCAGGCCATGCCTTACTCGGTGAGAACAATGAGAGTTTGGAGCAGGACAAAGCTGTGGAAAAGGTCAAGTTTAACACGATCGGCTTAGTGCTGATTTAACAATAGTGTAGCCAGTATGCAAATGCAAGGTGCTTAGTTTGGCTTTGTAAGACTATCAGCTCAGAGCCTTTGTTAGTGTCGCGCTTAAGCAAAAAGGTGTTTGCAGGAGAGGTCCCTGAAGCAACGGATTGGCTCTCTTCTGCCTGCCTAGGTGGAGAATGGAATGTCCAACAATTACCGGCCGCGCCTGTTTATGTGCTTGTCTGGAGGCCTCGCAAACACGTGGAGCAGGGTGGCAGAGGAAGGTCGAATGAGGCTGATATCAAAAATGATATCGAGTGCTATCACCGGGTAGGCCTGGGCCGAAGTAACAATCCCCCCGCCCTGAAAATGGGTGTCACTGGGACAATATCAGACATTTTCCAATTAATCATTTAAAAACAAATTTAGCGCCAAATGGAGGTCTACAGATTCCGGGGTCATATCATTCCTCTGGGAAAGGGCCTTTTGCAATATTCCTATCTAATAAGAAGCAGTCCTTATCTAACAAAATTCTTAAACCTAACCACATTCACACAGACAAACATAAATTTAGCAATGGCAATAGCAATCAATAACAGTAATAGCAATGAATGGTGGTCAATAGAAGAAGCCTCCCGCCAATGGAGAAGGGCAATACAGCAATGCAAAATGGAATAATCAATGAAATACTGTAAATCCAATACAGGGTCTGGCAATGGAAGTAATCCAGGAAGCAATCCATTATGTGTGCATACTGGAATGAGAGTTCGTAATCCGGGGGAGGTGAGGTGCAAGCAAGAGTCTCTGCACACACACACCCAGGTACAGGAAAAGCCTGGTAGCTGGAGCAAATAAGCAACATGAGTCCAAGCTGAACGGGAACAATAGCAAAATGCCCAAGTTCATAGTCAAGCTAGCCAGGGCGCGCTAGCTCTTTGCAGGATGTGGCTTGCAAAAGCAGCAAGCAGAATAGTTCAAGCGGTAGAAAACTTTACAATCCGGGATGGTGGCAAAACAGTTCATAAAGTCCATTGGGGAGCGGCTAGATCGCCTCGTCTGGGGTCCCCAACTGTGGCAACTGGACCAAGTTGTCATCTCAGGTTTGGCTCCGCGACTGGAACAGTGAAGTCTCAGCACTCACCCCCCCCCATGGTGCCAGGGGTGGTGGACGAGTCCAGGGTAGTCTCGGCTCTCTGGAACCGTGGACCTATTGCTTATGGAAGGAAGACTGACATGGGTTAGCCAATGCAGTTAACAAATGTAAATGGATGGCAAGGAGCCTGCTGGGAGTTGAATTCAAACTCAGAAATTCATGGATGATGGGAGCCTCAGTTGGTTCTTAACAAAAAGCCAGGCAAAGTCACTAACTTGGAGGGGGCAGGGGTGACTGCCTCAGACCTTGGTCACTGTAAGGTGTAGATCAGTCTGACCACACCTCAGTAGAGGGGGCCTCCATGTGAGAGGTACCATCTGTGGTGGATCAGGCCTGCAACAAATATGATGATGTAATATGAAGGAGCAGTTAATGCAATCGTTTGTATTCTGTTGCCCATGCCACCGGGAAGCACTCTGTTGTGGATTGGGTCTGCAAACCGTGCTTGCTTGAGTATTTCACCACGGAGCTTGTTTAATACAATAACATATAAGTTGCCCTTGCTGAAGCCCCGTTTGTGATGGCAGTGGTACACACTCACTCTGTTGGACTAGATTAGGCTCTGGCCTTCGGCTGGACTAGGTTAGACTCTGGCCTTCGCCTGGTGGCGAGGGCTCCCAAAATGGTGGAAAAGAAAAACTTAACCAAATCAAAGACAAATGAGTGTAAGCTTGCTGGTTGCCAGAGTGGACGCTGACTCTCCCGGAGATTGTCCCGGATGGTGGGGCCTACATATGCAAATGTTCTATTAACATATGCAGATTGGGCACAGTGCACCGGGGCCAGTCGTCCTGCCAGTTGTGTGGGTCTCCTGCACCGGGGCCAGTCGTCTTGCCAGTTGTGTGGGTCTCCTGGGGCATCAGAGGCTCGACCTAACTTTAGGAATACAAGGCCGAATTATGTGGAGAGTGGAGTAGTGGCTCAGATTGTTCTCACCCTAACAATCCAGGCTTGCAGAAGAAACAAGGAGAGAGGTTTCTGGAAGGCGGGGGTTATTCTGGGTGGTAGACCGGAACTCCAGAGTCAGACCTGGTTCTGCTGAAAGGGTGACCCCCTTGTCTCGCCCTTTTTGTCCCAGTGTGAGAGATGGCAGGTGTCCCAGTCTGACTCACATTCCTTCCTCAGGGTGCCCAGGCTGACTCTGTAGGTCCGATCTACCTCAGAGGTTAGGAGGACCTCGAGCCAGCCATCCCATTGGTCTTCTGCACAAAACAGTAAAAAGACAGAACTAACCAACAAAATTACAACACCAAATCAAACAAGCAAAACTTTCTACAAGGCACAACTATTTACAATTACTGGGAGCTCGGGAGGGGGGTCGCCACTCCACCTTCACTCCGTGCAGACGGCGGCCGTTCAACCATTGTTGAACGCCTTGTAGATTGAGACAAACGTCTCTGAGAAGTCAATTTCTGGAATCTCCCTGTAGTTTAAAGAAACTTGAGGGGCAATTACATTAACGGGAGCCTTCCTGGTGCTCTCCTCAAGTGGTTCCGAATCTGCAATTCCCTTTGGGTCGACTGGCTGGCCCTTCCACTCCTTAAACTGTGAGACGTGGAAGAATTTTAGCCAGTCTCCTTTCTTCCTTGGAATTCTCACTTGATAAACAGCAGGGGAAATCCACTTCACAATGGGGACGGGGCCAACCCACTTGGCAGCGAGGGAATGTTTGTCCTTACAGAAGTTTCTATAGAGGACCAACTGTCCTTCCTCCCACTGGCAGGGGCAGTGGACCCATCCCAACCTTTTGTCCATTTCCTGTAAATTTTTGCCTAACTGGGCTGTGACCTGCCAGTGAACCTGCCCAAGATGGCTGACCAGATTCCTCACCCACTTGTTGTTTAGAACCACCGGTTCTAACTCGGAGGGGAGGCTTGTGTTGATCCAAAACACTTCAGGCAACATCATTTTCAGCCCGGTCATCACCATGTGCAGCGTGAAGCCGTGGGACGCCACCGTGCCTCAGAAGGCCATTAAAATAATAGGCAGCTTCATGTCCCAGTCCTTACCGGAGGAACGTACCACCTTCTGAAGTGCCTCCTTCAGAGAGCAGTTCGTCCTCTCAACATGTCTGAGCTCTGAGGGTGGTGGGCGATATGGAAGCGCTGGTGAATGCCCAGTTTCACTCTTTTTAAATTCCTGTTTATTTCCCATTGGTGTTCCGATTTTATTTGTTCCTGCAACACCTTCAATTCTGTTCTTGCTTTTTGATCTCTTGAGGTTAATCTAAGTTGCGCCTCTCGTTGTTTTATTTTTTCCATGATTTCTTGATGTTTGGTTTGTCTTTTTTTCTTTAGCTCCGATCCCCATTGTATAAAGTGGCCTCTCAATACTGCCTTACTGGCATCCCAGATTATGTGCATTTTAACTTCATCTGTTAGATTTTCTTTAAAGTAGTTCTTAATAGTTTCTTTTATCTTTTCCATATATCTATCATTTTGAAATATGTCATCATTTAATCTCCATCTCTTGGTTCTTTTTGGTATTTTGAATTCTAATTGAATCGGATTATGATCGGAATATACTCTTGGGAGGATCTCCATATTTAGCACCTTGTTTTGTATAGTTTTTGAGATCAAGAACATATCGATTCTTGACATTGATTTGTGGGATTCTGAATAAAATGTAAATCCTTTAGATTGTCCGTACTTCATCCTCCACACATCCTGTAGTGACATTAGTTCCATTAACTTAAAGAAAGATCTTGGAAGTTTACCATGCTATTTCTGAACTAGTTTAGGTCCACATCTGTCTTCATTAGGGTCCAACACCCCATTCAAGTCTCCACAAAGTAAGAAATTATCTTGGTTTGTTTCGTTAGAATAATTTAGTAGTTCTTGTAGCAATTTCTGACAGAAGCTGCTTTGTTCTTCTGTTTGTGAGTATACTCCTATTACCAATATCTTTTTCTCTTGAAATTGTACTTCTACCCCTACATAGTGTCCTTGGGGGTCTTTAAATTTCAGTTCTGATTTGAGGTTGCGATTTACATATAACACAACTCCCTTCTTTTTCTTCTGTGCTGCATATATGTAGCAAAATCCTAGTTTAGGGTTCCACAGATATTTTATATCTTTGTCTTTGATTTTAGTCTCTTGTAGGCAAATGACATCAGCTTTCGCTTTTTCAATATAGTGGAAGACTTGTCTTCTTTTATAGTTAGAGTTAATCCCCTTTACATTCCACGATATTAATTTAACTGCTATCATTTTCCTGTTAGATATCAGCCTTCTATTCTAGATTTCCTCATCTTCCACATATATATTTTCTATTTCCAATTCTGGTTCTTTTTGCTCTTTACCCTCCGATTTTAAATCCGATTCACCACTGAGTGAGGCCAATTCTTGTTCTTCCTCTTGGTTATTGTCTAGATTTCCTTCCTCTGGGTTCTCTTCCTGTTTCTTCTCTTCATCTTGGTCCTCTTTCCTATTATTGTTCCGTCCTCCCCTGTCTTCTAACTCTCTTTTCAATTTGTCATATACTTCTTTTGCTCTCAGTGTATTGTTAATTCTTAGTCTTCTTTGTTTATAGGTAAAGGATATCCCCTCTATCCTTTCTCATTTGTACATTATTTTATGCTTTTGTAGTAATTGAGTTATGACTCTATAATCTTGCCTCTTTCTCAAGATTTCATATGGGATATCTTTAAAGATCTTTATTATCTTCTTTCCCACTCTTAACAGTTTTTCATAATTTGTCTGTATTATTTGATCTCTTATCCTTGTCCTTGTACAGCAAACAATGATGTCTCTAGGCCATCCCCGTTTTCTCGTGAGGTTCAAGTTAGCTCTAAAGATTTGGTCTATCTGCAGCTCCATTCTATCAATGTCCAAATCTATATATGTTGCCAAAATTGGTATTATTCTTTTGTAGAGATTTTCTCCAGGGATTTCTTCAATTCCTCTGAGCTTAAAACATCTATCATCGTATTGTAGTTCCTGTTGAGATATTGCCAATTCATCTTGCCTTTGATTTTTCTCTATCTTTTCTTTTTCTTTCTCCCATTGATTTGTCTTTTGTTGAAGTTCCTGGATGTCCCCTTTCATCATTTTAATTTCTTTATTCATCGTCTCCTTTCTTTTCCCAATTATTTCTATCTCTTTCTTAATATCTGTTTTAATTTCAGATCTTGTTTCCTTCATCTCTTGTCTAATTTCCTGTTTAATTCCCTTTATTTCTTGAAGAATTTTAGCCATCTGTTGACTCATATCTATTGAAGATCTTCTAGTTGAGTCTATCAATTCAAGTTGAGTTTGTGTCTGAGTTTTTGTTCCCTTTCTTGTACCCGATGCCATATTTTCAATGTTATCTATATTATAGTTTATTTTTTACTGTAATTTCCTCTATTCACCAGTAGATGGTGCTCAAAGATCTCTTCTGTCTTTATGAGGTTTTTTTTAAGGGTTAATTTATGTTCAGCAGTCTCTGGTTTTGTTTTCAGTCTTTGTGCCAGCTACAAAGTCAATCTACTTATCTCCTTTCTCTTGTCTGTTAAGTATCCTTGAATTAACAGCTTTGTTTTGGATTCTATCTCCTTTGTCTCCCAGTTTCACATGAGTTTTAAGCTAGTCACAAGTCACCAGCTGAACTTTCTATCTAATTCCAAACAGTCTTCTTTATGTTTTTAGTTCAAAGCAAATTTATATAAGCTTTAATTTATCCAGTTACTTAGCCACTCTAATAGATGTCTATATATATATATATATATATATATATATTATATTATATTTGAATATATGTAGCAAATACTTACTTAATTAGACTCTTAATTAGACTCTTCACATATCAGATTGATCATATCTTTCAAACAGCTCTATAAAATTACTTATAGGTCTTATTAAATCTGTAAACGTACTTATTTTACTTACTTACTTATGTTACTTATAAATCTTATCTTATAAATCTATAAACTTATAATTCTATGGACTTGATTAATTACCCCTCATCAAGGGGGAGGAGGCAGCTAGTGGGGAGGAGCTTTATTAGGAGCTCCCAACAGGCCTCTAGCTCATTTCCCAGAGGAGAGAGAAGAGGAGAGCTGGGTCTGTGAAGACATCCTAGACCAGGTGTGTTTACAGGCTTGTGGGGCTGTGCTTGTTTTTGCTGTTTGTTTGCTTGCTATTGTTTGCTTGCTATTGTGCTGGCCATGGGCTCTGCCTGATCACACGGTCTGATGAACGAGGGGGAGGAGGCAGCTAGCGGGGAGGAGCTTTATTAGGAGCTCCCAACGGCAAGCCCCTTCAGCGTGCGCACTTAAACTCCTTTACTTCAATCCTCCAAGTTTAACCTTTGACAATCAATAGAGCTAACGTAGCTTACACAGCTGAATTTCAGAAAGAAAGCCCAATTATTCTTTCTCGAGCTTCGTCCTGTACTACTCTCTGTAGTTTCAAGGATGGAAGGTGAGGGAGCTGCTGCAGTCACCTGTAACACTTGTGGCATGTTCCTTTTCTTGCCACAAGATGTTCTCGGGTACACCTGCACCAAGTGCAAGCTGGTCACCTTCTTGGAGGAGAAGGTTTGCCAGCTGAAGGCACGAATTTCTGATCTCCATCTTATTAGGGAAGGGGAGGAGTTTTTGGATAGGGCTGAGAAGACCTACCGGAAATCCAAATGCACGGAGGAGCTGCCAGATCAGGAAGTTGGTACGCTGTGCCAGGAAACAGAGGCTTGGGCGAATGTCACACGGAGGAGTAAAAGGACCAGGAAGGTAACAGAGACTCTTAACCTACACAATCACTTCGATGTACTTGGTCTTACAAACAATGAGGAGCACTACGCAGAGGGAACAGAATGTCAACAAGAAGGAATCCAACTTCGGCAACAGGAACTAGATCAACGCTCCCAGCCTCAACAGAATGCTCAGGAAGTCCTAGTAAAACATGCTCGTCGAGGAGCCCAGGAAAAGCCTCAAAAGAGGCGAGTTCTGGTTGTTTGGGACTCTTTGCTCAGAGGAATCAAAACAGAAATTTGCAAACCGGACAAGCTCAATCGAGAGGTCTGCTGTCTTCCTGGGGCCAGGATCCACCACAAAACAGAGAGGCTAACCAGGCTGGTCAAACCCACTGACCAGAAGCCCCTCATTTTGGTTCATGTTGGAACCAATGACACTGCGAAGAGCAGCTTTTACCACATTGCAAAGGACTACGAGCGTATGTGGATGAAGCTTAAGGACCTTGGTGCACAGGTGGTCATTTCGTCTCTCCTCCCTGTTCAAGGATATGGCGCACATAGGGAAAGGGCAATAGCAGAGGTCAACAACTGGCTCCGCACATGGTGCCACCGGCAACGGTTTGGGTTTTTGGAACATGGCCTGAATTTCCATGAACATGGGCTTCTGGCGAGGGATGGGCTGCACCTCACAAAACTTGGCAGGAATGTTTTCGCAAACAGTCTCACAAGAAGGATTAAGAGGTCTTTAAACTAAGTTTCGCTGGCGAGGGAGACAATATTATTCAGGGCAAGGACTCGGAGAGCGCAGGGGAAAAGGCCCAAATGATACTGGACAAGTAGCACAAGTGGCCAATGGCGGGAGGAGTAGAAACAATAGTACAGGACTTGCAGGAAGGGCCCGGGGACTTAAGTGTCTCTACACTAATGCAGGGAGTATGGGAAACAAGCAGGATGAACTTGTACTCCTAGTACAACAAAATAAATACCATTTGATAGGCATCACTGAGACCTGGTGGGATGAGTCTCATGATTGGAATATAGGAATAGAGGGGTATAGCCTATTCTGTAAAAATAGGCCAAAGAAGAAAGGAGGAGGAATAGCCTTGTATGTCAAGGATGTTTTCACCTGTGAAGAGATACAGGACTTAAATCCAGAAAGCCAGGTCGAGAGCATTTGGGTAAGAATTAAGGAAGCGAGAAACAATAGGGATATTCTGCTGGGGGGTTTACTACAGACCTCCAACCCAGGCTGAGGACTTGGATGATGCCTTCCTCAACCAAATGACTGCACATTCAAGGAGGAGAGATACAGTAATAATAGGAGATTTCAATTACCCAGATATATGCTGGCAGTCAAACTCTGCCAAGACAGCAAGGTCCAGCAAGTTTCTTGCTTGTCTTGCAGACAACTTCATGGTCCAGAAGGTGGAAGAGGCCACAAGGGGATCAAATATTCTAGATCTGATCCTGACCAACAGGGATGACCTTGTTAAGGAGGTAGAAGTGGTTGGATCTTTGGGGGGGGGAGTGACCATGCCCTATTGGAATTTGGCATTCAGTGGGAAGGAGAAGATAAGTGTAGCCAGACACTCATCTTAGATTTTTAAAAAGCGGACTTCTGTAAACTTAGGGAGCTGCTAGCTGGAATTCTGTGGTCAGGAATAGTGAAAGGGAAAGGAGTTCAGGAGGCATGGGAGTTCCTTAAAAAGGAGATACTGAAGGCACAGTCTAAAACGGTGCCAATAAGGAGGAAAAATGGAAGGCATCTGAAGAAACCAGAATGGTTGACTAAAGAACTCTCAGCTGAGCTAAGTGTTAAGAGAAACATGTATAGGAAATGGAAGAAGGGGGAAACCACCAAAGAAGAATTTAAGCAAGTAGCTAGGAGATGTAGGGAGGAAGTCAGAAAGGCTAAAGCACAGAACGAACTTAGGCTGGCCAGAGACATTAAAAACAATAAAAAGGGTTTTTTTTAAAAATATGTCCGCAGCAAAAGGAAAAAGAAGGAGACAGTAGGGTTGCTGCGCAGAGAAGATGGCGAATTACTCACAGGGGGAGGAGAAAAGGCAGAACTACTTAACACCTTCTTTGCCTCAGTTTTTTCCCAGAAGGATACAAGCACTCAACCTGGCGGTTGGGGACCAGGTGAGGAAGCAGAGGAAATGAGGCACATAATAGGTAGAGAGGTGGTACAGGAATACCTGGCCACACTGGATGAATTCAAGTCTCCAGGGCCAGATGAATTGCATACTAGGATATTAAAAGAGCTGGCAGAGGTCATTTCGCAACCGCTTGCTATAATTTTTGAGAAATCTTGGAGGACAGGAGAAGTTCCAGCAGACTGGAAGAGGGCAAATGTTATCCTCATCTTCAAGAAGGGAAAAAAAGAGGACCCAAATAATTATCGCCCAGTCAACCTGACATCAGTACCCGGAAAGATCCTGGAGCAGATCATTAAGCAGTCAGTTTCTAATCATTTAGAAAGCAAATTTGCAGATGATACCAAATTGGGAGGGGTTGCCAATACACCAGAGGACAGGATCAAAATTCAAAATGACCTGGATAGACTGGAGAGCTGGGCCGAGGCGAACAAAATGAAATTCAACAGAGAGAGGTGTAAGGTCCTACACTTGGGTAGAAAAAATAGAATACAGAAATATAGGGTGGGGGACACATGGCTGGATAGCAGTACGTGTGAAAGGGATCTTGGAGTCCTCATAGACCACAAGCTGAACATGAGTCAGCAGTGTGATGCGGCAGCCAAGAAAGCCAATGCAATTCTGGGCTGCATCAATAGGAGTATGGTGTCTAGATCGAGGGAGGTACTGATACCACTCTACTCTGCTTTGGTTAGACCCCATTTTGAATACTGTGTCCAGTTCTGGGCACCCCAATTCAAGAAGGATATTGACAAGCTGGAGCAAGTCCAGAGGAGGGCGACCAAAGTTGTGAGAGGCCTGGAAGTCATGCCCTATGAGAATAGACTTAGAGAGCTGGGTATGTTTAGTCTGCAGAAGAGGAGGTTAAGAGGGGATATGATAGCCATGTTTAAATATTTGAAGGGATGCCACGTAGAGGAAGGAGAGGGCGTGTTTTATGCTGCTCCAGAGACCAGGACAAGGAGCAATGGATTCAAGCTGCAGGAAAGGAGATTCCACCTGAACCTCAGGAAGAACTTCCTGACTGTCAGGGCTGTCCAGATGTGGAATATGCTGCCTTGGAGTGTAGTGGAGTCTCCTTCCTTGGAGGTTTTTAGGCAGAGGCTAGGTTGCCATCTGTTGGGAGTGCTTTGAGGGTGTTCCTGCATGGCAGGGGGTTGGACTGGACGGCCTGTGTGGTCTCTTCCAACTCTAGATTTCTATGATTCTATGATTCTATGATCAATCAATGCACTCAACAACTTAAATTCATTAATATCTTAAATCCATACCATACAGACATTGCATATTATGACAATTATATTTTAGTTGTTCTGGTTATTATTGTGATTTTCTCCCAGATCTGTAGCATATCAAGCTTCCCGGTCTTACCTTAGGTCTCAGGTTTAATCTCCTCCCATCTGTCTTTGCATACTTCTACAGTCCTTTCAACCAACTCCGCAATTTCCCTCTGTGTCCTGTTCGGCGAACTCAAGCTGTTTATTAGCAAGTTCGAGCCCTTTCCAACTATTTCCTTTCCTTGTCTTTATCTTCTCTTTATCTTCTCTCGTCTTCTAAGTTTCTTTCGTTACAAATAAGCGAGCTCTAGCGTCTTATCCTTTTCTACTTTCTTTTACCATCCATTTCAATGTTTCTGCTTGATCCTCTCTTCTTCAAGTGAGCTCTAGCTTATTAGGTAATATTTGTTTTATGTCTATTATTGTTATTTAAGTCCTTTTCTCCAGCCCTTGTTCTTCACTTCCAAAAGAGGGAAAACCGCGTTCCTTACCGCTACAACCCTCCTTAGCAGTCCCCTTGGGTTTTATTACAGTCCAAAGTTCTTTTACTTGACTACACAGTAAGTTTATATATATACACACACACACATATGTCTTAAAACAGTCCTCTTCTATTATTTCCTTCCCTCTTTCCACCCCTTACTCTCTCAGTCCTTTAATTATTAAGTTAAGTCTTTCTTCTATACTCCTCTACCACGCGGTCTTCTTATTTCCCCTCTTCTCTGCTCACTTTAAACGTCCCGGTTCTTCTTGCCAATCTTTCCTGCTGCTCTGTCCAGCTTGGTCTTTTAGTTCATTGAGAAAAGTTACGATAACTTACTTCTAAGGTCCGTTTCTTGCTTTTTCCTTATGTTTAGATGTCTTTTATTTGTAAATTTTTTTAAAAAAGTTTCATGTGCTGCGCTGTGCCGAAGCCAGCCACCATCTACGTGGACGTGACTTGCTCTTCAGTCCCCTCACTCTTCTTCCAGCTTCGAGCCTCCTGCCGGTACTCTTCTGCCTGAAAGGCGGCAATGGACCCCCGATGAGCTCCTCTGGACCCCCTTTACGGGGGGGGGGGTACTCTGCCAGCTACGATCTCGCTGACAGAGTCCACGTATGGTAGCCGGTTCAGCGGGAGCTTCCACGCTGAGCCGGCGATTGTGCTGCCATTGAAACCGGAAGTAAAAAGAATGATCTTTTTATTTCAAAATCTTCCCATAATAAGAAAAAACAAACCATTTAAAGAATGGAATAAAAACATATCGAATTTTATTTGGAAGAATGAGAGAAAAAACTTTGAAAGAACCAAAAGAAAGAGGAGGATTGGATTTATTTGATACAAGGTAATATTATTATGCAACTTGTTTAAATAGGAGAGAAGACTGGATTACATTACAAAATGTGAGATTACTACAATTAGAAGGAGAAAATATTCCATTTGGTTCACATGCTTGTATACGGCATGGTGAAACTAAAATAGAGAATTTAATGAACACCTTATATGGATATCTCTGTCTAGACAAGGTACAAGAAAGTATTAAACCCCAAAACTCCCCTATCGCTAGCTCCACATGAAGCTTTCTATAAAAAAGAAATGCCAAAGTTAAATAAGTGGATTAAGTATTGAGACATAATAAAAAATACACGGAGATGATATTTGTTTAAAAACAAATGAAGACTAAAGAGATACCAGATACTCTGAGGCCACACATTGCGCTGTCAAACTGCTCTTACTGTCAGGAAGTTTTTCCTAATGTTTAGATGGAAATCCTTTTCCTTTGGTTTGAATCATGGAATCATAGGGTTGGAAAAGACCACAACAGCCACTGAATCCAACTCCTTGCAATGTAGAAAAACATTGCTCCCAGGCCCCACGTGCACCTACCTGGTATGCGGAGCCTCTGGAGGTGCGCCAGTCGTGCTTCCTGCCCCAGGGCAGCCTGGGAAGGTCCAAGGCTGCACTGTGGAAGGAAGAGGCAGGGCTCTCACATGAGCAGGCAGCTCGTGTGGAGCCGAAGGACCCCGGATGCAAGAGCCTCTCGCTGCAGGCTGCTCGCGTGATCCCTGCCCCCCAGCGCCAGAAGAAGGTAAGGTGTGGAAAGGGCCTGAGTCTCTGAAGCAGCAAAAATTAAGCTTGCTCCATCTTCAACATGACATCTCTTCAAATATTTAAATGTGGCTATCGTATTACCTCCTAACCTTCTTTTCATCAGGCTAAATATACATAGCTCCCTAAGCCATTCCTCATACAGCATGCTTTCCAGACCCTTCACCATTTTGGCTGCCCTCTCTGAACACCTTCCAACTTGTCAATATTGTTCTTGAATTGTGGTGCCCAGAACTGGATAGAGTATTTCAGGTGGGATCTAACCAAAACAAAATAGAATGGTATTATCACTTCCTTTGATCTCAACAGTATACTTTTATTGATGCAACGCAGAATTCCATCGTTTTTTTTAGCTGCTGCATTGCACTGTTGACTCATGTCCAGCTTGTGGTCTAAGACTCCTAGATCCTTCACATGTGCTCTTTTCATGTCAGGTATCATTCACCCTCTATCTGTGCATTTCATTCTTTCTTAGTACCCTATATTTCTACCTGTTAAAATTCCTTTTGTTAGTTTTGGCAGTTTTCTAACCTGTCAAAGTCATTTTGAATTCTTATCCTGTTCTCTGGGATATTAGCTATCCTTCCTTAATTTGGTGTCACCATGTGATGAGCATGCCCACTATTCACCATCTAAGTCATTGATAAAGATGTTGAAAAGCACTGGGCCCAGGACAGAACCCTATGCCCCCCCTTCTAGTCACTTCTCTCCAAGATGAAAAACAGCCATTGGTCTGCACCCTTTGGGTTCGGTTGGTCAGCCAATTACAGTAGTACAGTCTGGCCCTGGTGACTTGAATTCATTTAGAATAGCCAAGGAAAATAAATGACCACACATATTTCCTATTCTGTCCTCCATTCCCCCTATTACACAATCTATTCCATTTTCTCCAGATTGAGCACTTCTTTTTCTTTTTGGAGAAGACTGAGGCAAAGAAGGCATGGAGTAGTTCTGCCTTCTCTTCCCTACCATCTCTTTGTTTTTCCTTTTGCTATAGACATGGCCAAAAAAGCCCTTTTTACTGTTTTTAATCTCTCTAATAATCCTGAGCTCATTCTGCACTTTAGCTTCTCTGATGTTTTCCCTGTACATGCTATTTGTTCGAATTCTTCTTTGGAGATTTCCCCTTTTTTTCATTTCTTGTACATGGCCCTTTTAAAGCTTAGCTCATTTGAAAGTTCTTTAGACATCCATCCTGGTTTCTTTACATACCTCACATTTTCCCTCCAATTTGAATTGTTTGAAATTGTGCCTTCAATGTCTCTTTTAAGAATCTCCCATCCATCATAAAACTCCTTTCTCCTTTAGTATGCCTGATCACTGAATCACACCTATTGTGTCCCTGAGTTAACTGAAATCAGCTTTTTTAAAGTCTAGAATGCAAGTCTGACTATGCTTGGTTTCCCCTTTCCACTGTATAAAAAGCTCCAGGAGAACATAGTCACTTCCACCTAAGGATCCTGTCACTTCCACCCCATTAACCAGATCATCACTGTTGATTAGGATCAGGTCCAAAACAGCTGATCCCCTTGTTGCCTCTTCTGCCTTCTGGACAATGAAATTGTCTGCAAGGCAAGTGAGGAATTTGTTGGACCTGACACTCCAACACTATCAGGATAGTTGAAATCTCCCATTACTACTATCTCTCTCTCTCTCTCTTTTTTTTTTAATGTGTGGTCATCTGTTTTAGGAAGGCCTCATTTAAGTCCTCAGTCTGGTTTGGCGGGCTGTGGTAGACCCTCAAAATGACCTGTTTTTTTTCTCTCTCCCCCTTTTTTAAACCAGATGTTCTCAACCTGGCTTCCAGGATTTAAGTCATGGATCTCTTCACAGGTGTAAACAGCCTTGACATATAATGCTATTCCTTGCTCCTTTTCTGTTTGGTCTTTCTCTGATTATATCCCTTCTATTGCTACATTCCAGTCATGAGACTCATCCCACCAAGTTTCAGTGATGCCTATTATATCATATCTGTTTTCCTGAGTGTTCAAATCCATCTTGCTTATTTCCTGTGCTCTGTCCATTACTTTTAAGACACCTAAATACTTAAGGTTTTTCTCCCCCCACAGTTGGAATCCTGTACTATTTCTTCAGTTTCCTCAGTAACATCTCTAGCACTCCTGCCCTCAAAAATATTGCCACCCTCCCCCACATAACTCAGTTTAAAGCCCTCCTGATCAGGTTTGTGCGCCTCTTAGCAAAAATGTTCCTGTCAACTGCTGTGAGGTACAACCCATTACTTCCCAGTAGTCCATCTTCACGAAACTGCAGATCATGATCCAAGAAGCCAAAGCGTTTCCGGTGGCACCATCTGTGAAACCAGTTCTTCACCTCCACTATTGTTTTCTTCCTCAGCTGTATCCTTTAACTGGGAGGATAGATGAAATGGCAACCTGTGTGTCAAGCCCTTCAGCTTCCTACCCAGAGCCTCGTAATCCCTTGCAGTATGCTGAAGTGTATGACTTCCTGTGTCATTGGTTCACATGTGGACCAAAAGGAAGGAGCAACAATGAGTGGACTTCATAAGTCTAGTCAGCCTCTCTGTGACATCACTGATTTTTGCTCCAGGGAGACAGCAGACCTCTCGACTCATCTTGTCAAGCCTACAAACCACTGCTTCTGTTCCCCTTAGCAGGGAGTCCCCTATCACCACCACCTGTCTCTTCTGAGAATTGGCAGGGGCCATTCCATGTTCTGCATTTTCTAAGGACTCTTGCACATTCTGAGGACTGTCACTGCTGCTCTTGTTGCTCTTCTTCACCATATCTGATAAGAGAAAGAGCTTCAAATTGATTCTGTAGCTCCAAACCCACTCACTGATCCCTGGTCCTTCTATTTCTATGTGTCACATTCCTCTAAGTGTCAATCTCCTGTGTTTGGGAACTGACCTCCTGCTCAGAGACATCACCTGTGTGTTCCTCTTTCATGACAGTCTGCTGTGCTCTATCCAAGAAAACTTCATGCTTCTGAATATGTTGAAGGGTAGATACATGGTTCCAGGTTGCTGGACCTTCTCTTCCAAGAGGGCCACCAACTTGCACTTGCTGCAGGTATAGCTACCCAGCTCCTCTGGCAAGAACACAAACATACCACAGCTATAGCAGGTGACTGCAGCAGCTCCCTCATATTCCGTATTCAGTAGTCTTAAGTAGGAACTGAAATAGAAATCTGGGCATCCTCCTTAAAATTCTCCCACTAATTACCCACACTCATTGCCATTTGGCTTTGCCTGCTAACAGTGCTCCTGTTCAGTTCTTAATACAACTGCACATGCCAAAAGGCGCATGCCACGGGCCCACAGGGACTGAGCTTGAAATACAGGAGCAGCAGTTATACAGAGCTAATGGCTGCTAGCTCTACTCCTAAGCAAGTCAATGACTCAGCACTCCCTGAGATCATGTGCTCAGAGAGAGCACAAAGCCAGAAACACACATCCACACAAGCCTTTAAAAACACACAGTCTAACAGTCAAGGATGTCCACCCAAACACAGCTCACATTCTGTTCTCTCCTTTTCATCATCACTTTCATTTATATCCCACTTTTTCTCAGGCTGGGACTCAAAGTGGCTTACAACAATTAAAATGACATATCCCCCACATAGTAACATATCAGCATCTCTTTACTGGTTATGGACATTATGCAATTGCCCAGTTCCAATTCCTGTAGATGTAACTCCACTTACAAAGGCATAAGTCCCCAAAAGGACTCTAGCTACTATTTTTAATAATGTATGCAATCACGTATATAAGATTCTGATTTTATTGTGGAGTATTTTTGATGGCAAGTGATGCGACTTTGGCTTTTCATTTATATTTTTAGACAAAGATTCTAGCTTCCTGCATCCTTCTTCTTAAACTCTCTTTTAGTATGAGAGAGGGTGAAAATTAGGTCTTTAAAGCTTTTTATTTTATTTCTTTCTCAAGTTGGAAACAGAAATTGGGAGGAAGGCAAAATCAAAATCAAATCAAGCCTGAATGCTTACTAGAATCCAAAATGACTAAATTGAGGTTACCATGCTTTAAATATGCTTTGGATATTTCATGACCCCTTGGAAAAGACAGCAATGCTCAGGAAAGTGTTAGGCACCAGAATAGATACCCACAGGGACCTCCAGGAGTCCACCAGAGGTTCTTGTAGTTAAGGTTCCTCCAGCATGTCCAGCTACAGAAAAACAGCTGAACACATCCAAGCTCATATCCTGATTCTCCAACAACATGGAAATGGGTAGTGTTGGAGGGTCTGTGCTGCTTCCAAAGTGGATTTGGGTGGGATTTTGTTGTTGCATGGTCACAAGAAGATTCTGTATTCTGTAACACCAGAAAGGTGAGTTGCAATGGTTTAAATCCCACTTACTCCAACTAGGATCTTGATAGATAGCACATAAGAGAAGCAACAAGAATGTATTGTAAATGTAAATACTAAGTTACAATGAACTTAAATCTAATAAAAGATTTCCTTTCACTGCCCACCATAGCTACTATGATCAGAGAAAAAAACTGTGTGGTTCCACCTAGTTCTACAGCTCCATGGTCCTGGGGCCAGAAATTAAGAAACAGAATTATATAGCTATGTTCAGTACTTTCACTTTAATTTTTTTAGTGCTTTCCTTTACATTTAAGAACAAAAGCAGGTGCAATAGTGTTGTAGCTATTATTAAAATATTTCTTATTTACCAGCTCTTGGATTTAAGCTGTCTCACACTGATTCATAAACACATTGGGATTTTATAAATTTTATACAAATGGTCCATTCTTCAAGATTTATTAGTCTGTGTGTGAAAGAGAGCTTAACCAATTAAATATTTTTTCATTGAAATAATCTACCTAACTGCTGGAGAAAAGATCAACAATACCTTTTTGTATAAAAGTTACCAATTAACATAGTGAAGACTGAGTTGTATCCAGATAATATATAATATAAAATATTTATACTCCATCTTTTCTACCTTTCACTTTCTACATACCTTCCACCATAGCTCCAATGGTGAAGTCAGATGGTTCATAATAAACAGGGTTTTCTGTAGAAGAGCCTGGTTTGGGAACTCGGGTCTTCCCTAGGTATTTGCCCCCAATAATTCCTGAATTACGCACAGATGGTTCATAGATACTGATCATGTCAGTAGCAAGACAATAAGAGAGGACAAACCGACGCTTCTCATCCTCAGGGTGTGGTGATTCCTGTACCAATTAAGAGCAGACATGAATTAGATAGGTAGAAGCCACTGTCTGGAAATCTACTTGAGAATCTGAAAATTCAGAAATGTTCTCAAACTAGATCTCCTTAAACACCTTGTTTCAAAAATGGTTAACCATATGATGTAAGTACAGAAAGCTTTGCTTTTCAGACTTAATTATGTGTCATGTTGAGTATGCTCCATGACATAGGAATGGTATAGCTAATCCACAATTATGCGTCACTGTACAATATGCTATTAATGTAACGTAAGATTTGTACAAATATGATGTGTTACAAGCAGCCGTATGTTCAATGTTGGACATTGATTATTATCTGTAGAGTAGCTGTAAATGGGTATTGAGCTAAACTGGCCAGGCAGGGCTTTGTTTACTTAGAAGTGATAGCAATCAACAAGCGGTTTACTATGTATGAGCTTTAGATTTACCTATGTTAGAACTGCAGTTAACAATGGGTCGCATATCAAAGGAACGGGTCTGGGATCTCAGTCTAGTGAAAAGGGATCAAAGAGACTAGACTGGGAAAGGATGGCCTCAAGGCACCCAGACAGTGTTATGTGAGATACCCAGAGAACTGAAATAAAGATAACACAGGAGCGGTGGAAACACTTTGGGTCAAAGTATGTGAAGTTAGTTCCTTGGGAAAAGCTGGAAGTTTGGAAGAGGCATAAACCCAGAGAATCTGCCAATGGGCAGTGTGCACATGTAAAAGCATGTACCACAAGTAACCAAGTGTGTGTTATATATCATTAACTCCAGTAACCATTGTAAGCTAAGCATCCTGTACCTCATTAAATACAATGGGAAAAAGGTTGTGTGTTGAATCTAATGCTTAGAATATGCTGTCCACCTTTATTACTGTAAGAGTGTAATGAATGTTGTCCTTTTGACTTGCGTGTATCTGGGGTCACAAACATGATTAAATAAAAACAAATGGACCCTCATGACATGAATTCCAATAAAAATAAGATGTATTAAAAGCAAGAGTAAAGCAGGCTTTATACAACCAGTCCTTATAAATAGCAAGACTCCCTCCTGTATTGTCCAAATTACATTCCAGTTTAGAAACTCAACTGCTGTTGGAGATCTTATTTGTAATTGGATACAACTGAATCATTTCTAGCCTTTTAATGTGCAAAAATAGTCCTAGCACCTCGTGACCTGGATAGAATGCAGTCACCCAGAAAGAAATAATATTGTCAGATACTTTAAAACAGAAGCCAGAAAGAAGCACAGCTGCAGAAGCTGAAGGCCTACTGTCTGCAGTAATAAGCACCCAATAAGGAAATAAAATATATATAAGCAGATTTACACATGCATATTGCTTGATAGATTAGAAACTGATACTTTAATCCAGATGTGCAGCCAAATATGCAACTGAATGATGTTTCTAACAGTCCACATTGGTTTGTTTTGAGGATGGTAATCATTCTGATGTATAGTCTGATCTGCACCCCTCTCACTATCTCATTAGTGCATTAGTGTAGCTTGACCAAATAATCAGATTTTAATCAGCAGGATCTGTAGTCCACCATGCTGTTGGATGTCAGTTCCTACCAGCCACTGCCTAACACTGTTGATGTTACCCAGTATCTCGGGGGTCCCAGGAGGGATACCCAAATATTCAATATTTAACACAAATGGGGAAATTGACTAGAGCACACTTGCTGGCTAATGAGAGGCAGGATAACTTTAGCGGGGGTCTTTCGCCCATTGTCTTCAGAGGCAGGTCAATGAGCCAGGCAGTTTCAGAATAAACCAGTTAATGTCTATATTGAAAAGCAACATATAAGACAAACAGACACACTGCTAGCTTAAAAATAATAAAAGGAAAGGAAAAGGAGATCTTAAGGATAGGCAATACGACACCTGATCTTGTAGTCCTGGAAAGCTGAAAAAAAGACAGCTCAGCACTGTTTGCTGAGGGGAACTTGCCACGCAAACCGACAGCAAGGCGGGATGAAATTCAAAAATCAGGCAGTGAACTCTCAAAACTAGGGGTTTATATAGCAGAAATTGTGCCTGGGGGCCAGAGCATAAACGTTGAGAACAAAGCAAGTTTCGGACTGGACAAAGGCTCGGAAAAGAGTCTGAACTGCTGCTATCGGATTAGCGCTGGTAGATCAATAGTGTGGCCAATGTGCAAACTGGGGAGCACTTAACATGGCCTTGTTAGTCATTGGTGCAAATCCGGCATCATTGCAAAATAAAATGAATCTGCAAGCCAGGTCCCAGAGCAATCGACCAAGGCTTTTGAAATGCCCGCCTGAGAGGGGAAGTTGGAAAATCCCTGTCATTAACAGCTGCTCCTTGTGTCGGGGGACCCTTGCACACATGAGCCATGGTGCCAGGAAAAGGTCAAATTATTTGATATCAAAAGAGATAACAAGTGCTATCAACGTCCAGATCTGAACCACAGTAACAGTGAGAGATGATAAGAAGAGTGCTTTATCACCTTCTGGTGGGCCAGAGGTTCCCCATTTTTGGTTCTCCTTGTTTCTTCATTCTTTGTTTGATTGAATGGCTTTTCCAACAATATGTTAGGTATCAGATGTCATTTAAGCTGTTTCATAAAGTGGAGCACATCATTACGTTTCAAAGACATTAGGAAATCAAATTTAAAAAATAGACTCAGATATTTGGAGACCAACCTCTCCACTTTCCTGCTACCTGTTACTCTGAATCCATTGCAAGGATCACATCTGTGTTGCTGGAGACAAAAATCAGTCAGAGAATACATTCAGTTCCCCAAACTACATTCCAGAAAGCATACTGCATATCAGAATATCTCACCAGTATAACTGCATAGCGCAACACTTTATGGTCATTCTCTAGCATCTTAATAATATTTTTCCTAGGTGGTTGTGGAATCAGGCTGAAGCAGCTCTGGAGAGAGTCCTCCAAGAAGCCATAACCATTGTAAGGCGGGATTATCTGCAGATTTAAAAAAAAAAACAAGAAGAAAGAATAATATTTATTATTTTTTTTATTTATATCTCATTTTGCTAACAACATGAGAGCCAAGTTGATTTATATAGGTTTAACCAAAATGTAGGTAAAAATGAGGGCCCGAATTCTCTATCATGGACTACATTATATAACTCTATGTACACTTAGCTACAATTTGACAGAATATGTCTGCATGGTGTATCCCTGCATGGCATGGTGTTACTGCGGTAGAAAACCCTATCCTGGGGGTCTACAATTTAATATTAAAAATATCTCCACATGCTTGAGAGATCCCCCGAAAGAGCATAAAGGCAGGCACAGTCAAACGGCCAAAATCAGGAAAAACCCCATCAGGCCAGTAAATCCATAGTCACGTAGCCCCAGGAGACCTCCAGACATGTTAAACATAAAATATAAAAAGGGTCCTCAGCCCCGATGAGCTGGCTTGAAGGGATTAATGCATCTGACAAACAGCCCATCAAGTGAGGATGATTTGCATACAGCCGAGGCTTTGATAACCCCGGAAAATTCAATCGTGCAAAGGATGTTGACATTTTGGAGCTTTGTTCTAGCTCCTCCATCTGTTGTTCTCCCCGGGGAAGGATTAGCCTTCCAGGTACCTTTTCCCCCATAAATAGACCTAGTTTTTGAGCGACTCTTTGGACCACTCCCGGATTGCTCCCAGCTTCCCAGCAAACCGTCACTTTGTCTGTTGAGCTATCCCCTCAGCCATTCACATGCTGAGTCTCATCTCTCTCTCCACTGCTGTCTCTGACCTCTGGACTTCAGGACCAGGTGCAGTACCCCCCAGCTGTAACCCTCCAAAGCCCCCTGTCTAATTTCCTCTCTTTTATTTCTAAATAGCTCTTGAGTGAGTGAATGTGTAAGTGCATACGTGCGCAAGTCTTTATGTTTAATAAAATCATTTATCACACAATTTTGCTTGGTTTTTGGCTTGGCCTGACCCCGTAAACATTGAGTGAAAGATCTCACTAGGCTACCCTGCCTCTCGCATTGCTATTGCTTGTGCTCTGGCTAGTTTCCATTCCCCATCACTTGTAGCACATTGAGGTGTCCCCCAAGGGACCCCAGAAATCAGGGTAACAATGGGATTGGACTTGATGGCCCTTGTGGTCTCTTCCAACTCTATGATTCTATGAATTGCAAAGATGCATAATGGGAAACTGGCAAGAGTGTCCTGATGCCCAATGGCACTCTTAGTCAGTGTTCCAATGCACAACAGGAAAAATACAGGGAGGGGAAACAGGAAAAATTGGTCACTTTGCTAGCTCCCCTGCGTAGTAATGTAACGGCAGCCCTTTACTGGTTATGCACGTTGCAGAACTGTCCAATTCTAATTCCTGCATATTTAAGACTACTTACAAGGGTGCAAGTCCATAACAGGATGCAGGTTATGATTGTAATAAAAAAGTTTAAAAACAATTACAGTAGAGTCCTGGTTATCCAACCCAAACAGGCGGCCGCAGCGTCGGATAACCGAAAGGGTCGGATTACCCAGACACCCATGGCGGCCGCCATTTCGGGGGCGTGTCGGGGGGCGTGTCGGGCGGGCCTGGGGGCATATCGGGGAGTGTCTGGGGGCGCGGAAATGCCCACAGCCACGCCCCCAGGTCGTCACGATGTCAGTTAATCTGGATGGTGGATAACCGAGCGTCGGATAAACGTGACTCTACTGTAGTTAAACTATACTATTAAAACAACATTAATTTGAAAATTCTTAAAACATACAGAAGTATGAGAATAAAAACATAGAATCTCTCATTTTAAAAAGACCCAGTTCTAGAAGGCTTGTGTAAATAAAAAGGTCTTTTGCCTGTGGACTGTAGAAGCAGCCTAGCCTTTCTGTGGAAGACAGTTCCATGGTCTAGGAGCACCCACTAAGAAAGCACTCTTACACACTCTCATCAAATATGTCTGTGATGATGGTGGAAATGAGAAAATACTCCCCTGCTCCATGCCAAGAATCTTAAAACATAGGCAGTCACACTGTGTTGTTCCAATGTGACCTAGTTCAGGACATTTTATTTATTTATTTTATTAAAATATTTATGTCCTGCCTTTTACTTGAAGATCTCAGGATGATTTATAAGAAAATCAACTTAAACAATAAATAATTACAAAAATTTAAAAAGATTAAAATTTATTAAATTATTTCTCATGTGCAGCCTGAATAAAATCACTTTGGCCTGAAGACATTAACAAAAACCTAGATTTTAAGTTGGTGTCAAAAAGATTCCAATATTGGCAGCAATTGGGCTCTGAGGAGGAGGGAATTTCACAACCGGGGTGCCACCACAAAAAAAGTCCTCTCCCATGTCTTCCCACAACGTATTCCCCCTACTGATGGGACATGGAGGAGGGCCCCTCCAATTGATCTTAATTCTCTGGTAGCCTTACATGGAGAAAGATGCTCCCTCAAGTATTGAGGTCCCAAGCCATTCAGGGCTTTAAATGTTATTCGCAGCACCTTGAATTCAGAACAAAAATGTATTGACAGTCCATGCAATTCCTTCAGAACAGATGTTACATGACATCTGAATGGAATTCCACTGAGCAATCTAGCTGCTGCGCTTTGCAGTTTCCATGTCAAGGGCAGTTTCACATAAAGTGCATTGCTGTAGTCTAATAATGAAGTTACCAATGCATGGACTGCTATGGCTAAGTTATCCTTGACCAGTTGAAGCTGGCTCCAAGCACTCCAAGCCACTAAGTATACCTGGGCCTCCAGTGACAAGGATGGATCTAGGAGTACACCTAGACTACACACCTGCTTCTTCAGGAGGAGTGCAGCCCCATCAAGGGCTAGTAATCTACCCAATTCACAGACTCAAGAACCACCAATCTATAGAGCCTGAGTCTTATTAGGATTCAGCTTCAGTTTATTCACCCTTATCCTGCCCATTACGGCATCTAAGTACTGCTCTAGCACCTCCACAGCCCCAGTCAACTCTGATGATAATGAGAAGGAAAACTGAGTGTCATCAGCATACTCATGGCATCCAACACAAAAACTCCTAATGATCTCTCCCAACTTCCTCATATAGATGTTGAACAGCATGGGAGACAACTGAACCCTGTAGCACCCCCCAACACAATGGCCATGGGGTTAAAGAGAAGACCCCCAAAGCCACACTCCAGAACAAACCTTGCAGATTGTCAGAGTCCAATTCCCTGTCTGTGCTCTGTGCGAACAAGGGAAAGGAGGTGAAAGTACTTGTTCAAGAGGAGAAGGCTGTGGGGAGTGTCCACAAACAGCATTTGAGCTGAGCCAAGTCAAGGTCAAATCCAAAAGGTCCAGAAAACTGAAAGTCCATCCAAAGGGGTTGAGGGAGCTGGAACACAAGGGTTGTGAGAGCTTGTGTAGTGATTTGCTACAAGCAAACAGCAAGCCATGCCGACAGACTTATACAGCTGACAAGAACAGGTGTTCCTTATCACTTTTCTGTTTTCTTAATCTTGCCAAAACAGCTTCCCTCTGAGCTGCTTGTTTCTGTCTCCTCCATGATTGGAGACAGATTCCTCTAAATCATTGCTGGTCCCCTCTCCCTCTGGAGCTGGCTGCAACAACTCTGCCTCTGCTTGTCCTTTCAACTGATGGGGGTGTTTGCAAGCTAGTTTTGGTCTATCACTGGCACTGTTCCAGGCACAATCAATTGTTCATTGACTTCTGAGCCATCATCTATCACACAGATAAGAGCGGAACCATGGTAAAACAGTGCCTCCTACTACCATCTGCCAGAGCTGGTCCAGTAAGATACCGTGACCAACTGTATCAAAAGCCACTGAGAAATTCAGGAAGATTAACAAGGTACACTCCTGCTTTCTTTCGCTGGATTAGGTCATCAGTCAGAGCAGCGAAGGCAGACTCAGTACTGTACCTGCCTTGAAACATGACTAATATGGGTCTAGAAAACCTGTTTCCTCTAAGAACATCTGAAGCTGCTCAGCCACCACACATTTAAGCACCTTCCCCAAAAATGGGATATTAGTGATCGGGCAGTAATTATCACATACTTCTGGGTCTATGAAGGTCCTCTTCAGAGTAGGATGCACTCCAGCCTCTTCAAGGCAGCAGGCTCCTCCTCCTGGTGTAGTGAGGCATTTCTACTCCTTGGACAGTGCTGTACAGGATAGCTCCTGTTCAGGGAATTTTGCTTAGCAGTTTCAAAAGCTTTATTCAGGAACACTGAAGAAACAACAGTGTACCTTGGTGTTACCAAGACTAAAGGAATTTGGATCTGCAGTGCTATATAAACCATTGCATTTCAAAATTAGTTCATGCTAACATCCCATTTGATGGTTTACCCAAACAACATATTTCCCAGGCTTTCTGTCTCCTTCACATTTTCCTACTCAGCTTGCAGCCATGCCTGCTGACTTTCTTACCATAGGTCGTTACAGTAACATTACTAGCTTGCCCAGCTATCAACAGATCCCATCATCCCCACCTACCTAGCAAAATACACAACCATTAAAACAAAGTCATCTACATAAAAACATGGCAGGGATACATCAGCTGACCACCCAGTCAATCTATGTCTGCTAGAACTTAAGAGCCAAGATAGGCAAGAGTCAAGACTATACATGGTGGGATGGACCAATTCAAGTGTCTCAACCACATCATCAGATTCCAACAACTAAAACTGAACCCAAGAAAATTGACCATGGTACACTGAATGTATACCATGCAAGAACTGTGGGACCATGTTATAAAGAAATACAAATGACTTTCTTCTCAAAGTGCTTGGTAAATTTATCACAGCAGGCAACAATCCGGGCCTCCCTGAGTCTGACCCCTGTATGATTTCATCACTTCGGAAAGGTCTGCTGGAAAAAATGCTGAAGACAGAACAAAGAAGGCAGAATATCTTATTTTTGCCACCTTCACTGGCACATAGTAGGCACAATGAAAGTTCTTTGTTTTTGGTCATATTTGCTCTGTGACCTATGCCACTTGCAGTCTAGTCCTCCTCTAGCCTGTTTCATTGCCTATAAATATTGCGTAAACCAAGGTGAATTATAGACTCCACAGCACTGGATGGAGTGCTTAGGACTGATCAATAGCCCTTTCCATCTGACTATTCCAGAGGGAGGCCAAGGCCTCAACAGAATTGCAAAGCTTGTCAGCCAGAAAATCTCTTACAGCATACAGGAATTCTTCCACTTTTGTAAGTTTATGTTAAGTCAGTCCTCCACCTCTGCAGTGAAGAATTGCTGCAGACATAACAAACTTCTCAAAGAAGTGATCTGAACATGATACTAGGGTTGTTGTTGTCATTCCCTTCTTACCGCAGTTTCTAGCCTGGACTTGTGGGGTATTAGATATCATTGGATATCAATAATTCGGCCTTCATTACCTATTCCTCTCCACGTGCTTGCAACACCCCCGGACAAGCATGCACACAGGAACGGCCGCAAATCGCTACCCACATACATGGCAGGGAAGCTATCGGACGGAGGGGAGTAAGCAGGGGTATCTGGGCACCACATTTTCCCACAGGAGAATTTGCAACTGGTCGGGGTGCGCGTGAAGTTTTGGCAAGAGAACAGAAAGATTTTCCATTCCCATACCGGGTGGCAAATGTCATAAGTGAACCTAATTACAAACAGGAAAAGTTTGCAGTGTATGCTCCAGACCATTTTAATGGTCAAAGGAGCTGGGGCTGTTGCCGTGTCAGGATATAGCTTGGCATCATTGTCGGCAACGGCCATTCTTAAACCTGAACTGAGTCTGTTCCTAGGGCATACCTGAATTTGGGTGAATATTTCAAAAGGATATCATTTTTGAAACCATGGCAACAGCTGGGTATTGTGTAGCAAGGCTTCTGCCTCCTGGTAAGGATTCCAATGGCAGACTGACTGTACGTTATACTGCCAACAGGTTACAAATTGGGTGGTGTACTCAGGCGAGGCTCTGAGGACATAGTTCAAACAAGGGAAACAATACCGCAATCCACGTGAACTGTCCCATTCTGTCTTCCTGTAGGTAACATAGATATGGGAGTCCATCACTACTTATACTAAACTACACAGATATATATACATATATATATATATACAGGGCTATCTACAGAAGCGGGGGAGTCAGAGGGGTCCCACTCCTCTCTGTCCCATTCAGACAATGTTCATTTACCCATTGTCAAAGGCCTCGTAAATTGAGACAAACGTCTCGGAAAAGTTAACAGCTGGTACTTCCTTGTGGTTTAAGGGAGTCTGACAAATCACTGGACTCACATTGGACTTTTGGGTGCCTGGATCTTCCAACTCGGGGATTGCCACAGAAGCGGGATTGACAGGCTGATTTTTCCATTCTTTAAGCTGGGAGACATGAAAGAACTTAAGCCAATCTCCCTTTTTCCTAGGTATGCGGACCTGGTAGACTGCAGGAGAAATCCTTTTCACAATGGGGATGGGACCCACTCATTTAGCGGCAAGAGAGTGCTTGTCCTTATAGAAGTTTCTATATAGGACTAGCTGCCCTTCTTCCCACTGGCATGGATGATGCGCCCATCCCAGTCTTTTATCCATCTTTTGTAGGTTTTCACCTAATTGTGTTGCTACCTGCCGGTGTATTTGCCCTATATGCTGGATCAGATTCTTCACCCACTCGTTATTCAGAACAACGGGCTCCAAATCTGACGGAATGCTGGTGTCAATCCAAAAGGCTTCTGGCAACATCATTTTACACCCTGTCATAACCATGTGTGGCGTAAAACCATGTGATGCCACTGTGCCTCTGAAGGGCATCAAAATGATGGGCAGTTTGGTGTCCCAATCCTTTCCTGAGGAGCGCACAAACTTTCAGAGTGCCTCCTTCAAAGAACAGTTGGTATGTTCAATCTGCCCAGAGTTTTGCGGGTGATGCGCAATGTGGAATCGCTGGTGTATGCCCAGCGCCTTGCACAATTCTTGGGTCACCTCACCAGTGAAGTAAACTCCAAGATCTGAGTCGAGGTCACATTACACACCCCAGAGAGCCCAGACATTGTTGAACAGCAGCCGTGCAGCTGTGCTGGCTGTATTGTCTCTGCAGGGAAAAGCCTCAACCCATTTACTAAAGGGATCAATTACTGTCAAACAGTACTTGTTCCCTTTAGGTGTGGGGGGCAAAGGACCAGGGACCCTCAATCCGTTGGTGCTGAATGGGAGCCTTGGGTCCAGTGGGGTCTGCATTGACCATGGCACAAGACAAGCAATTGTCAACCCACTGGTTAACATCTTGCTTCATCTGGGGCCACCACCCGGTTTCCCTAACTCTGTCGAACATTATCCCTCATCCACGATGTTCCTGTTCGTGAACGAACTGGATCACGTCTCCTCTAAGGTCTCTGGGCACTATCCAATGGCGCTGGCTACTGGCATCTACGGCCCAAAACACATTGTCAATCTGCTCTAGACTCTTCAGAGCTGTTCCTGGCCAGCTCAGAAATTTCTGTGTCTGCCTTCTGAAGGGTACCTAAGTCAAGCATGAGTGGGAGCATCAGCTGTTTTGGGTTGACATGAATAGCGGCGATGGGAGCCCAATCGTCCTGCAAAGCAGCGTCCCTGGCAAGGGCATTGGCCTGGTTGTTCCAAACACAAGAAGCTGTGCCTTTCTTTTTGATGCCCTCGGACATGAGTAACCCATGTAGGGGCAGTCCTCTCTTCAGTTTGGGCAACAATGCCAACCCATTTGTCCAGATGGGCTATGGGTTTCCCATCTGCAGTTTTTAAGTTATTTTGCATCCAGATTGGAAGCCACACACTGGCTGCTTTAGCAATGCAACCTAAGTCAGTGTAGATGGTTAATGGGCAGTCAAGCGGTTTGTGATTTAAGATAGCCTTCAGAGCTTCTACTTCTGCCGCTTGGTTGGAGTGAGGTCTGGCTTTCCCCTGTAGGGTGAGGGAGTCTGTGACTCGGATCGCTCCAAAGCCTGTCCGTGGGCTACCGTCCACGTACATGGAGGAACTGTCACAGAACCAACAAATAAAGACTTGCAATTGATCCTCTTCAAAAGAAGCTCCCCACTCAACTGGCCAATTAGTCTTATACATTGGTGGTAACGGACACTCATGCATGGCTCCGGTCACAACTAGACTATAGGGAGTCGGTGGGTCTTGTGGCTGCTTTTGGAAATCCACCCCACGTGAAACAGTCCATTTGGCTATCCTTGTGTTGGATACCTGGCCATTCTGGACCTTCCCAGACAGAATATATTTAAGCGGTGGGGGGGGGTCTGGACAATCACATGGGGGCCTCCGGTCATAAATTCCCAGTGTGTTGGAGCCCAGATTAGTGCGAGACATGTTTTCTCGCAAGGTGTGAACTTGGTCTCATGGGAGCTCAAATTGTGGGAGGCACATAACATGCTCGGTGCCATTCAATTGCTGTGATAGAACTGCTCCTATACTCCTATCCGAGGTGGCTAGTTGTATGAGGAATGCTTTGGACATGTTCGGGTGAGCCAATGCTGGCACTTTCATGAGATCTTCCTTGAGTTGGGCAAATGCCTGTTGTTGTGTACTTCCCCATTCCCACTGGGCACTCTTTTCCAACAGGGCATATAGAGGCTTTGCCTTGGAGGCAAAAGACTCAATAAAATCCCTAGAGAAATTGAACGTTCCCAGGAGCGAACGGAGAGAATGCACGTCTGTGAGGGCAGGTAATTTGGCAATTACCTTGACCCTTTGTGCATCTGGAATGTGCCCTTCTGTGCCTAAACAAAGTCCTAGGTATTTGACCTCCGTGGTCACCAACTGTGCTTTCTCTCTACTGGCCTTAAATCCAGTGACTCTAAGAATGGCCAGTACTTAATGGGTAATGTCCCTAGTTTTGTCTTCCGAATCAGAATGGATGAGGATGTCATCCACGTAGGACAAAACGTGGGCTCATGAGGCTGGCTGCAGCCTAGTCCACATTTTGACCACATGTGCGTGGCAGATAATAGGGCTCAAATGGAAACCTTGAGGCGTTCTTTTGAAGACGTACTGTTGCCCTCGGAACGTGAAGGCGAACTTATACCAGCACACTTCATGCAGCAGTATTGAATGAAAGGCATTAGCCAAATCCAACATGCTGTAATACTTGGTTCCAGCCACAATAGCAGACAAGATCTCGTTGTATTAGGTCACAACTGGTGCAACGGGGGAGTGATGGAGTTCAGGGATGGAAAGTCCACCGTCATTCGCCACGTTTTACTGTTGGCCTTAAGCACTGGCCACAAGGGCGCATTGCAGATGGATTGCATAGGAGTGACGACGTCCCACTGGACAAGTCCTTCAATCACCTTTCCTATATTTTCCTCTTCCTCTGCAGGATACTTGTACTGCTTTTGTGGCGGGGGATCCTTGCCTTTGATTATCACGCAAGCACCTCTCACCTTGCCACACTCAGTTTTGTCTCTAATCCAAACTTCAGGGAAAGCCTGTACCCACGGATCGCTAGCAACACTCTGCACAGGGGCAGGGACTTTGATGGCAGCACAGTAGTGTACTGCGGAGATCTCTAAAGGTCCTTGATCCAATTGCCATAAGAACCTATTTGCACAGTCCACTGTAAGCTTATTTCCCCGGAGGAATCCGATGCCTAAAAGACCTTCGTCTTTCCCCACGGTCCTCACAAGCCCACAGTTTAAAATGGAATGTGTCTATGGACATTGGGATGTTCTTCCATGCTTTAGCTAGGTGCCCCCCCCATATCCGGACAACTGAATGGACTTGGGTGTAGGCTCACCATGTCTTAGGGTGCCGCACCAGAATCCACAAGAAGGGTGGCAGGAGTTTTGTCCCTCTCGGTTCCAATGCCTGCCTTCACCCAGAACCTTCCCCACCTGTCTCGCTTCAGTCGAGCCACAACATTGCGAGGAAGCTTCCTGGACCGGGGGCACCCCTATTTTTGCAAGTCCAGGCTAGTATAGTATCCAGCCGGAGGAGGGCTGTTGGTCATGGCACTGACTGGCTGTTTACCTCCTGCCTGAAGCCGCTTCTCCAAAGCTTCCAAAAGCTCAGATGTTGGCCTCTTGTCGAACTGGCTCATGTCCAGTCCGAACTTTCTTAGCATGCCCCAGATTTTTACTCTGTCTGAAGAGTAAGTCTGGGCAGTAGGATCGTAACCGCTGGATGTCTCACTAGGAGCACCAGTGTTTGGGGTCTGCTTTGGGGCGGAGGGCAGCTGAGAGGAGTTCCCTGCCCGGCTGGGCTGACTACGGGAGTCCCTAACCTGCCTATTGTCCTGTCTGGGAGGAGGGCGCGAATTCCAATTCCCCTTCGGGATGGAATTCGGAGCTGTCTTCCTGTGCTGGGAATGTGGTCCATAATTGGAGTATGTCACTTCCTGTATGGGCTCCCAGTTACCAGCGTCACGTCTATGAGACTTAGGAGGGGGCTTCAGAGAACCAGCCTTGTGCAGCAGATCAGCGACCCGCTGGAGGTTGCTTCTGAATTCCTCCCAGTCAGTTGTTGCAGGGTCCACTAAGCCCAGGGCCATTTTCGTCTCATGGTTAAGACCTCTGTAAAGAAGAGTCTTAAACTCAACATGATTGAAATTGTACCCTCCGGGGGCCAGGGGGACCTTCTCGGCTAAAACGACCAGAAGGTGCTTCTGAGCCACATAAGCTTCAGGGTTCTCTCTGTGACCCTGTTGCTCCATGACATACAGAATGCTAGCGTTCTGCCCAGTCCACAAAATCCTGATTACCTCCCTCATCCAGTCATGGACCTTGAGTCTCACTAAGCATCGAGCCACCATGACTGATTCCAGTGTGGTGAGCTCTGATGGTGCCATGCACAACCGAGCCAGCTGGGATAAGTCCTGGCCGTCGGCTGTGGGATGGGAATGGATCATGGCAGTAAACCACATGATCCCGGTGGACTTATTTAGGGGACCAAGCTGGTCCGCCATGGTTTTAGCTTCTGTGGCTTTCCAGGGGACCCGGGTTTCTATTTCTTAGGTCTCCCGCACCTCTGCCCTTTCTATGCCTTCCTCTCCTGAAGGGCAATCCTCTTTGTCATTGACCGTGTTTCCACAGGCTGGACTGGGACCCTGTGGTTGCTCCAGTCCGGTCTGTGGGGAAGGGTGCGCAGGGCATTTTCTGGCAATGGTTCCTCAAGGGAAAACGGGGGGAGAAGCTCAGGGCAGACCGCAGAGATCAATGCCCTTCTGATGTTAAGCTGGCTCTCCAAAGCCTCAATCTGCTTATGGCAAGCCACGTGACTAAGAGCCTCCTGCTGTTCCTTGACCTGCCCTACCATGAATTTAGCTGCAGACCTGGCATGAGCTAGCTCAGCTTCTAATGCATGAGCTCTCTCCTCCCAAGTCGGAGCCTGCAGAGTGGCAGCACTCAATTTTTGTGCGGTGGTCTGCGTGACAGACGTAAACGTTACTTTGTCTGCGTGTAGAACCTCCATCTCGGCATGAAGCCGGGCATTCTCTTTCTTGGACTCTCCTAACTTAAGTATGGTCTCTACCAAGGTCCTTGAGGCATCTCTGGCCATCAGCCAAAGTCCCCAAGCTTTCTTAGATGGCCCAAACAGGTTCTTTGACTGGCACACCTGAGCATACGTCTCTCTTAACGTGGCAAAGGGATCTGCCATCTGGAAGCTTCTCTCCTTCCAGGGGCATTTCCCCTTACTCAAAACCCACTTTTCTAATTTCCCCTTGACCTCTCTCTCAAGCATGAGGTCTTTCAATTACATTTTGCTGCTCTCAGCCATTTCAAATGAACAAGTGGGACCAGGACCTGTAGGGATGGGTAGGATCACTGAGATCCCTGGGGGATTCCAGGGAAACAAACTCTATGGAACTTAGTAAGGGAAGAGGTTTGGGAACCTAACTCCAGCGTGCCCAAGAAAGTCACTTTTGTCGGTCTAAGCCTGGCCTTCCACCTTGACAGCTTAGGGACAAAAGGACGAGGAAACAGTTCAGGGACAGGGAGAGTCACCTAGACTCCAGGGGAACCTTCATGAGTACTCTGCCTGCCAATGAAGGGGAAAACGAACCCAGTGGAACTTACAGCGCCCCCTGGCCAAGCAGCGGGGGAGAAGGGGTGAGGAACCAAAACTGAACCATCCCTAACAGGTTTTTGGGTGAGGGTGCCCTTCCTCCACCTAGGGCAAAACCTTCTGAAACCCTATTCTAGGTCGGGACTCATCACCCGTACCTATTTTACTAGCAGTCGGGACACACCCGAATTCTGATTCAGCCGGGATTCACCCACTCTTTAACTCACTAAACGGGACGCACCCATGTCACTCTGTGGGGGGGATTTCTTCTCTAAGTGCTTTGACTGCCTTGCCACTAGAATGTTGGATGTGTGTGGACTGTTCCTAAAGCCCTAGCACTTTGGATCCCAGCCCACAATAGACCCCAAGTTAGGGATGTGATTCTCAGGACAGTTTGTGCATACCTCTTGCTATTGGACTGTGATTCACTGCCCAAGGGCCAGCAGTGACCAAGCCGGGGCGGCTGATACACACAAACCAAGCAAGAAAGGGGTGTAGATTTCCAGACCAGATAGAGTAGCTCCTGGAGCTCAAACACACAGATTTCACGCACACGGGTTCCTAACACCTCAAGACTCAACCATGGCCTTTCCCTAAGTCTGTACCAGCCTGATGTGAGAAGGTTCGCAACTCCCACTCAAATTAGGCGTACAGGGGTTGCCCGCATTACTCCACCACTCTGTTACCCTGATTTCTGGGGGTTCCGTAGGGGACACCCAAGTGCTCTCCAAATATTACAAAGTTGGGAATTAGCAAAGAGCACAAGCTAGCACTAAGAGAGACAGGGCAACGTAGTGAGATCTTTTACCCAATGTCTACGGGGTCAGGCTGAGTCAAGGAGCAAACAGAAGTGAATAATAATTTTTATTGATATACAGTCAAACAATTGTATTCAACACACTCACACAGAGATCTATAGAAATAAAGGTTGGAGTTGGATATAGGGATTTTGAGAGGAGGTTTTGTATGGGAAATACTTCACCTGTCCTGAAGCCCGGGTAGTCTGAAGAAGAAGTTCGTGGAAGTGGAGTTTCTCAGCATGTGGAGCTGAGGGGAAGGCTCACCAAACGAAGTGACAGCAAGGCGAGATGGAAGCCAAGAGTGATCCGAGGAATCGCTCAAAGTCAGGGGTTCTTATAGGAGAAAATGTGGCTGTAGGCTAGTCCGTTCCCAGGGAAAATAATGAGTATTAGGCTGGAGACAAAGCCTCCAAAAGGTCAGTAATTTACATGATTAAGACCGAGTTGTCAATAGAGTAGCCAGTATGCAAACGTGGAGTGCTTGACAATTGAGTATTTGGCTCATCAAGCTGCCTGCTTGGGGCAGGGAGTACTTTGTAAATTGCATGCATACATAATATGGTACTTGCCTTGAGGTCTCCTAAAGCGGCAGTCTGGCTGTTTCTGGCCTGCCTATATTAGTTTGGAATGTTTCGGCAATTTGCGGCCATGCCTGTGTGTGTGCTTGTCCGGGGGCGTCGCAAACATGTGGAGAGGAATAGGTAAAGAAGGCCAAATTATTGATATCAAATGATATCTAATATCCCACAAGTCCAGGCTAGAAACTGCAGTAACAATCCCCCCTCGAAAATGGGCGATTTGGGGACAATATCGAACATTTTCCAATTAATCATTTCAAAGCAGTTTTAGTGCCAAATAGGGGTCTAAAGGCTCAGAGGTAGTATTTCTCCTCAGGGAAAGAGAACTTTTGGGGAACACGAAGTGTTTCCATCTTATAAATACATTCCTAACTAAACTTAAACACATTAACACAAACATATATGAGCAATAATCAATAATAAATTGTCCCGTCAACTGAGAAATGGCTGTAAATGAGAAATTGAGAAATGGCTACAAATAGCACAATGAAAAAACAGTTGAACTTGAAGCAGAGCGTGCCTTCCAATGAGGCGCTGCAGGAGCGAGCAAAGCAAAGTGGTGATGGTTACAATGTATCCAATTCTGCAGACTAGCTAACGATTGAAAGCTAACTATCCACTGCTTTCATCTTGCAGATCTTGAAGTGAGGAATAGTCCATTTGGAAAGGCAATAGTCCTTTTAAATCTGAGTCTTTGGTAAAACAGTATTTTATCTCTGTTGGGAGGTGTCTGGATCACCACCCCACGGTCCCACAGCTGCAGCGGAGGGATCGGGCATCTCCTTGGACTGGCTCCTGCTTGGAGCGGCGATTTTTCTTCTTCACCCCCACCCACGGTACCCGGGGGTGATGGTCAGGTCTGGGGGGTCGTCCCGGTTCTCCGGAGCCGTCGACCTCTAGCTATTTTGGAACCAAACTGACAAAGAGGTTATCCAATGCATAGATAAAATGTAAATTACCAGCTCAGAGCCTGATGGGAGTTCAAGTTGAACCCTGAAATCTTGTTTCACTATAACCAAAAAGTTGAGGAGGGAGCGAGGGTTTAAATAGGTCTCAAGAATAGAGCTGTATTGGCCTTGGCAGGGCCTATTCAGGTAGTGAGGCTACTAATTCAGAACCCGCATCCATCCACCAGTCCTTAGAGGCTGATCAAGAGGCCATGTTAACGCGACCAAGCCTGGACTGATATCCAAAGTCATTCCATGCACTGAAGACCAGCTTGAAAAGCTAGCTTCTGACACAGGAATGCACAGCCAATATACTCAGCCTTCCCCCTAGCAGGATGGGATTCCACTTGGTGGATGCTCGCCAAGGTCCCCCCAGAGCTGGGCTCCAAGCCTCATGATGTATACCGAGGGCTTGGGGTTGGCTGCAAGTATGGTGCTGGTGGCTTGATGTAGGTTCCAAGTGAGCAACTTCCCCACCTCTAGAAGCTGGACTCTGAGGCAGGCCTGAAGATTGGTTGCCTTCGGATAGGCTTTTGAAACCAGATGGGACATTACAATCAAAACAATTCACACTAACAATATTACAAATTAATACAAATTACGAGCCTCGGAGCTCTCAATAAAACCGGCCAGCTTGAAGCTGAAAAATCTGTTTCTTGACCCAAAGTGCGAGGCCAATTAAGCATATGGCTAGTATGACCTAAAATACAACTAGGATGATTAAAGGGGGAAGGCAAAGTGTGCGATCGCTTGCCCCGTGGACAACCAACTGAAGGTGTCCCACCAGGATTGTTTTGATGAGGTTTCCAAATCTTCAAATGATTCAACGATTACCTTGGCTGAGTGGTTAACTGTCAAGGCAATCTGGTGGAGGGAGTTCGATACCTCCAGTACACTATGTGCCAGGCGGATGAGATTCTGTAGCCATGTAGACATGGAGATCTCATCTTCAAGGTGGAATCCAACTAGTTCGGACTCCGTGGGCACGTACCCACTTTCCAAAACATAATGTTTTATCTCCCGCCTGAGATACAAGTTTTCCCAAAATAATCCTGTACATGTTGAAAACAAAAGCAAGGGTTGCCGGCGGTGCGGTTTATTCTTATGGTCGCACCACTAGGCAGTACAGTAATGTGTAAGCATGGGGTTCTTAAACAAAAGCACTCATTATTAATCTGTGCCATTACAGTGTAATTCACTGGTACTACAATATATTCAGAGACATTACTATAGCAGAAGCTGCTTATATTGAGGAAACACTGCACCCAATGGTGGTGAAATAAACAACCGGATAAATCAAAAGAGTGTGTACCGTTGGACCAATGGTACATTTGTTGGGGTAGTAAGGTGGCATTAGTGGCTATCAAGGGTAGTCCTAGATGGGATAATGGATGTAAAATTACCGGGTTCAGAATCCTCACATGTACAACCTCTACTTTTAGAGTTAGGCTCTCCCAAGTGGCATGCCGTATCTGTGCCAAAGTGGCAGGGTGTTCCAGAGATTCTGGATAGCACTCTCTTAGCAGGCTTAGGATCGTCGGGTGCATTAATCCCATGAGGCTAGCCTGAATCACCTGAGCAGCAAAGGTGATTATGTTGCTCTGCAGTTGCGTACACTGGATGGCAACTGACGTATTGTGCGTCGTGGTATTTAAGGCACAACCAAGGTCAGACACTATTTCTCTCTCTGCACCAACCCACTGCGGTAACAATTGACTGATCAAATCCATTCCTCTTGCCAGGTTAGTTAAACCAGCTGCGGAGGACACACCAATTTCTTTTGTTTTAGATCCAATCATGCCTAATTTATTTGCCAATACTTCATTATACATTGCATTATTTGTTGCACAGCCAGTTCCTATTCCTCCTAAGATGGTCCCTAGGACGCTTCGCTTATGGCGAGTGTGTGGGTGGGAAAACGACAGCCACCAATTTTCCCAGTGCTCCCACTGTGTCCATGCTAGTTTTAGATAAGGCTGGCAGGCAAGAATGACCTTCAAATGTTCACAACAGTAAAATTTAGAACCATGGTGGTGACAATAAGTTGGGAATTCGAATAGGCGACCATCTCAATGTCCTTATGGACCCTTTAAGTCATTTCTGCCATATGGTGACACTATACCAAATCTATCATGGGGTTTTCTTGGCAAGATTTGTTCAGAGGGGGTTTCACATTGCTTTCTTCTCAGGCTGCCTGGACCTCAACACTATACTCCTATTGATGCACCGCACAATTGCATTGGCTTTTTTTAATTGATGCATCACACTATTAATTCATGTTCAGCTTGTGGTCCACTAAGGCTCCTAGATCCTTTTCACATGTGCTCTTTTCAAGCCATGTATCACTCATTCTCTATCTATGCATGTCATTTTTTCTTCCTAAGTGCATCACCCTACATTTCTACTTGTTGAAATTCATTTTGTTAGTCTTGGCCCAGCTATCTAATCTGTCTTAATCCTATATTATTTTCTGTATTTCTATGATTCTTATGTATCTACTTACGTCTCTCTCTATATATATCACAGTCTCTGTAATTTCAGGTTTTCCCACTAGACGGAGCTCTTTTACTACTTTCTTCCAACACCTTATTAACAATGTTTACCTTGCTAAGAGCTCCTTTATTTTGAAAACTTAATCCCCACTCAAGGTTTACCAGCCACAGTTCTCAGGAAAACCTTGAGTTTTAACCTCCCTTCTCCCTCCCGATTTATGAACTGTTTAATCGTTTTTAATTTCTAAATTTAAAATTCATTTCATTTCCATTTCTTCACTATTCACTGTACAGTTAAATAATGACCTTATATATAACTCTAGTACCGCTCCGTATCCAAGCAGTCCCCAGAGTTCTAAGCAAAGTTCATTAAGCAGAATAAGCAAATTTTTACCATATTCCACAGTGTCCTGTCAAGTTCATTAAGTACAGCTCAACAGTAATTCCATAAAATTCTTCGACCCTCACAGAGTTCAGTTAGCAAATTTCAAACAATGTCTTTAATGTCTCTTAACAGTAGTCTTTTCTCCTTCTCCTTCTTTCTCCCTATTCCTCTTGAATACTCCATCACTGCCGCTTTTTTCTCTCGCCACTTTTCCTTATCTAGTCCTTGTCTCGTTTCTCTCCTTGTTCGCTTTTATTTTATATTTTCCACAGAAATCAGGAGATAAAGTTCATTAGACAGTTTTCAGAAAATATTTGACAAAGATCTCCAAGTTCATTAAGCGTAGTCCATTAAGTATGATTTTCCAAGATTCAGCAAAGTCTCACTAAGTTCATTAGTCCAAGTTCATTTAACAGAAATTCCATTAAATTCTTCAACCCACGCAAAGTTCAATTAGCAAAATTCAAACAATGTCTTTAATGTCTCATTACAATAGTCTTTTCTCCTTCTCCTTCTTTCTTCCTATTCCTCATAAATCCTCTTCCGCTGTCGCCGCTTCTTTCTCTCGCCACTTTTCCTTGTCTAGCCCTTGTCTCATCTCTCTCCTTGTCCGCTTTTATTTTGTATTTTCCACAGAAATCAACAGGCAAAGTACATTAAACGGTTTTCAGAAAATATTCCACAAAAATCTCCAGGTTCATTAAGCGCAGTCCATTAAGTATGATTCCCCAAGATTCAGCAAAGTCCCTCCAAGTTCATTAATCAAAATTCATAAATTAAAGCTCCTTTTGCATTTTAAACTATTAAATTCTCGCTTTTGATTTTCACTGATTTTCTCTTAATTTTTGGCAAAGTCAACCAACTCTGAGGTCACTGCCCCTCCTTACAAGAGTCAGTACTCTTAACTTTCCTTTTAGAAATTATAACTCACTCACAAAGATTAAAAAAGGTTTCAGCGTCCCTTCTGCTGGTACCCGATCGGCTGCTCCAGCATGGACATGGTAATTCTCCGGCTCTTCGCCCATCTCCATCTCTCCAATCCAGCACTTTACTGTTTCTTGACATCCGATGAGTTCTTCTTGAGCCCCCTTCGAGTCCCTCTGAACCCCCTTTACCGGGGGTGGGGTTGGCTGGCTTTGTTTACCTTTTAGTTGCCAGCTATTCCACACTGGGCAATTGTCCTTGGCGAGCAAAGCCGCTACACAACCCTTCGGTCCGCCACTGAACCCCCGGAAGTCCCAGCTATCTAATCTGTGAAAGGTATTTTGAATCCTGGCTCTTTCCTCTGGGATATTAGCTATCCCTCCTAATTTGGTGTCATCTATAAATGTGATGAGCATGCCCTCTATTCCATCAGCCAAATCATTGACAAAAGATGTTGAATAACACTGAGTCCAGGACAGAACCCCACCAGTCACTTCGTTCCAGGATGAAGAGGAGACATTGGTGAGCACCCTTTATGTTCAGCCAGTCAGCCAATTACAAATTCACCTAACAGTAGCATTGTCTAACCCACATTTTACTAACTTTGTTTGAAAGAAAATCATAGTGAAACTTGTCAAAGGCCTTACTGAAATTAAGATACACTACATCCACAGAATTCCCTACATCCACCAAGCTTCTAACTCTATCAAAAAAGGAGACCAGATTAGTCTGGCATGACTTATTTTTGAGAAACCCATGTTGACTTTTAGTGATCACAACATTTCTTTCTAAGTGCTTACAGACCACCCGTTTAATGATCTGTTCTAGGATCTTTCCTGGTATTGATGTCAGGATGACTGGGCAGTAATTGTTTGGGTTCTCCTTTTTCCCCTTTTAAAAGATAGGGACAACATTTGCCCTTCTCCAGTCTGTTGGGACTTCTCCTGATCTCCAGGAAGTCTCAAGGATTATTGTCAGTGATTCTGAGATTACTTCTGCCAGATCTTTCAATACCCTTGGAAGTAGTTCATCTGGACCTGGTGACTTGAATTCATTAAAAATAGGCAGGTATTCCTGCACTACCTCTTTACCTATTCTGTGTTGCATTTCCCCTATTACATCACCTGTTCCATTTTCACTGGGTTGAACACTACTTTTCTTTTGGGAGAAGACCAAGGTAAAGATGTTGAGTAGCTCTGTCTTTTCTCTCTCCTCTGTTATCACTTCTCTATCTTTTCCTAGCAGCGGCCCTACCAGCTCCTTGTTTTTACTTTTGCTACAGACATAATCAAAAAACCCCCTTTTTATTGTTTAATTATTTGTTTAATTTATTGTTTTATTGTTGATTAACTGCTTCTATTGGCATATAATATTACTAACCTCTGTTTGTTAACTTCTGTATGAAGCGACTACTACTGAAATGGGGAGTACATTTGTGACATCAGTGATAGCCTTGTCTGTGTACATTATGATAGTTACACACTGACCCGATCATTCAGACAGCTGATGGAAGAGTTAGATAAGATATAACAAGCTGTCAGTCTCAAGCAAAATACTAACCTTGCTGATGTATGTTTTATTCCACTTTCCTAATCAAGAAAATAGTATAAATATGTCAAGCTTCAAGAACAGTTACCCTTCTGGATCGCTACTGTTAGTACTTTGTTAGTACACAGTTCTGATTATCAGCAGAATCCTTTGTCCAAAGAAAACTCTTTTGTATGTTTTATTGTATTGCATACTTTGCATTCTGTGTTGCTTCCTCACTTTCTATCTGGTTTCAGAGCTCATCCCAGCTCCATGTTCAACCCATTCGGATATGGTGAGTATAAGATTTTGTCCCACTCACACCTTCTACTGCAGCTGCACCACTAGTCATTGTAAAAACGAAGAGATATGGGATAGTCCTGTGACACTATTCAACATACTCTGATCCCAACTAACTTCATTCATCATTCTCAGATGCTACTGCTGTTGACAGACCATCTTTTGTACAACTGATTGCTTGGACACTCAGCTGATATTTGGTCAAAGAGAGCTCAAGAGGGAGACTCCCAATACCTGTGAAATTATTCTTCAACCTTTGGAATGAAATATCAGAGAAAATTACACCTTTCCATCTAGGAGGATATGACAGAGAAACAGCTAAAAACCTTTTTGTTAATGTGTACTGCAAGAGAGAGGATTGAATGGAGGGGAAAATGTACAGTTCTTCCTCCATATTCATGGGTTTCACTTTCATAAATTTGATTATTCGCAAGGTGCCTGCTTGCCTTCCCATTCTTCCACTCCAACTCATTCCCACCCCACCTGCTCCTCCCATTTTCCTTGCCCCCAGTGTGGGCATCCCCCATGTGGGCAGCATGAAGGCCCAGGGAGGCCGATTGCCAGCTCCCTGCGCTCCTCGTGCCGCCCTACCACCGTTGTGGGAATGGGCGTAGTCTGCACGGGTGGCACAAAGGCCCAGGAAAGCCGACTGTGGGTTCCCTGTGCTCCTTGCGCCGCCCCGCCGCCACAAGTATGGATGCAGCCCACGCAAGAGGCACGAAGGCCCAGGGAGGCCAATTGCCAATTCCCTGCACTTCTCACACCATCCCACCGCTGCCATGGGGGTACGAGCATGGCCTGAAGGCCCAGGGAGGCTGTTCATCGGTTCTCTGACTCCCTGCCCTCACCTGGGTGGGTGCACTGGCTGGGTAAACGTCTGTGGGGGGGCACCCTATTTGCAATTATTTGACATTTGTGAGGAATTTGTGTTCCTATCCCTCGCAAATGTGGAAGGCCTATTATAATGGTTGCACCCTAGAGTACATTTGCTCTCTGGGGATTATGCTACATACTATTTGCTTCCACCATGTACTTTTTATTTCTAAACAAAACAAGTATTTTAAAGATCACCATACAATTATCTTCTTTAAAAGAAACTTTGTAATATCCAGGAAATAATCATGCCTTGGAATGAACACGCTTAACACTATCTCAAACCTGTAACCTCACCTGAAGCACATTGTGAGTGCTGGTGCTTTTGACCTTCAGTGTTACCCTGATCTGCATGATTTCTGGATTCTTTTATAAATGCTCCTGTTTCTCTTGCCCAACAACCCCTCTTCTTGGATCTTGCTCCACATTACAAATTCTAGCTTCACACCTTCCTTGATAACTAAAAACCTGGCTTGAATCCCATATGACCCAGCTTCAACCATCTCTCTATCTCTCTGCAGATTTGTTTGCTCTGGATACCCTTTTTGAGGCATGATCTTGACAGTATGTTTGGTTTGACTCTGACTGAAAAAGATTAATCAGCCCTTGGGTGCAAATTTAATACTGACCTTCAGAAAATAACTAGCACATATGTGCTGTTCTGTGACTTTTTAGGGCTTTGCAAGATAGAGCAAGGAGGAGGGCACCCCACATTCTTTTGGAAACATGATCTAGTCATCTCATTGAAACCTTTTTGCAAGAAAACAAGTTTCACCTTTGAATGATTGCTCTCACATCTCCTGTCTCATTTTACCCTATCCATTACCTGTTTGATTTCCTCTGGAGGTGGCTTCTTTATATCAACTGGCTGAAAGTCAGTGATGCCAAACTTGTTCTGATAGAATTGCCGAGTGAACTCATCACAATCATATATGAAAAAGGAGCGTCCAAGAAGAGTGGTGGATTTGCCTACAGCAAAATCTTTAGCTGTAAACCATTCCAAGACCTCCTGATCAGAGATCTCAAGCACACAGGATGGGAAGGTTCCTAGTGTAAGGAAGACATATTGGTTAGACTTGTGTAAATTCCAGAAGAAATATCAGAAGAAGCAACCATTAAAAAATACAGACCATTTCCAGAAACAACTTAAAATGATAACAGGGCTTCCCTTGCTTTAACATATTAAGACTAACAATTTTAATTGGAAACAAGCTGATGCAGACATGCCTAGATTCTGAAAGTAATTCTTGTGGGTGCATGGAATATAATCAGGCAATATTTAGTAAAATTCTAAATAAAATACAGCATTTAGACATGAGTAGATGTAGGTTGAGATGTATACAATACATATATGTGTGTGTGTGTGTGTGCATGTGTGTGTAATATAGTATAGTAGATAGATCAAAGACTGATTAGAATTGAATATTTTAGTGGCATTGTTCATACTTTGGCCTTAATCTCTTCTGTGCTCGTCATTGCCTGTAACAGGTTTGATTCCCTATTCATGTATGCCTGCCATTAAAATGTTTAACAGGATTCATATAACCTACACATGCTGACATCTGCAATTTCATAATATTACCATATTTGCTGGCTTATAAGACTCACTTTTTTCTCCCCAAAATAGCCCTTAAAAATGGGGTGCATCTTATACGCCAGATGCCTCATTGGAAGCCCTTCTTTCACCATTCCCGCACTGAGGCAAAATGCATACAAAAGGGAGGAGGTAAAAGGAGGCCTCCCATGAGGCTTCACCCACCCCTCTTCCCTGCCATTAGACAAAATGCCTACGAAAGGCAGGGGAGGGGCTGGGGAAGTTCGGCATGGGTGCTGGCTTCGCCCCTGGACCCTTTCCTGCCTATTCTGGGCATTTCCTTATGCCTAGGAAAGGCGGGAGAGAGGCTGGGGAAACTCAGCATGGCTGCTGGCTCTGCCCCCTGGACCATCTTCTACCTTTTCTGGGCATTTCTTTATGCCTAGGAAAGGCAGGGGAAGGGTGAGGGAAGCCCTGCGCCGGCTCTGCCCCTCGGACCCTCTCCTGCCTTTTTTAGGCAATTTCCTTATACCTAGGAAAGGCAGAAATGGGTCCAGAGGGTGAAAGGAATGCTCCCTTAAGACTTCTCTAGACCTCCCTTTTCTTTCCTATGTGTTTTGCTTTGGTGGGGAATAACTCCCACCAAGGCGAAATGGAAAGGAATGGGAGGAGGAGGAAGCCTTGCCACCATTATGAGACGTACTCGTACTAAAAAAGTTTTTCCCAAAAAATAACTCTCAAAAATGGGGTGCATCTTATACACCCAGTCTTATACATGGTATATGCATTAACTCTGTACACAATACATCCTCAAATAAATACTCAAATACATATTACATCCTCAAGAGCAGGGGCTAATGCCTCTCTTACCTTTGTTCTCCACAATTTTTTTGGGCAGGCGCTGGCGTCTTATCAGAACTGGGAAAGGATCTCTGCCATCATTTCGCTCGTGGACTTCTCGCACCTCCACTGTATCATCTGCCAAATAATAGTGGATGATAAAACAACGGTTCTCACCAAACATGTTCTCTGTGTCATCCCACATGGCATAGAAACGAAGAACCTGTAGGGCCAGAGCATAGTTTGATAAAGCATATGTTTCACTTGTATAAAGTTATGAATTTAATCTGCAGCATCTCTATTCAAAAGATAATGGCCATTATTGAAAGCTTATTATACTTCTTCAAAGTTCCATAATATATCCATACCTAAATAAACTAATCTTCTATCTGAAGATATAACTGTATAAAGTTCTTACTACATTTCTGCTTATAAAATAATTATTCCACTGCTTATGTTAAATATAGAATACTCTTAAAAAAAATCATAATAATGTTCTACAATAGTTGTTGCAAGCCCCTCAACTTCACTTAAAAAGATTATAACCTCCTCCCATTGATTCTTAAATTCTTTCAAAGAACGTTCTATAATCAACATCACCAATTTGTCTATCTCTGGCATGTCTAACAACTTCATCAACTAGTCATCTTGAGATGGAATTGTGGGATCTTTCCACTTCTGGGCATGCACTATTATCATTACTAATATATATGCGCGTGCGTGTGTGTGTGTGTGTTTATTATTAGAAATTTTAAAAATTTTAACATAAGCAGACAAAACACACACAAATCAATGACAAAAGATGAAAAAGAAAAAATAATTAAACTAAAGATTATATACATTCCTACAATTTTAAAATGAAAAACAAAAAGCAAAACATATTTAACCTAAACTAACAAAAATTGACTCCCTCTCCTCCTTCCTGCTGTGTTATTGACTCCCTGCATAAATAAGAAATGTTTTGCCTGCCAGCAGAAGGACAACAGGGGAGGGAGTAGTCTAATATCCCTGGTAAAGGACTTCCATTGTCTAGGAGCAGCCACCAAGATGGCCCTTTCTCAAGTCTCTACCAAATAACTGTGAGATTCTGTAGATCTTAAAACCTGGGCAAGTTCATATGGAGAGATACAGTCCTCCAAATAAAACTAGATAGGATTCTATAGGCCATGTATTCATTAATCCACATTCACACACACAAGAGAGACAGTGTGTCCTCTGTAAGCCAGTCATAAGAGATCTGTCACATTAGAGATATTTTGAATCAAATGCCAATGTTTGAAAATAGTATGTGATTATTATTCTTATGAAAAATGATTGTCTTCATCTTAACAACATGCTTCCTGCTGCAATGGCCAATAAACATTGTGGAAATTGTCCATTCTGTCAGTAACATCTACAAGGAATTATATTCAATCTATCATCAAACCAGGTACCAACTAAAGTCCTGTGCTAACTATAATTCCTGCAGTCATGTCTGAAAATGTATGGAGGACAGACATCTAGATCTGTCAGATCAAGAATTATCAAACACAAAAGCAAGATCAGAACCCATAATTTAGATACCCCATTTACCAAACTCTTTGCAGTATTTAAACACACTCCTAAGTCCTTGAGGTTTGCGGGGAGGGGCTTGAACAAATTCAGCTTTTCCCTTTCCAATGCATTTCTTTACAGAATAGGATCCTTCAAATAGAGGTCACTTGAATACATACATTAAAAGCCACTGCATCTATTGGCTTAAATGACTGTTAGGATTTATCAGTTTACTTATAGATTTTTTTTCACTTAGTGTCTGCATGCACACAGGGTCTCTTTTGTTAGACCAGGGTTTTTTTAAAAAATAGCCATGCTAGTCTCCTGTAGCAGAAAAGGGGGGGGTGTTACTGTGGCCCAGGCCTACTCAGAGATAGCACTTGATATCGTTTTTGATATCAAACCATTCGGCCTTCCTCTGCCACCCCACTCCACGTGTTTGCGAGGCCTCCAGACAAGCACGTAAACAGGTGCAGCCAATAATTGCTGGACATTCCATTCCCCACCTAGGCAGGCCGAACTGAGCCAGTTCGTTGCTTCAGGGACCTCTCCTGCAAACACACTTTTGCTTATGCGTGATACTGACAAAGGCACTCCTGAGCAAGTAGACGCACAAAGCCGTGCCAAGCGCTCTGCATTTGCATACTGGCTACACTATTGTTGATTTGGCTTTAAGCCAATCATGTTTAAACTCTGACCTTTCCAATGCTTTGTCCCACTCCAAACTCGCATTGTTCTCACTGAGTAAGGTATGGCCTGCAGTCACAATTCACTCTATAAAAAACCCCCGATTCCGAGACCACCTTGGATTGCTCCTGAGTTCCATCCAGCCTTGCTACCGCTGTGTCTGGCGAGCCATCCCCTCAGTCCTACGTACTGAGACTCCATATCCACAAACTCTATCTTCACATCTCTCCAGGACTATGAGACAGGTGTCGTATCACCCATTCCCTCCGAAAATCCCTATTTCCAATTCTTTAGTTAGCTGTGTGATTGTGGTGTCTTTACTGTTTGTTTGTCTTTTAATAAAACATCATTTTTGCTATTTTAAAACCGTCTGACTGCTTGACTGACCTGACCCCGCAGACACTGGGTTGCAAGACCCTGCTACGTTACCATGTTAGCACACAGTGCCAGGAAACGGAGGCTTGGGTGAATGTCACATGGAGGAGTAAAAGGACCAGGAAGGTAACAGAGACTCTTAACCTACACAATCGCTTCAAAGTACTTGGTCTTACAAACAATGAGGAGCACCAAGTGCAGAGAACAGAATATCAACAAGAAGAAATCCAACTTCGGCAACAGGAACTAGATCAACGCTCCCAGCCTCAACAGAATGCCCAGGCAGTCCGAGTAGAACAGGTTCGTTGAGGAGCCCAGGACAAGTCTCAGAGAAGGCGAGTTCTGGTTGTTGGGGACTCTTTGCTCAGACGAAACGAAACGGCAATTTGCAAACCGGACAAGCTCAATCGAGAGGTCTGTTGTCTTCCTGGGGCCAGGATCAACCACATAACGAGGAGGCTAACCAGACTGGTCAAACCCACTGACCAGAAACCCCTCATTTTGGTTCATGTTGGAACCAATGACACTGCGAGGAGCAGCTTTTACCACATTGCAAAGGACTACGAGCTTAAGGACCTTGGTGCAAAGGTGGTCATTTCGTCTCTCCTCCCTGTTCAAGGATACGGCGCAGATGGGGAAAGGGCAATAGCAGAGGTCAACAATCTGCTCCACACGTGGTGCCGCCGGCAATGGTTTCGGTTTTTGGAACATGGCCTGAATTTCCATGAGCATGGGCTTCTGGCGAGGGATGGGCTGCACCTCACAAAACTGGGCAGGAATGTTTTTGCAAACAGTCTCGCAAGGAGGATTAAGAGGTCTTTAAACTGAGTTCCACTGGGGAGGGAAACAATATTATTCAGGGCAAGGACTCGGAGATCGCAGGGGAAAAGGCCCAAATGATACTGGACAAGTAGCACAAGTGGCCAATGGCGGGAGGAGTAGAAACAATAGTACAGGACTTGCAGGAAGAGCCCGGGGACTTAAGTGTCTCTACACTAATGCACGGAGTATGGGAAACAAGCAGGATGAACTTGAACTCCTAGTACAACAAAATAAATACGATTTGATAGGCATCACTGAGACCTGGTGGGATGAGTCTCATGATTGGAATATAGGAATAGAGGGGTATAGCCTATTTTGTAAAAATAGACCAAACAAGAAAGGAGGAGGAGTAGCCTTGTATGTCAATCATGTTTTCACCTGTGAAGAGATCCAGGACTTAAACCCAGAAAGCCAGGTCGAGAGCATTTGGGTAAGAATTAAGGGAGCGAGAAACAATAGGGATATTCTGCTGGGGGTTTACTACAGACCTCCAACCCAGGCTGAGGACTTGGATGATGCCTTCTTAACCAAATGACTGCACATTCAAAGAGGAGGGATACAGTAATAATAGGAGATTTCAATTACCCAGATATATGCTGGCAGACAAACTCTGCCAAGACAGCAAGGTCCAGCAAGTTTCTTGCTTGTCTTGCAGACAACTTCATGGTCCAGAAGGTGGAAGAGGCCACAAGGGGATCAAATATTCTAGATCTGATCCTGACCAACAGGGAGGACCTTGTTAATGAGGTAGAAGTGGTTGGATCTTTAGGGGTGAGTGACCATGCCCTATTGGAATTTGGCATTCAGTGGGAAGGAGAAGATAAGTGTAGTCAGACACTCATCTTAGATTTTAAAAAAGCGGACTGTAAACTTAGGGAGCTGCTGGCTGGAATTCCGTGGTCAAGAATAGTGAAAGCGAAAGGAGTTGAGGAGGCATGGGAGTTCCTTAAAAAGGAGATACTGAAGGCACAGTCTAAAACGGTGCCAATAAGGAGGATAAATGGAAGGCATCTGAAGAAACCAGAATGGTTGACTAAAGAACTCTCAGCTGAGCTGAGTGTTACGAGAAACATATATAGGAAATGGAAGAAGGGGGAAACCACCAAAGAAGAATTTAAGCAAGTTGCCAGGAGATGTAGGGAGAAGGTCAGAAAGGCTAAAGCACAGAACGAACTTAGGCTGGCCAGAGACATTAAAAACAATAAAAAGGGCTTTTTAAAATATGTCTGCAGCAAAAGGAAAAAGAAGGAGACGATAGGGTCTCTGCGCAGAGAAGATGGCGAATTACTCACAGAGGGAAGAGAAAAGGTAGAACTACTTAACACATTCTTTGCCTCAGTTTTTTCCCAGAAGGATACAAGCACTCAACCTGGTGGTTGGGGAGCGGGGGAGGAAGCAGAGGAAATGAGGCACATAATAGGTAGAGAGGTGGTACAGGAATACCTGGCCACACTGGATGAATTCAAGTCTCCAGGGCCAGATGAATTGCATCCTAGGATATTAAAAGAGCTGGCAGAGGTCATGTTGGAACCACTTGCTATAATCTTTGAGAAATCTTGGAGGACAGGAGAAGTTCCAGCAGACTGGAAGAAAGCAAATGTTATCCCCATCTTCAAGAAGGGAAAAAAAGAAGACCGAAACAATTATTGCCCAGTCAGCCTGACATCAGTACCCGGAAAGATCCTGGAGCAGATCATTAAGCAGTCAGTTTCTAGTCACTTAGAAAGCAACGCGGTAATCACGAGAAGTCAACATGGATTTCTCAAAAATAAGTCATGCCAGACTAATCTTATCTCTTTTTATGATAGAGTTACTAGCTTGATAGATGAAGGGAATGCTGTGGATGTAGCATATCTCGATTTCAGTAAGGCGTTCGACAAAGTTCCCCAGGACATTCTTGCAATGAAGCTAGTAAAATGTGGGCTGGACAGGGCTACTGTTAGTTGGATTTGTAACTGGTTGACCAACCGAACCAAAAGGGTGATCACGAATGGCTGCTTTTCATCCTGGAGAGAAGTGACTAGCGGGGTGCCACAGGGTTCTGTCCTAGGCCCAGTGCTGTTCAATATTTTTATCAGTGACTTGGATGGAGGAATAGAGGGCATGCTCATCAAATTTGCAGATGATACCAAACTGGGAGGGGTTGCTAATACGACAGCGGACAGGATCAAAATTCAAAATGACCTGGATAGATTGGAGAGCTGGGCCAAGGCGAACAAAATGAAATTCAACAGAGAGAAGTGTAAGGTCCTACACTTAGGTAGAAAAAATGGAATGCAGAAATATAGGATGGGGGACACGTGGCTGGATAGCAGTACGTGTGAAAAGGATCTAGGAGTCTTCATAGACCACAAGCTGAACATGAGTCAGCAGTGTGATGCGGCAGCCAAGAAAGCCAATGCAATTCTTGGCTGCATCAATAGGAGTATGGTGTCTAGATCGAGAGAGGTACTGGTACCACTCTACTTTGCTTTGGTTAGACCCCATCTTGAATACTGTGTCCAGTTCTGGGCACACCAATTCAAGAGGGATATTGACAAGCTAGAGCAAGTCCAGAGGAGGGCGACCAAAATGGTGAGAGGCCTGGAAACCATGCCCTATGGGGAAAGACTTAGAGAGCTGGGGATGTTTAATTTGCAGAAGAGAAGGTTAAGAGGGGACATGATAGCCATGTTTAAATATTTGAAGGGATGCCATTTAGAAGAAGGAGAGGGCTTGTCTTCTGCTGCTCCAGAGACCAGGACAAGGAGCAATGGATTCAAGCTGCAAGAAAGGAGATTCCACCTGAACCTCAGGAAGAACTTCCTGACAGTCAGGGCAGTCCGGCAGTGGAATATGCTGCCTCGGAGTGTAGTGGAGTCTCCTTCCTTGGAGGTTTTTAAGCAGAGGCTGGATGGCCATCTGTCGGGAGTGCTTTGAGGGTGTTCCTGCATGGCAGGGGGTTGGACTGGATGGCCCGTGTGGTCTCTTCCAATTCTACATTTCTTTGATTCTACCCTGCCTCTCACTAGCTTTAGTGAGTGCTCCAGCAAATTTCCCCCTAAAGTTGTATTATTGCTATTTGGTTATTTGGGCGCTCCCCCGGGACCCCCAGAGAACAGGGTAACAGAAGGAAATGAAATGTGGCAGCACTTTTAAGACTAACTGGTTTTTATTTTTTGCATGAGCTTTTGTACATATAAAGCCACTTCTTCAGGTGCAGTACTGTGTGGTATTAAGGCCTCAGGCATACACAAAAGCTAGTTGCAGAACACTTTGACTTCCGGTCTTAATGGCGGAGCAGATAGCCACCTAGGATAATTGCTGTCACTAGGTAGCTGCCACTAGCAGTTATTCCAGGCTTCTCCCCCCACCCAACAATCGCAGTCTGCAATCACGATCATGGGCTAGCTAACTTGGGCAAGTTACTCCTCCAGTAAAAGAGGTCCAGAGGGGGTTCGCTGGGGACCCGATTCAGCCAGCCCACAAGACTGAGGCACACTCTGCACTGGGAAGGCAAGTGAATGGAGGTGAGGGGTCTGTTACCCTGATTTCTGGGGTCTCGGGAGGGACATCTCAATATGCTCACAATAGGGAAGGGAATAAGCAAGAGCACTGCTAGCAATACGAGAGGAAGGGCAACCTAGTGAGATCTTGAACCCAATGTCTATGGCGTCAGGCCGAGTCAAGGAGCAAACAGAAGTAAATAATAATAATTGTTTTTATTGATGTACAGCACAGTCAAACACATGTATTCAACACACTCATACAGAGAATTATTGAAATAATGGTAGGAGTTGGATAGAGGGTTTTTAAGAGGAAGTTTTGTATGGGGAATACTACACCTGTCCTGAAGCTTGGGTAGTCTGAAGAAAAAGTCCATAGAAGTGGAGATTCTCAGCATGAGGAGCTGAGGCGAAGGCTTGTCGAACAAAGCGACAGCAAGGCGGGATGGAAGCTAAGAGCGATCCGAGTGATCCAAGGAAGCGCTCAAAATAAGGGGGTCTTAAAGGGGAAAATGTTCCTGTAGGCTAGTCCATTCCTGGGGATAACAATAAGTTTCGGGATGGAGACAAAGCCTCCGAAAGGTCAGTACAGAGTTGTCAATAGAGTAGCTAGTATGCAAACGCAGACTGCTTGACAGTTGAGTATTCGGCTCGTCAAGCTGCCTGCTTGGGCCGGGAGTGCTTTGTAAGTAGCATGCATACATAATGTGGTACTTGCCTTGAGGTCTCCTAAAGCGGCAGTCTGGCTATTACTGGCCTGCCTGTATTTTTTTTTTAAATGTCCTTATCCAAGTTTTTCTTTAACTGGCTACATTAAAGTCTGGCAGCTTTGTCATCAAGCCACCTGTTTGTTCCACCCCATTAACTCTTTTTCTATATATAAGTGGGTACTACCTACAAATGCAATCTTTCAAGTGCCCCCCCCTTTTTAACTTATTTGTGAGTTGGTTTAAGTAAGTTTTTTTGTTTGCTTGTAATTATTTTTGTCTTCTTGATATTTTGTTAATATAGTTAATGTCGGGGTTCCTCCATATTTTATTGCTTTTGTATGGCAGTAGCCTGAGGGAATAGTGATAGTAGAATGTTAGGTTATTCCTAGGTGCCGAACATTTCTTCCGGCTGGAATTTCACAGGAACCGTTTGGCCAGATAGTAGTCATGGTGATTGGGGTCGTTTGTCCTTTTTACAACTATCTCAGGAGAAACTGTCTGTTTAAGTGTAGAGTGTGGGAAACAAATCCCATTCTCGAGCTTTGACGTCTGTAAGACAGCATCCCTTGCTATGTTTCAATAAATCTTCTATCAAGTTTATTGATTACGTGTGAGCGTGAATCTGTTCCTGACAGAAAGCTCAAGAATCTTCCAAAAATGCACCAAGTGATGGACCAGTCAATTACTGAAGAAGAGAGAGCATCTGCAAAATCTGATGGAGCTGCAGAGACTGAAGTGCCCAAGGATACCGAGGCAAAATTACGCCTGACCGAGGCTATGGAAACCCTCACAAGCGGCCAAACGTGGGTCTGGGGAGAGAAGCCACGTATGACGCTGAGACAACGCAGAAGGGCTGCTAGATGGGACACTTCAGCAAAAGACCTGTCCCTTCTGGAGGAGATAACCCACATGGAAACAGAACTGGAGAGAAAAGATGAGGAGATACTGGAACTCAGGACCATGCTACATGAGATGCGCATCCGTCCCTTGCAGGCAGGGAGAATACCAGGACGAGAACCACGAGCTGCATCCCAGTGGCAGGCACTGCTGGTTCGCCCCAGCAACCAGCCGGGCAAGCCCCAGCGCCACCGTTACTCAGAAATGTTGGAGACCTGAAAGCGTCCTTCAACGGGAAGGGGGAGAAACTCTCTTTTTTTATGACTATGGCAAACAATTTCATGATTGATCACGGCCATCTGTTTCGGGATGATGCGGCCCGAATTCGATACCTCAGCCAGAGGTTGGAAGGACTGGCAGCTGATGGGTAGCGAACCTATATGACACCCGCGGCCCCAAAACTGAAAATCTGCAGCTCTTCATGAACCACCTGCGCGAACGCTTTGAAGACCCTCACCTACTGGAAAAAAACAAATATCAACTAAAACGAATGAAACAAGGCAGGAATGATGTGGGAACATATTCTCGTGAATTCAGAAACCTGGCCACCAAAGTCCCGTGGAATGATGAAATCCTTATTGAATTATACAAAGATGGACTAAATCCTGATATTCTACACGGGTGCCTAATGCAGGCCAATCCACAAACCCTGCTAGGCTGGGTCAGACTAGCTACTGAAGTGGAAGGCATAACCCAGACTGTTCAGCTGAACCGACAACGACAAGACATGCCAAAATGACAACCTCGCCGTTCCACCTTCCTCAACGCTGAGGAACGGAACAAACGCCTCCATCTGGGCATGTGCTTCAACTGTGGCAAAACGGGTCACCTCGCCAATACCTGCCTCGAAAACCAAGCTCCAGCTAGGACTAAGGGAGATCGAGCAGACACCAGGAATAAAGAACCCCCATGTAAGACCGTGGCTGCCAAGCAACCGCCTAAACGCATTTCAAAGGACCCTGCAGCAGCGACAGGAGACTCCGCTCCCGACGGTGAAACTACCCCTTCGTCCTCATCTGACACAGACGGAGATTCTGAAAACGACTGCGATGACTGGAAGGCAGGGGGAACAGCTGTAAGTACTCCAAAATTCCCCATTTCTTCACCACGGTTACGCTTACTGTCAGAGATGGGACTTCGCATGTACATAGGGCACTAATTGACTCTGGCTGCTCCAGAAGCTTGTTGCACCCCAAATTGGCCAAGGATCTTAAAATTTTTTATGAGCCCCTGAAACGCCCCATCAAATTAACTCAAATGGATGGGACCTCAATGACTGGAGGAGTAATTGGTAAAATTTCAAAGCCCATCTCATTCCAAATGGGCAAAAACAATTACAGCATGCACTTTCTGGTTCCCAAGGCGGTGCAGTTCAAATTGGTCTTGAGAATCGATTGGCTTCATAAATATAACCCCCAAATAAACTGGACTGCTGGTACTCTTTCTTATTCAGATTCAAACTTTTCTATTTCTCATGAAGAATTGCAACAAATACCTTCACACTACCGAGACTTACAAAAGGCTTTCCATGAAAGGGAGGCTGACAAATTGCTCCCCCACACAGAATTTGACTGTAAGCTGGAATTGGCTGACGGAGCCACATTGCCTAAACCAAAAATTTACCCCATGAGCCAACAAGAACTCCTTGCTCTCAAGAAGTTCCTAAATAAGAACTTGGCCGTGGCTTTATCAAGCCATCCACAGCCCCCACGGCAAGTCCTGTGTTCTTTCGAAAGAGAAAAGATCCCAGCGCTGATCCTAGGCTGATAGTTAACTACTCTGCTATTAACCGAGTTATCTCTTCCAACTGTTATCCCATCCCCCTGATACGGACCGTTTTGGACCATCTTGTCCAAGGAAAATATTTCACCAAACTTGATCTTAAAGAGGCTTTTCATAGAATTAGAATGGACCCGGACTCTCAGTGGCTTACCACCTTCGCAACTCCGCTCGGTAACTTTAAATGGACTGTTCTTCCTTTTGGCTTACAATCTGGACCATCTGTGTTTCAAATGTTTCTGAACACCATTTTTCATGACTTATTGTATCAGGGGGTTCTGACTTATTTGGACGACATTTTAATTTATGCAGATTCCATGGAATCTCATGTCTCATTGGTCCGTGAAGTGCTTCAACGTCTGATAGATAATAACCTCGTGGTTAATCTATCTAAATGCCAATTTGACACTCAAACTTTTGATTACTTGGGCTACAGGATTCAAGACTGCTCCCTAAAAATGGACCCTTCAAAAATTAATTCCATTTTGCAATGGCTCATTCCCAAAACATTGAAGCAACTGCAGCAATTTCTTGGCTTTGCGAACTTCTACCGGAACTTTATTAAGGATTTTGCAACTATAACACTTCCGCTCACTAGCCTTTTACAGAAACCTAAAGGCTCGGCTGCAAGCATAGACTTTCTTGGTTCCCTGAATGTCAATCAGCTTTTGAACAATTGAAATCTAAATTTACTTCTGAGCCTTTACTCCTTTTCCCTGACAGCTCGAAGCAATTCATTGTGCAAACAGATGCTTCGGATTTTGCTATGGCAGCCGTTCTTTTACAACATGACTCCGCAGGAGCACTCAAGTCTTGTGCTTTCATTTCAAAGAAGTTTTCTCCTCAACAATCTAATTGGCCTATTTGGGAGAAAGAAGCCAAGGCTATTCATTTTGCGCTATCCTCTTGGCGTCATTTGCTTGAAGGGGCCCGACTCCCCTTTGAAGTTTGGACTGATCACAGGAATTTACAAGCCTTGCAGTCTGCTAAGAAGCTCTCCCCTAAGCAGGTGAGATGGGCTGAGTTTTTCCAGAGATTCCGATTTAAAATTGTTTTCAAACCTGGCCGCACCAACCAACTGGCGGACTCTCTCTCTCGACTTCCTTGTTTTGTGGGACCCCCTGCTGCCTCCCCTCCCTCCCAAACTTTATTTCCTGCTTCCTCCCTGGCTTCTCAAGTAACTACTCGTGCCCTGGCAAAATCAAGGCTTTCTGCCTCATCTCTCTGTGACTCTGCTCTCCGGGATGCTATCCTCCATTCCGCTCATGCAGATTCCTGGCTCCCGGCTAACAAGGACAAAATAGCCTGGGTTGACAATCTCCCCTTCTATGGCACCAGGATCTACGTTCCCCCTGCTGCCCGCGAGCATGTCCTTCATCGTCATCACGATTCCAAACCTGCTGGACATTTTGGGTTTTTGAAAACATTGCACGCGATTCGCCGCCTTTTTTGGTGGCCTGGATTGAACTCCTCTGTGCAAACTTATATTAAACAGTGTGCCACTTGCAACATTTCTAAATCACCCACATCTAAGCCTCAAGGGCTCCTGCAACCTTTGTCTGTTCCTTCTAGTCCTTGGTCGGTCGTCGCATGGGATTTTATCGATCTCTCCCCTCCTCACAAGGTTTTCATGCCATCTGGGTTATTACTGATCATTTTTCCAAACAATGTCATTTTGTGCCCCTGAAGCGTGTGCCCTCTGCTCAACTGCTTGCTGACTTGTTTGTCACTCATGTCTGGAAACTTCACAGATTACCTTCTGTGATCATTTCTGACAGGGATCCTGTTTTCACTTTCAAGTTTTGGACTTGCCTACTGAAAACCCTGGGCGTCACCCAGAAACTCAGCAGTGCTTATCACCCCCAGACGGATGGCCAATCTGAGCATGTTAACAAATCCCTTGAGCAGTTTCTTAGGTGTTTTGTTTCTGAGAACCAAACTAATTGGGTTTCACTCCTTCCTTTCACTGAGTTTGCCATTAACTCTGCAGTTCATTCCTCCACTGGGAAGCCCCCCTTTGAGATTGTTTACGGTTTTCTTCCTTCCCTTCCCCCCCCCTCCCTCCTCTTCGCTCCTCCCTCTGTTTCTGCTTGGGTCTCTAAATTTTCTGGCATTTTGCAATCCGTCTCGAGAGCTCTCGCCTCCGCTAAGGCTTCCCACAAACGCTTCGCTGACCGTAAACGGCAGCCAATCCCCCTTACAAGCCCGGTGATTTGGTCTTCTTTTCTTCTAAAAACATTTCCTCTCTCTCCCCGTCTAAGAAACTTTCCCCTCGTTTTCTCGGTCCTTTTCCTGTGAAAAGGGCTATTAATGATGTCTCTTTTGAACTGGATCTCCCTTCTTCCCTCAAAGCTATTCATCCTGTCTTTCATTCCAGTTTGCTGAAGAGGGCCCCTTCGCTGACTTCTTCGACGACTGATGTGCCTCAACGCCCCGATTGATTTTTTTACTGCATTTATATTGCTATTTAGTCTTCCTATATTTCTACTGTTCTGTGGTATTTTCCATGTATCTTATATATACCTGTATGTATATTTTTTTTTGAAGGGGGGCAGGATGTCGGGGCTCCTCCATATTTTATTGCTTTTGTATGGCAGTAGCCTGAGGGAATAGTGATAGTAGAATGTTAGGTTATTCCTAGGTGCCGAACATTCCTTCCGGCTGGAATTTCACAGGAACCGTTTGGCCAGATAGTAGTCATGGTGATTGGGGTCGTTTGTCCTTTTTACAACTATCTCAGGAGAAACTGTCTGTTTAAGTGTAGAATGTAGGAAACAAATCTCATTCTCGAGCTTTGACGTCTGTAAGACAGCATCCCTTGCTATGTTTCAATAAATCTTCTATCAAGTTTATTGATTACGTGTGAGCGTGAATCTGTTCCTGACAGTTAATCTCTTAATTACTTAGTATTATGGTATGCAGCATATTCTACACAGGATTCCCTCACTTACCTTACAGGTTAAGGACAGGAGCACTGTTAGAAAAATGGAATTGGCTGAAAAGTAGAACCCATGTACTATCCTATAGGAAGCATGAAAGACTTATCCAGTCTCACTTGGAACTAACTGCATAAATACTGCCTGCAAAGTCTCTCAGCTGGCTTGATAAAAGCCTGCAAAGTCTCTCAGCTGGCTTTTTTCCCTTGCTTTTCAACCAGCACATGTGCAAGAGCACTCCCAAGCAAGCCTCCATAATCAAGAAGAACTGATGAAGGAGCAGAATCACCTCTAAATTAATGGAACTTGTCCTTAATTTGAAAGTGTCAAAACAACAAGTCATCAGATAATAGGGTGTTGAAAGCCAGAGGCCAATGGGCCAATGCAATTATTTTGGAAAACACTGGTCTCATCTAGTCACCAATGAAGACTCACTGAAATGTCTTCACATTACTGGGATTAGTCGTAACAATAATTTCAGTTCTTCAGTGTTCCTGGATTGCACTGGGCTCACCTGTCCTACTTACATGGGTGTTTGAACAGATTTGGATATTTATATGCCTTCAACTTTCATAGAGGAATTCCGTATTTGCTTTTAAGACTATTAAACAGTATTGAAGCTGCTCTTGTTTTATAACTGCTACATATATCCCTAAAAATGTTATACTTTGTCTTATTGTACTACCCATAGGTTGTTGCTGTTGTTTATTACATATTGACTAACACCTTGTAGAAACAACTTACAGTTGCCATTAATTAATTTGTCTATAATATCAATGTAGTTATTTGCTTACATATGGCCTTAGAGATTCTGATATCTGTTATGCTGTATTGCCTATAGGCTTATCATTTTGTATCCCTGTGTTTCTTCTAATATTATTCACTCTCCTATTTACACTTTTTTGAGTAACTGTTGGGAGTATTTTCAGTTTTCTGTGGATGTTAAAAAAAGATACGTTAAGCTGCTCAGAGCATGCTATTCAAATAAAAAACTGGTCATTTTTGCACCACACTTTTACAGTGCTATTATTCCACTTTCAATATCCTGTGGAATTCTGGGGTTTACAGTTTACTGAGGCTAAAGAGCTTTCTCATTGAGAATTCTAAATGGCCCTTCCTAAACCACAAACTCCAGAATTCCACAGGCTGTTGAGAGTGGAATAATAGCACTATAACAGCATAGTGCAGAAATGGCCAAAGATCCTTAACACATGAGAAAATATTTCTTTCATGGAAATCACCACTAAAGAGAAGGAAAAAACTATTTTTCCAAACTTTATTAAAAACAGAAACTTTTTAAAGCACTACTTTAATGATAGATTGGAGCTGTATTCCAACCAAAGAGTTTTTTAAATCTCCTTTTAATAAATTGCTCCCAGTAACCAGTACCCTTCAGTGGCCACCGGAAAGCTTTCAAAAATTCCATACAGACAAAGTCTCAGAGCAGGGACAGAAAAAGGTATACCATGCCACAAGCCACATACATCAGGATGAAAAGTTTAGTCAATATTTATTCCTCTTTCTATCAAAACCATAACCAAAATAGTTTACAATGCAGGATAAAAAAAAATCATCTTCATTAAAATAGTTGCAAGTCATAATACAAGTAACAACAAAATATAGTGACATTAAAACTGTCCAAAGTAAAAGAATATGAAATGGCAGGTCAATGATTTAAAAGCTAAATTAAATTTTAAAAGTTTTGGCAATCTGTTTGATAATGAGGACTCTGCTCCCATCCCCCAAAATATAGCTGTTATTGTCCTTTAAGGCCCCTCCATCAGCAAAGATGCACTGGCAGTAGGAACACTCTGGCTTAATAACCCATGTAAAACAAACACAAAGAAACTGAGACTCACTTTTTTGTCAAAGGTCAAAAACTGTTTGAGTTGGTCAAAATCTGAAGGTGTCACATACATGCGTACAGGCATCTTACGTAGTTCTGTGTAAGGATCAAAAATCATTCTCTCTGGAGGGTTCAGCAAAATTCCTTGGCTCTGCAGAAAAGTCTAAAGAAAGACAGTCATGTTAATAATATTCATTTCTGTTGTTTTTGTTGCATGCTTTCAAGTTGTTTCTGACTTAGATGGACCATAAGGCAAACTTATCATGGGATTTTCTAGGGCTGAGAGTGGGTGATATGCCAAAGTCACTCAGTTGGTTTCCATGACCAAACAGGTAATTGAACTCTGGTTTCCAGGGTTGTAGTTGAACACTCAAACTAGCACCATGATTTTTCACAGCAAAGAGGCATGACATATTCCTACCCTAAGCTGTTTACCAACTATGATAGACACAACAAAGTGTTAGCAGCCATACACTCCTACACTTTGATATAGTCTAATTGGCAAATCTTAATTGGCATCAAATTAAGTTATATACAGTTATGGTTGAAAGGCCATGCGGAGAATAGACGCTGGCTGGGAAGATGTGCAAAAGTAGGTTAGAGGTGACCTCAGCACGGCCAGGTCAGCCAATTAGCTAGGAAAGCCTGACTTAATATCTCTAAGCTAATCCTCTCAACTGTCCACCTCAGAAAACACTAGTCAAAGAAAACTGTCCCAGTGCAGCAGGCAAGCACCCTTGCTGTGCTCATTTCCGGCTGAAACCTTCCTCAGTCACCACACCCAACCAAGACACTGAGAGGCTGTCAGGACTCACATCAATACAGTAAGACTATCAGCTCATTCCAGACCTCATTGTATTGGTTGCAAACTTTCTTGTTTCCTTGGCTAGAGAGCCATTCACACCAAGGAAGATTTTGGGTAGGTTTTGGATACAAAACCGCTGTTTTTAGCAGATAGATGCAGTATTTTGCTTGCTGGTAGCCATGCTGTCACTCTGATTTCTGGTTGTGTACTGCCCTTACATGCAAGTTTAAGCCACAACACTACTTCTGGAATGCTAAATATTGTTTACTTCCTGAAATTTCGCTCTCAATCTTTCCTCCCTTTTCCTTCCTTTCCTTTTCCTTTTCTTGTGTGAGGGCATGACTGTTTGGATATTGTGTGTGTGTGTGACAGAATTTCCCTCAATAAAACACATTTTAGGTTTTTTTGAACATCTGACTGGCTCTCCCCTGCAGTCAAGACCCTGTAAACATTGGTGCAAAAATCTCATTAGGTTAGCCCCCTCTCAGAGACTCCTAATTTGAGCTAATAATTCCCTACCTTTGAACAGAGGGACTGGCATTGCGGGTGGACCCCTGAGTCATCCCCATTTTGGGGTAATGAAAGGAAGGGAGAAATTGAGGTTGGAGTAGAAAGAAGAATATGTGATAACTTAGATCACCTATACTTTGCCTTGGTTTTAAGGAAAACAGGGAATAGGGGTCTGCCAGAAAAGGTAGGTTCTCAAAATGAATTTAAAGAAAATAAGATAGACGAGTGCACTAAATTGTCCTGGGAGGAAATTACAGCCACAACATTAAGTAAGTGCAATAGATATGTGGCCTTATTTCAAAGAGCAGAAGATCCTCTGGACAGCTGAGGAGGTGAAGGTGGATAAGTGAAGTTCTCAGGACAGGATGTGTCAGGTTGTGCAGAAAAATAGGGAGTGGGAAGGTTTTGCAAATAAGCTGAAGAATCTTATGGAGGATCTGGGAGCAGATAAAGTTATACTTAAAAGGTGGGGTCATATGGTCAGAACAAGAGAGGTGAATAATTGTGGCAGTAGACTGCTCGTCATGTGTGGTGAGACAGCAGAAATCCAGAGAGAAGAAAATGATAGTCATCAAGGCAAAAGACAACTAGGGAACAGACAAAGAGTTTTCACTTAAAAAGCAAAGGGCCATAAGAACTATGTCACAGGCTCCAGGCTTTTTGCAGTACTCCAGCAGTTCTCCTGTTAAACTCCAAAACATTGAAAAAAGATTGAGTAAAATCTTCTTACAGGAATGTTTCAAAATGTGTAAATGAAAGGAACATATTGTTAGGTCGGCCTTGCTTTCCCTGTGAATGCCATCCTAACGCCATTTTAATGTCTTGTAGTGTTTTGATGTTTGATATCCCTATAATTCACCATGCGCTTTCATACAATGTTATTTGCTGTTTTATGCCATGTAGCAGTTGTAGTTTCAAAGGAACTGGAAGAGAATGATGGAAAGTGAATGAGAAAACAGTGTTTTGGGAATGACAATATGTTATTCTAACAAACATCAATAACAGGAAGAACAAAGGCAGGTACAATATCAGGATGCTAGTGGACAGAAAGTAAGCCTAGGAAAGGAGTTGTGTTAATTAGCTGGCAATAAGGGCCTCACATGTGCAAATTTGTAATGTTACTGTTTATCAGACACTGTAAATCCAATAGGGCTTTCAGTCTTGGCAATTGCCAGAATGTGCTGCTGTTAACTCTGAAGTTTCCTAAATATAGCTTTGCAAACTTCTAACCTGAATCCCTGGGACTGGAGTTATTCTGTACATGGCAAATTTGTCTATAAGCAGATTATGCAAGACTCAATGAAGTGCTGTGATTGGCTGCAGCTTTTTATCTTTTCCATAGAGAAACTGGGTTGCCTTTTCTTATGAGTGAAATCAGCCCCAGACATTTCTATGTCTTCCTTTGAGCAACCTTAAAAGTAATCCAGTCCAGTGGTTCTCAAACTTTTTACCCCATTGACCTGCTTTACATCTACAATGGAATACTGTGTCCTCCCCCTTGATGTCAACCCCTCACTCATTGCCTCACGGTTGCTAAGGGGCATGTGCCTGTTATGCCAACAGTGGAACATATGGAGAAACTGAATGGAAAAAGCATTAAGAAAAGAGAAGGCAATTTTTGCTATGTCTGAGTTGGGGAAGGCATACCTGAGAAAGATACTTTGTGTTCCTCTTTTGCAGGGAGCAGTCAATCATCAATGGTGCAGATAAAGAGTGAGAGAGGCTTGCCCTTCTTTTTCACATTTGCTATGCTTGCAAGCTGACCTTTCTTGCATCTGCCTTGAGCAACAATTGCCCCCCTCCCCATTACGGTCATGCCCCACAGTTTGAGAACTACTATTTCAGATCTGTGGTAATGAAAATGAATCTCAAAATGTTAAACAATGCCTTACTTTTTCCTAAGCAGTTGTCACTGAAATCCATCTAAGAGGTCCCATATTCAGCTACTGAACTTTGTGTTTACAGTGCAAGAAGCTACAGTAGGACCCCTGTATCCACAGGGGGTTGGTTCTGTCCCCCTCGGTGGATAATGAAATCCGTGGGTAGTAGGGAACACCCTGTTCCACTACCAGCCCCAACCAGATTGCGAAGGCAATGAGCAGAAAAAGAGTGGATCCACCGAGGCGGGTGACAGGAGTTGGCAAGGAGGGGCAACTGGAGTTGATGAGGAGTGCATCCCACATTCCTTGTTCTTTTCTGCCACTCACCGCCAGGATTGGGGCCCAGGCGGGCAGTGGGAGGAGTTGGTGAGGGGCACAATCCCATGTTTCTCATTCTTTCCCCATCACCTGCTGTCAGGATCGGGGCTGGGGTGGGCTGTGGGAGTTGGCGAGGAGTGCAATGAGGCGCTCCTCACCACCTACCACTGCCAGCCCCGGGTTCCCAGACCAGTTATCTGTGGTTGGCCCGATGGTGGCCAACCACAGATAACTGAATCAGTGGATAATGAATCCGCAGATGGGGGGGGTCCTAATGTATACTTAAACAGCCTTTGTCAGGAACAGATTCACTCTCACACGTATCAACAAACTTAATAGAAGATTTATTGAAGCATAGTAAGGGATGCTGTCTACAGACGTCAAAGCTCGAGAATGGGATGTTTTCCCCCACCTTACACTTTAACATTCAGTTTCTCCTGAGATAGTTGTAAAAGCACGAACGTCATCATGCCAAACGGTTCCTTTGAAATTCCTGCCGGAAGGAATGGCTGGCACCTGGGAATAGCTAACAGCCTACTATCACTATTTCCTCAGTCTACTGCTATCCTAAAGCAATAAAACATGGAGGACTCCCGACATCCTGCCCCACTGTTTTAAAAAATATATATACATACATAGGTACACAAAATAAGGAAAAATATCACTGAACAGTAGAAATACAAGAAAACTAAATAGTAATATGAATGCAGTATCAAAGTCAATCGGGGCGTTGAGGAACATCAGCCGGTGAAGAAGTCAGCGAAGGGGCCCTCTTCAGCAAACTGGAATGAAAAACAGGATGAATAGCCTTGAGGGAAGAAGGGAGATCCAGTTCAAAAGAGACATCATTAATAGCCCTTTTCACAGGAAAAGGACCGAGAAAGTGAGGAGAAAGTTTTTTAGATGGAGAAGGAGATGAAATGTTTTTAGAAGAAAGGAAGACCAAATCCCTGGGCTTGTAAGTGGGACTAGGCTGCCGTTTACGGTCAGCAAAGTGTTTGTGGGAAGCTTTCGCGGAGGCGATAGAATGCGAGACGGATTGCCAAATGCCAGAAAATTTAGAGACCCAAGCAGAAACAGAAGGAGAAGTGGAGGAAGGGAGGGGGGGGGAAAGGAGAAGGAAGAAAGCCGTAAACTATTTCAAAGGGGGGTTTCCCAGTAGAGGCATGCACTGCAGAGTTGATGGCAAACTCTGCGAACGGAAGGAGCGAAACCCAATTGTTCTGGTTCTCAGAAACAAAACACCTAAGAAATTGTTCAAGAGATTGGTTAACACGCTCAGATTGGCCATCTGTTTGTGGGTGATAAGCACTGCTGAGTTTCTGAGTGACTCCCAGGGTTTTCAGTAGACAAGTCCAAAACTTGGAAGTGAAAATCAGAAAAACCATCAGGTTTTGTAGGTTTGCACGGAGGGGTTTAATCCAGGCCACCAAAAAAGCCGGCGAATCGCATGCAATGTCTTCAAAAACCCAAAATGTCCAGCGGGTTTGGAATCGTGATAACGATGAAGTACATGCTCGCGGGCAGCAGGGGGAACGTAGACCTTGGTGCCATAGAAGGGGAGATTGTCAACCCATTCTATTTTGTCCTTGTTTGCCGGGAGCCAGGAGTCTGTATGCGCTGCATGAATGATAGCATCGCGGAGAGCGGAGTCACAGAAAGAGGAGGCAGAAAGCCTTGTTTTTGCTAGTGCGCGAGTAGTTACTTGAGAAGCCAGGGAGGAGGCAGGAAATAAGGTTTTGGAGGGGGGGCGTAGCAGGGGGTTCCGCGAAACAGGGAAGTCGAGAGAGAGGGTCCGCCAGTTGGTTAGTTCGGCCAGGTTTGAAAACAATTTTAAATCGGAATCTCTGGAAAAACTCAGCCCATCTCACCTGCTTAGGGGAGAGTTTCTTAGCCGACTGCAAGGCTTGCAAATTCCTATGATCAGTCCAAACTTCAAAGGAGAGTCGAGCCCCTTTAAGCAAATGACGCCAAGAGGCTAGCACAAAATGGATAGCCTTGGCTTCTTTTCTCCCAAATAGGCCAATTAGCTTGTTGAGGGGAAAATTTCTTTGAAATGAAAGCACAAGGCCTAGTGCTCCTGCGGTGTCATGTTGTAAAAGAACGGCTGCCATGGCGAAGTCTGAAGCGTCCGTCTGCACAATAAATTGCTTCGTACTGTCAGGGAAAAGAAGCAATGGCTCAGACGTAAATTTAGATTTCAAATGCTCAAACGCTGATTGACACTCAGGTGACCAACAAAGTCTATGCGACTTGCTTGCAGCGGACCCTTTAGGTTTCCGTAAAAGGTTGGTGAGTGAAAGCGCTATGGTAGCAAAATCCTCAATAAAGTTCCGGTAGAAGTTCGCAAAACCAAGAAATTGCTGTAGTTGCTTCAAAGTTTTAGGAACGGGCCATTGCAAAATGGAGTTAATCTTCGAAGGGTCCATTTTAAGTGAACAATCTTGAATCCTATAGCCCAAGTAATCAAAGGTTTGGGTGTCAAACTGGCATTTAGATAGATTAACCACGAGGCTGTTATCTATCAGCCGTCGTAACACTTCACGTACCAACGACACATGAGATTCCATGGAATCTGCATAAATTAAAATGTCATCCAGATAAATCAGAACCCCGATACAACAAGTCATGGAAAATTGTGTTCAAAAACATTTGGAACACAGATGGTCCAGATCGTAAGCCAAAGGGAAGAACCGTCCATTTAAAGTTGCCTAGAGGGGTTGCGAAGGTGGTAAGCCACTCAGAGTCCGGGTCCATTCTAATCCTATGGAAAGCCTCTTTAAGATCAAGTTTGGTGAAATATTTTCCTTGAACAAGATGGTCCAAAACAGTCCGTATCAGGGGTATGGGATAACAATTGGAGGAAATAACCTGGTTAATAGCAGAGTAGTTAACTATCAGCCTCGGATCCGCGCTGGGATCTTTTCTCTTCGGAAGAAGACAGGACTCACCGTGGGGGCTGTAGAAGGCTTGATAAAGCCGCGAGCCAAGTTTTTATTTAGGAACTTCTTGAGAGCAAGGAGTTCTTGTTGGCTCATGGGATAAATTTTTGGTTTAGGCAGTGTGGCCCCGTCAACCAATTCTAGTTTACAGTCAAATTCCGTGTGGGGAGGCAATTTGTCAGCCTCCCTTTCGTGGAAAGCCTTTTGTAAGTCTCTGTAGTGTGAAGGAATTTGTTGCAATTCTTCATGAGAAATAGAAAAGTTTGCATCTGAAGAGGACAGAGTGCCAGCAGTCCAGTTTATTTGGGGGTTATATTCACGAAGCCAATCGATTCCCAAGACCAATTTGAACTGCACTGCCTTGGGAACTAGAAATCGCATGCTGTAATTGTTTTTGTCCATTTGAAATGAGATGGGCTTAGTGATTTTACTAATTACTCCCCAGTCATTGAGGTCCTATCCATTTGCGTTAATTTGATGGGGCGTTTCAAGGGCTTATAACGAGTTTTTAATTCTTTGGCCAATTTGGGGTGTAACAAACTTCTGGAGCAGCCAGAGTCAATTAGTGCCCTATGTACATGCAAAGTCCCATCGCTGCCACTAATCGTAACCGTGGCGTAGAAATGGGGAATTTTAGGAGTACTTACAGATGTTCCCGCCGCTTGCCAGTCATCGCAGTCGGGTTTAGAATCTCCATCTATGTCAGATGAGGACGAGGAGGTGGTTTCATCGTCGGGATCGGAGTCTCCTGTCGCTGCTGCAGGGTCCTTAGAAGTACGTCTAAGTGGTTGTTTGACGGCCGCTGTTTGATGTGTGGATTCTTTATTCTTGGGGTCTGCTCGTGCTCCCTTAGTCCCAGCCGGAGCTTGGTTTCCGAGGCAGGTGTTGGCGAGGTGACCCGTTTTTCCACAGTTGAAGTACATGCCCAAACGGAGACGTTTGTTCCGTTCCTCAGCATTGAGGACGGTGGGACCGCGAGGTTGTCGTTTTGGCATGTCTTGTCTTTGTCAGTTCAGCTGAACAGTCTGGATTATGCCTTCCATTTCAGTAGCTAGTCTGACCCATCCTATCAGGGTCTGCGGATTGGCCTGCATTAGGCACCCGTGTAGAATATCAGGATTTAGTCCATCTTTGTATAACTCAATTAGAATTTCATCACTCCACGGGACTTTGGTGGCCAGGTTCCTAAATTCACGGGAATACGTTCCCACATCGTTCCTGCCTTGTTTCATTCGTTTTAGTTGATATTTGGTTTTTTCCAGTAAATGGGGGTCTTCAAAGCGTTCACGCAGGTGGTTCATGAAGAGCTGCAGATTTTCAGTTTCGGGGGCGCGTGAGTCATATAGGTTCGCTACCCAGTCTGCTGCCAGTCCTTTCATCCTCTGGCTGAGGTATCGAATTCGGGCCGCATCATCTCGAAATAGATGGCTGTGATCAATCATGAAATTATTTGCCATAGTCATAAAAAAAGAGAGTTTCTCCCCCTTCCCGTTGAAGGACGCTTTCAGGTCTCCCACATTTCTGAGTAACAGTGGCGCTGGCGCTTGCCCTGTTGGTTGCTGGGGCGGACCAGGGGTGCCTGCCGTTGAGACAGCAGCTCGTGGTTCTCGTCCTGGTGTTCTCCCTGCCTGTGAGGAACGGATGCGCATCTCGCGTAGCATAGTCTTGAGTTCGAGTATCTCCTCATCTTTTCTCTCCAGTTTGGTTTCCATTTGTTTTATCTCCTCCAGAAGGGATAAGTCTTTTGCTGATGTATCCCATCTAGCAACCCTTCTGCGTTGTCTCAACGACGTACGTGGCTTTTCTCCCCAGACCCAGGTTTGGCCACTTGTGGGGGTTTCCATAGCCTCGGTCAGGCGTAATTTTGTCTTGGTATCCACGGGCACTTCGGTTTCTGTAGCTCCATCAGATTCTGCAGATCCTTGCTCTTCTTCAGTAATCGACTGGTCCATCAATTGGTGCATTTTTGAAGTTTCTCGAGCTTTCTGTCAGGAACAGATTCACTCTCACACGTATCAACAAACTTAATAGAAGATTTATTGAAGCATAGTAAGGGATGCTGTCTACAGACGTCAAAGCTCGAGAATGGGATGTTTTCCCCCACCTTACACTTTAACATTCAGTTTCTCCTGAGATAGTTGTAAAAGCACGAACGTCATCATGCCAAACGGTTCCTTTGAAATTCCCGCCGGAAGGAATGGCTGGCACCTGGGAATAGCTAACAGCCTACTATCACTATTTCCTCAGTCTACTGCTATCCTAAAGCAATAAAACATGGAGGACTCCCGACAGCCTTCGTCCATATATACAAGTTTTCATTTCGATATCTCAAAGTTATGAAAAGTTATGAAATTGTTTGACAGCAACAACAACAACAAAAAAGGTACTCGACACTTGCTACTTCTGTACATGGTGAGCACATGCAAGTGAATGAGCAGCTGAGAGAAAGCACAGGACATTTCCTGCAGCCAGAAGCTGCCTTAACTCTTGGTGGTCTGCATCAATAAAAAATATTTAAAGGTGGTCTGTGAAAAAAACAGTGATATAGGTAAATTCCTTGATAAATTTTGCATGGTTATGTTTTTAGCTGTAAAAATATAACCATGCAAAAATTCTCTAGAAATAGCATGCTGAGAGAGGATTATTTGAGAAATTATTAAAAAAAAAAAACCTCAAAGAGTCCCCCGACAGCCTATGAAATACCTTAACATCTTTTGTGACATTAAGAATCGAAAAGGATTTCAACAGAGCTGACTTTCTTTTAAGTATTTTAGTTTAATTATCTTTCTAAAATGTATCCAGTTAATTCTGCAATTAGTGATCAAGTTTACAGTACCTCTGTGAATGCGTCACAATCAACTATCCGGAAAGTCTTGCCATAAATAGTGATGTTGATTCCTCGGTTCAGATCTTTCCAGAGGTAATGATCCCCACGATCATTTTTGGGTAGGCGTTGCCGTTTGATGAGTTTGCCCTGAGGAATCCCAGAGTTTTCCACAATTGGTTCCATGACAGACATGCTATCATCTTCCAAATAATAATATATCTCCACTTGGCGGATGCGAAAATGCTCTTCTGTAGATATAGGGACATCTTCTTGAAAGTAACCATCAAATTTCAGTACCTGCCAAAAAGGAATGCCAATCAGACAGAGGACCTGAATTATAAATGAAGATGACTGGAGCTTTTGTCCTGTAAGAGACCTCTTCTAAGGGAATGTTGCTGTGAGAAGATCAGTAGATGGGTATGTAACTAGAGTCATAGAAGAGAGTCACAGAATCATAAAGTTGGAAGAGACCACAGGGGCCTTCCAATCCAACCCCATGTCATACAGGAACACACATCAAAGCATTCCTGACAGATGACCATCCAGCCTCTGCTTAAAAACCTCCAAAGAAGGAGTCTCCACCACACTCTGAGGAAGCATATTCCACTGCCAAGCAGCTCTGACCATCAGGAAGTTCTTCCCGAGGTTTAAGTGGAATCTCTTTTCATGCAGTTTGAATTCATTGCTCCTTGTCCTAGTCTCTGGAGCAGTGGAAAACAAATCCACTCCCTCCCCGACATGACATCTCTTTAAATATTTAAACATGGCTATCATGTTCCCTCTTAACCTTCTCTTCTGTAGACCAAACATACCCAGCTCCCTAAAACATTCCTCATAGGGCATGGCTTCCAGACCTTTCACCATTTTGGTTTCCCTCCTCTGGACACGCTCCAGCTTGTCAATATCCTTCTTGAAATGAGGTACCCAGAACTGGACACAGTACTCTAGATGAGGTCTAACCAAAGCAGAATAGAGTGGTACCATTACCTCCCTTGATCTAGACACCTTACTCCTATTGATGCAACCAAGAATCGTGTTGGCTTTCTTGGCTGCTGCATCACACTGCAGCTTGTGGTCCACCAAGACTCCAGATCCCTTTCGCATGTACTGTTATCCAGCTATGTGTCCTTCATCCTATATTTGTGCATTCCATTTTTTCTGCCTAAGTGTAGGACTTTACATTTCTCAGTTGAAATTCATTTTGTTAGCTTTGGCCCAGCTCTCCAATCTGTTAAGGTCACTTTGACATTCATTCATTTTTTACATTCATTCAGTATGACCTATAACAAAGATGTGCTGTCTGCGGGAAAAGCAAGGAAGCCCCATTCAACATCCAGCTAACAGCAACAGCAAAGTATCTCATACCTCTTTCTTCTAAACCCTATAAAAGATGGCTCAGCTCTGTGGAAGATGTGCCCTTTAAGCTTGTGATTTCTGAATTTATACAGTACTAGTGTATATATCTGGTGTTGCTTGGGATTTTATTTTCTCATAGGTAATACTTGTTAGAAAGATTAGAGATCCTGTGTTTCTAATTCTCCAAACTATCTTGTCAGTATGTGTAACTTTTCCCCATATTATCCAATCCAGTCTGTATTAAGAGTTATTAACATACAGAGGCTGGGTTCCTGAGGGAATATAGTGCCCTCCTCCTTGTTGCTAAACCTCATCTCAACAGCAACCAGCCTATTCAAGACAGACACTGCTGACTGAGGCCGAAGAGCTCTCTGGCTGAGAATTCTAAAGGCCCCTCCCTAAACTGAAAACCCCAGGATTCCATAAAATCTTCTGAGGCAGCCAATCACATGAGGTATTTACCTGACACAGCCAATCATATGTGGTCTTCTCACCTGACACAGACAAACAGCCGAATTTGGACTTTTATATATTAGATAAAGGAGAATTCAATTTATTTTTTCAGCAGAGGCAGGAACTTGTTCAAGTTGTGCTTATTTTATGGCTTATAATGAATTATGAATTTATTTGTTACTGATGTTGATATGACCTGCCCTACATTTTTCTTGTAAAAAGCATGCCTGCACACGTGGGGTATCTGGTGTCACATACCACCTGTAAACAGCCTAGCAATCTTCAGTTGTTCTCAGTCAGACTGTTGTTTGTTGAAGAAAAAGTTGTGTTCAGACACCATTTAATAATATGGTGTAGCTTAACATTAATATTATCTCAGAAAATAAGTATTAATTTTATTGTAATGTTAACTCCAGAAAAGAGCAGGTTGCAAAGTTTTTTCATTCTAGCCACTGTCCTAACTGTTTCTATTCCTATTCTGCCTTTTTCAAGACAGTTTGTTTTCTGTTTTTAAATCTGACTGTACATCTGTACATTCTGGACTACTTTGTCTCAAAACAGTATTGTGCGATGTTATCTGTTTTACCAACTTTATGTCTACTGGTTTCATCCCTCACAGATAAAACTTTGAATCTTTGCATGCATACATATACACATATAGTTATACATATATATGTATATATACATATATATACACACATACATATATACATACAGTTTTCAAATTTTGCACAGTTCAGAAAATGTGGCAGTAATGTTTTAAGTAAATTTACTAGTCATTTTCTACTGCCTTCCTCACAGCAACATACATCTTTTTGTTACTTATGCTGTACATTCGTGAAGCATTGTGCTAACATACATTTCCAGGGGGTTGGCTATCCTATTCTACGTATGACGATTCTGACAAGGAAACTTGGGATGGTGCTTCAAGACTCCAGTCCAGGTCAGAGGCTGGCAGAAGTCTTGAAAAACCACCACAAGTTTCCATGCCAAACACACACAGATTGCAGGACAAACCTGATTCCACTATGGTGGCCCAAAGACTCTTGCCATTCCCAGTGTTACCTCAGTAAGTGGGACACAATGCTTAATCAGCTTTCAAAAGACTACACCCTTGTTGTATTTTACATATATTATTCCACCTTACCCCCCCCCCATTTTTTTCCTGTCATGCTTCTAGTGCAAATTTGTTAATGATTCCCTGGGATACAGAAAAAATATTATTTTTGTGGATGATGGAATGAGAGGCAGGAATTGTGCATGATTGAACTGCTTAATAGCTTATGGTAGTCTGGAAGGAGAAAGATTAGAGGATACACATCAAGAGATATGAACCCACAACCCTAATTCCTCCAGTCCAGAATGGAGCAAGTTTTCAATGGCTGTGACCTATTTGAAGCTGAAAGGGTTCTAAAAAATGTAGAGTCGAAGGCTTTCATGGCCAGAATCCATTGGTTCTTGTGGGGTTTTTGGGCTTTGAGACTGTGTTCTGGTTGTAGTGGGCTTTTTTGGTGCTGTTTCCAGGGCTTGCCTTTCAAAGTGCTCCGTGTAAAAATCTGCTATCTCCGGGCTGAGCGGGCTTCCCATGGCTACCCCATCTCTTTGCTCATAGAACTCATTGTCCCACTGGAAGTAGCTTGTAGTGAGGAAATGTTGAAACAGGGCTGTGATGTCTTTGGGAAAAATCCAGTTGATGAGTGCAGTGGTGTCTGCTATGGGGACTTTTTTTTTTTTACATGGAGCACTTTGAAAGGCAAGCCCTGGAAGCAGCACCAAAAAAGCCCACTACATGGTTCTGTTATGTGGATGACACCTTCATCATTTGGAGCCACGGTGATGAACAGCTGACCCAGTTTCTGGATCATCTAAACAACATCCACCCGAACATCCAATTCACCATGGAGAAAGAAAATGAGGGAAAACTACCATTTCTGGATGTCCTAGTCATTCGCAAACCCAACCATCGATTGGGCCACATGGTGTACAGAAAACCTACACACGGACAGATATCTACACAAAGACTCCAACCATCACCCAGGACAAAAAAGGAGCACAATAAAAACTCTGGTAGACTGTGCAAAAAGAATTTGTGAACCTCACCTCTTGAATGAGGAACTGAATCATTTAAACTGTGCTCTACAGGCTAATGGATACTCCAGCTCAGATATCAGAAGGGCCTCAAGACCCTGAAAAAAACACAGGAGTAAGGATAAACAGCCACCTGAAGGGAATGTGTTTTTACCATATATCAAAGGAGTCACTGACCGAATAGGGAAACTTATGAAGAAACATAACCTCCGAACAATTTACAGACCAGCCAGGAAAATTCAACAAATGCTTCGCTCAGCAAAGGACAAGAGGGATCCCTAACTTCTGCAGGAGTTTACCGCATACCGTACAGCTGTGGTCAGGTCTGCATAGGGGCCACAAAACACAGCATCCAAACACGAATCAAAGAACACAATGATCCAGCCAGGATCATCCAGCCAGAAAAGTCAGCAGTAGCAGAACACACTATAAACCAACCTGGACACAGAATGTTATTTGAAAGCACAGAAATTCTGGACCATTCTAGCAACTACCAGGTCAGGCTACACAGAGAGGCCAATGAAATCCACAAACACTTGGATAATTTTAACAGGAAAGAGGAGACTCGGAAGGTCAACAAAATTTGGCTGCCAGTATTGAAAAACACCAAAATCAAAACACAAAAGATACTAACGAGCCCTAACGAGCTCCACCTGGGCTCAGGAAGTCTCCCTCCAGGAACTTCAATACACACAACAGGACTATTATGCTAATTGCTCCCTCCCCTCTGGAGGAGGAGACTGGCATATATATTCTCCGCTCCACTTCCAATTCACCATTCCTCTAAAGATGCCAGCCACAGTTGCAGGCAAAACGTCAGGAGAAAATACAACCAGAACACGGTCTCAAAGCCCAAAAAACCCAGAAGAACCAATGGTTCTAAAAAAGCTTTTCTGATCCAAAGAGCTCTTTCAGGTCCAAAAGGAACAGAATACCAAACAGTCCAAAATACTCTAGCATGGCATGGTAGAAGATTAGGTTCAGGGAGAAAGAATAAAACGAACATTCCACAACCTGGATTTCTTCCTGCGGCTCTCTCATGTAGCATTGCCTTGTACTACTTCAGCATGGGATCAGATCAACAATTTCCTGAGTCATAACTACAGTTTGTTTAAACTAAGGGCTATGTGAAGACAAAGCTACTAATCTAATCCCCACTCAAGAGTGTTGTTGCAATGGAGGGGGAAGAATTTCCCAATTATTTATCTCTTCACCATTTTTTTTAAGATCCTCCCCTTTCTCATTCTAATGATGAATTTGGTAGTCCCTGGAGCACAATGAAACAAGGATACGCACAGGCAAGATGAGGTTTTTGTATACTCAAATGACTCACTTGGGGAAAATGTTCACTGATTTTAAAAAAGAAAAAAGAATCTTCAAGGTGTTGGTAATGAGAGTTCTTCTAGTAGAACTCATAAGCTATCTAAACATGGAAATTCTCTTTGAAGAAGCAAAGCCTGTTTGAAGCCTGCCTCATGAGATTGCTCTCTAAACTCTGCAGTAAATATTTATCTCCTCTAGATTTCACCATCCCTATACAGGCACACCTCCATTAACAGACAGTGAAGCTTCTTTTATAGGTTTGTAGGACGGTATCTCTATTTTTTCCATGTTATTTTTGCCTCTGGCACCAATTTTTCTGTTAAAGAAATACTGTCCAGGAACATATCTATTTTGTTAGCTAAGATATAACTGTACCTGAAATTAGATGTTATTGAGCAATACCTTTTTGTCAAAAGCCACATGTGCTGGGATGAAGTCTGATGGTGGAGCTTGCTTTGGTTGACCATAGGTTAATGTGGGTCTCTTGTTGGACAGTTCATCCAGTTCAGCTTGGGACAACTGGTTTACATAAAGTCGAGTTCCACCTATGCCCACAGTTGGCAGTCGCTTAAAGGAAAAGCCATTTTTATAACCTAGGGTCTGAGAACGATGAAAAGTAGTTTTCTGGGGAAAAAATAAACATATTATTCAGACAGTTGACTAAGTAAATATGCTGACTTACAGAGAGGAAAAGGTTTCTCATCCTTTCAAAGGTTCTCAAAAAGCGTCCTATCCACTTGTTAGGCTGTATGCTTTTGTCATATCTTGCCTTTTGATGAGAGAGAGGTTGTTAATTGCCATCAAGTTGACTTGGATTTATGGTGACCCTATGAATGAGAGATCTCCAAGATCCCTGGTCATCAACTGCCTTGCTCAAATCTTACAAACTCAGAGCTGTGACCGTTTTGGTGGAGTCAATCCACCTGTAATGCAGTCTTCCTCTTTTCCTACTGCCTTATACATTGCCAAGCATTATTGTCTTTTCTTATGAGTCATATCTTTTCATGATACGTTCAAAGTATGACAGTCTCCTCACCATAGCACTACCTTTCTGGGGTGGTGGGATTTTATGCTACCATGAGGCAAGAGGCTATGCTGATGGAAGCACTGCTGATAGCAGTGTCAGGAACTGATTCAAACACACAGAATAACCATGTGAAAGCAAGCTTTATTTCTTGAGCATGAACAGAGTAAAATGACTTTAGTGATTCAAACTGGGGAAATTTCCAGAGACAGTAAGTTATATTGCTACCTCCTTCCCACAAGCCAATTACAGATGACCTTGGTTCTCTAGCCTCTGCTGTTAGTAGGTAACTATCTGGTGAGAACTCAAGATGTTTTCTTAACGGTACTTCAAGAATGTTACTATAATGTGCAGCTGCAGGCAAAGCTATCTAACTACTTAGACTATATATTACAATCATCCGAGTACTACATAGTCCATCCATGATACTTTCCCAAACTAATTATGGAGGGTACCCCGACAAGCAGGGTCTCTCATATCAGACAAGCTTTTGCTGAGAAGCCAGATAAAATGTGTTAATCAGATAGAACCATAGAACCATAGAAATGTAGAGTTGGAAGAGACCACACGGGCCATCCAGTCCAACCCCCTGCCATGCAGGAACACCCTCAAAGCACTCCCGACAGATGGCCATCAAGCCTCTGCTGAAAACCTCCAAAGAAGGAGACTACTACACTCCGAGGCAGCATATTTCACTGCCGGACAGCCCTGACCGTCAGGAAGTTCTTCCTGAGGTTCAGGTGGAATCTCCTTTCCTGCAGCTTGAATCCATTGCTCCTTTTCTGATATTGGGCAGCAGCAGTAGTGAGAGATGACACTGGCAGAGGATCTCTGAGAGACAATGTCAGTGGCACCATAGCTAAAACTTGTTACTATTGTGCAGAAGGAGACGTGGTAAACCCCTTTTGGATATCTTTTACCATGAAAACCCAATGATAAGACAATCCAAAATGAAACAGGCAATAAGGCCAGAAGATGAGACACCCAACAAGCTACTGGAGTAGGACTTCTGATTAGTATGGTAGTGTATCACATAAACCTTTAGGGAAGCTCTCTCTGGGGACAATGTGCTGGTTGTGACTGCAGCCAGTTTGGGGCATTTGCAAATGACTTAAATTGTTCTTTGGAGATAAGGAATTCAGATGATCCTACAGCAGTTGGAAGGGAACAAGGGAACCCTACCAAGGGAACAAGAATCTGGCTTCAGGCCTGGTTATGGGACAGAGATAGCTTTGGTCACCTTGGTGAATGACCTATGCCAGGAACTAGGCAGGGGGAGTGTGTCCCTGTTGGTTCTGCTGGTTCTCTCAGCAACTTTTGATAGCATCAACCATGGTATTCTGACTCTCTGGGATGGGACGTGGGGGCACTGTTATACAATGGTTCCTGTTATTCTTGGAGGGACAAACTCAGAAGGTGGTGCTGGGAAACTCCTGTTCGACTCCCTGGCCGTTGGCCTGTGGCATCCCTCAGAGTTCTGTTTTGTCCTTCATGCTGTTTAACATCTACATGAAACCAATGAGAGAGGTCATCTGGAGTTTTGGGGTTCAGTGTTACCAATATGCTCATGACACCCAACTCTATCTCTCCTTTCCATCTGATTCCAAGGAAGCTGTCTCAGTTCCGAACCAATGTCTACTGTCAGTAATGGACTGGATGAGGGCAAACCAATTGAAGCTTAATCCAGACAAGACAAAGGTGATCCTGGTCAGCTGAAATGCAGATCGGAGATAAGGATTTTGCTTGTGCTGGATTGGGTTACACTCCCTCTGAAATCTCAGGCTAGCAGTCTTGGTGTTTTCCTGGATTTAACTCTGAGCCTGGTTGTCCAGGTCTCAGCAGTCGCCAGGAGTGCATTTGCACAGTTAAAACTTGTAGGCCAGCTGCGCCCGTTGTCAGATCTGGCTTCAGTGACACACACCTTGATTACATCTCAGTTGTGTTCAAATCTTTTTATTGACCAATATAACAATGTAACCGCGTCATTTATCTTTACATCCTTGTGAATTACTAACAAATTAAAAACTTAAACCATAAACGTAACCTAAAAAGAAACCATAAAATAAAGTCAGATTTCCTGTATTTATCATCTATACTTTTCTTTTTTTTGTCTATAAATGCTTTATTTCTCGTATTCTTTCCTAAATGATTCCTAACATAACATTCCATTACCTGGCTACAAAGTTACATAGTTATTTCCTCTTAAAAACTCTTCCCTTATTCTCTTTTTCTGTTCTTGTTGGTTATTCCTTAATTAGTAATGTCCGACGATAGTTTATCTAATATATTTCTATCAATAAATCTCTACCTTCTTATTTTTTACTTAATTCTATATTACCTTATGTTGAATTCCTCTCAGGATCAGCTACTTCTTCCTTTAAATATCCACTTTTCCTCAGTGGTTTCTCTTATTAAATTGTATATTTCTTGTTTCTCTCTTTCCACACTTTTCTTTTTATGATCAAACCTTCGTATTATTTGTAAGATCACCTTCCACCTAATCCCTTAATTTTTTTATTTCCTATCTTCGTGGGCTTATTCCATCATTTCACTTTCCCCTTTCTCTTTTAGATTATTTTGTGTATACACTCCTTATTCTTCTATTCCTTTTGTAACCAAGTTTTCCCAGTTAGCTTCAAATATTGGTAGGATTAATTCCCAGTCTCCTCTAAATTGTTTCATGGAATTTTTAGACAATATTGTTGTTAATTTGTCCATTTCTATTAGATCATATATTTTAATTAACCAATCTTGTATTTCTCGTATTTCTTCCTGTTTCCATTTATTCGCATACGTCATTCTGACTGCTATGATCATATGGATTAATAACTTTCTCTGGGATCTTTTTTTTAACAGTCTTATTCCTTTATATATATATTCAACAAATATATCTCTGGTTGCATTGGAAATTCCATCTTTAAGATTTTTGTTATATTACTATGTGTTTGCGTCCAAATTTTTTTGCCTTTTTACAAGTCCACCATAGGTGGAATAGGGTTCCTTTTAGATTGCATTTCCAACATTTATTATTCTCAGTTTTAGTCATTTTTGCTATTTGGACTGGAGCATAATGCCACCTATAAAATATCTTATAGTAATTTTCTTTTAGGGATACACTTTTTAATAATCTAAGTACTATTTTCCAGGAGCTTTCCCAACTTTCAAATTGTATTGGGCATCCAATATTCTGTGCCCACTTTATCATGTTTTCTTTTATGGTTTCTTTTTCCAATTCTAAACTTAATAAAATCTTATATAACTTTGCAATCAAGTGTTCTGCTCCTGGTTTTAACAATTTATCCAGATCATTCTCCTTAGTTTCTATTCCTGTTATTCTTTGATCTATTTTAAATTTCTCCGCTAATTGTCTCTGTAGTAACCAATGGGTCAACATTCCACTTTCATTCAGCTCTTCTTTACTTTTTAATAGTCCCCTATCTCCTTGGCATTTTACTATATCCTTGCATGTAATCCACTTATTTAATCTCGGTTTTTCTGTCCTGTAAAATGCTTCGTGAGGGGAGACCCAAAGCAGTAATTTTGGATAAAATTTCCTCTTATACATTAACTAGATTCTCAGTAGTGACTTTCTGATGAAATAATTATTAAATCCCTATTTATTTTTGCTTTTTCATACCATAGGTATGAATGCCATCCGAAAGGTAGAATCTGCCCCCTCTGAAGTTAACAACCTTTCATTGTCTAACTTAATCCAAGTAATCAGCCACTCAATACAACAAGCATGATAATATAACTTTAGATATGGTACTCCTAATCCTCCTCTTTCCTTGGTGTCCTTCAGATAATTCCATTTTATTCGAGGTTTCTTAGCATTCCAGATAAATTTAGAAAGATCTCTCCTCCATTGATTAAATGGTGCATCGTTAACTATTATGGGTAGGTTTTGGAATAAAAAGATCATTCTTGGTAAAATATTCATTTTTATCACTGCAACCCTTCCCATTAGTGATAAATCAAGTTTTGTCCATCTTTTCAGATCTTCTTTAACCATCTGCCAAACTTTTTTATAGTTGTTATCATATAGATCTACATTGTTATTTGTTAGATTTACTCCTAGGTATTTTGTTTTTCTTGATATTTAAATTGAGATTCTGTTTCCAGTTCTTTTTCCTCTTGAGTGGTCATATTCTTTGTTATTATACTTGTTTTCTTTCTGAATTTACCTTAAATCCTGACATCTTACCATATTCATATACGATTATCTAATAGAATAACCAAATCATCTGCAAACACCCTGATTTTGAACGTCTGCTTTTCAATTTGAACTCCTTTTATTTCTAAATCTTTTCTTATTTGCGCATTTAATTCTTCAATAATAATAAGAAAAATTAGAGGCAACAAAGGACATCCGTGCCTTGTCCCTTTTTTGATATCAATTTTGGATGATTTCTCCCCATTTATTAGTATATGTGCAGATTGGTCTTTATAAATCATATTTGTCCAGTTGATAAATTTTTCTCCTATATTTATTTTTTGTAGAGTCTCTTCTATAAATCTCCAATTGACATTGTCGAAGGCTTTCTCTGCATCTAGAAATATCATACCCAGTTTTTTTTCATTATGTTTCTCACAATATTCTATTATATTTAAGATTACTCTCATATTATCTTTTATTGATCTTCCAGGGAGAAAGCCACTCTGATCTTCATAAATCCATTCCTTTAAAAAGTTTTTTTTTTAATCTTTCTGCTAGAACCACTGTGAATATTTTATAGTCAGTATCGGTCTACTACAATGCTGTCGGTCTATAATTTTTGGTATCCAGATGGTATTCTTTGGTGATCAGACTTATTAAAGCTTCCCCCAAGAAGTTGGACAATTCCCATAATCAATTTCGTTCAAATCTTTCTGTTAAGATCCTACAAGTTGATCCTGGAAAATTTTGTAATATTGTGATGTAAACCCATCTGGTCCTGGAGCTTTACCTATCTTGAGTTTCTGAATAGCATTTAGAATTTCCATCCTTGTGATTGACTTATTTAGTTCTAATTTCTGCTCTTCTTTAATTCGTGATATTATTTCCTCCAAATATTTTCTTATTTTTTTTTGCTCCTTTATATTATCCTTATCTTCAAAAAGTTTCTGAAAATATTTTTGAAACACTATTTTTATTTTATCTTGCTGACGATAAGTTTCTCTTCCTTCTCTGATTTCCAAGATCAATCTTCTCTCATTCCTTTTTAAGCCTATAGGCTAACCATTTTCCTGTCTTATTAGAATGCTTGTAGTATTTTTAACATATTTTAATTTCTTTTCTATTTCCTTTATATTTTGAATTGTGATTTGTTTTTGTAATGCTTTTATTTCATACTTAATCTTTACATTTTGGGGATCTTTTTTATGCTCATCCTCTTTTTTCTTAAGTTCTTCCATAAATTTTTGTTGAATTTCCTTCCTTTTCTTCTTTTTATAAGCAGTAATTCATTCTTCCTTCCTTTATTGTCATCAACACTGGGTTATGATCTGAATAGATCATTGGTAAGATTTCCATCTTTTTGATATTTTTAGCCAATGTTTTAGATGCTAAAATCATGTCTATCCTAGACCACGATTTATGAGTATCTGAACAATATGTAAACTCTTTTGCATTTCCGTATAGATATCTCCATATATCTAGTAACGTAAGATTTTCCATCAGATTGAAAAATTATTTTGGTAGTTTTTGTTGCGACGATTTTGTTTTATCCGATTTTCAATCAATGGCGGGGTTTATAACCCCATCCCAGTCTCCCATTATTACAATTTCTTGATAATCATATTTATCTATTACTTTTTGTAGTTCATCAAAATAACAGGTTTTATTCTGTTGTAATCCATAAATACCAACAAATAAGATTATATTTTGCAAAAATTCTACCTCCACTCCTATATATAGCCCATTATCATCTTTGAATATCTCTTTTGCTTTATATTTTTTATCAACACAAATTGTTACACCTCTTTTTTTTTTACTACAAACAGAAGAAAATTGTAACCCTAATTTAACATTATTTAAGTACTTAATGTCTTTGTCTCTTATATATGTCTCTTGGAAGCATATTATTTCTGCTTTTATTTTCGCTATATGATGAAATATTCTTTTTCTCTTAATGGGCGCATTCAGCCCTCGGACATTCCATGAAAGAATCCTCATTGTCTCTGTGCCTCTTTTGATTTAAACCCAAGTGTTCTAGTTTCCTTCCTTTATTTATCTAAATCTTCTTCTTCTTCTGTTTCTTTTTCTTTATCTATATCCTCCTCCTCCTCCTCCTCCTCCTCCTTCTTCTATTTCTTCTCTGTCCGAGATGCCTTCTTCTTCTTGCCTTTCTTTTGCTTCTTTACGATGTAAATCTTTTACCAATGATTTCTTTTCCAAGTCTCTAACTTCTCCCAGGATGTTCTCCTGTTCTGTTCTTTCAAAGTTTTTATTTGTCCCTGAAAACTGTTCTGTAATTGTTTTTGTTGTACCCTTTGCGATATCTTTTTCTTGAGTTACTTCTCTTTCTATCTCTATTTTGCTTAATCCTCCATTATATTTTTTCACAAAATCCTGTGGTTTGGGGATGGAATTTAAAATATATCTTCTTTGATGGAATGTAAAGATAACCCCTTCTCCTGTACACCATCTATATTTTATTCCAGTTTTTTAAACAGTTGTATCAGAAAATAGTATTTTCTCTTTTTTAGTACCTGTGACGACACATCTTTAAAGATCTGTAATTCTTTGCTGTCTATAACCAGTTTATTTGTGTAGCTCTCTTGTATACCAAGTCCTTTACTCTTTCTCTAAGGAAATAGATAACAACATCTCTTGGTACCTTTCTCTTTCTAGCTATAAAAGAATTTATTCAAAATTTTTTATCCATTTCAAGATCTAATTGTTCCGTATTCCATCCTATAAATTGAGCTAGACTTGGAACGACTACATAAATCTTCATCTTCATTCTCCTCTAATCCTCTAATTTTTAGACATTTATCTCTGATTTTAGCCTCCATATTAGTAGCTTGTATTTCGATTTGTTCCATCTGTTTTTTTCAGTTCCGGTGTTTCTTCTTCCAATTTAATTGTTCTGCCTTGTAAACTATCTATTTTTTTGTTCATTATCTGCATATCTTTAGTCATACTCTCCATCTTTTGTCCTATATTTTGCATTTCCTGTTTTATTTCTCTCATATCTGTTGAAACCCTTTGCATTTCTTTCTTAAAATCTTCTCTTAATTTCTGCATCTGATCAAGTATTGAGTTACCAAATTCTAGAAATTTTGTTTGCTCTTCTATAGAAGCTCTTCTTTGTGCATGTTGCTGTGACAGTACAGCTTTTCTTGTTCCCATCACCATTTTGCTTCCATAAAGCAGCTAGTTTGATTGTCTGAATCTCAAATTACTCAAATTGTTAATTATTTCAATCAATTATTTGTTACTAATATAATTATCCAATAATTCCAATATTTCCAGATAATCAAAATTAGTAATCAATTTGCTTTATAAATCCCAAAATATTTGTTAACCAATTGATTTCTAAATATACTTTTAATCAATCTCAAGGATTAAAAAAAATGGAAACGTTATTCAACTATTATCTCAATTAATCAATTATATATATATATCCTTTTATGATTATCTCAATTATTATTATACAAATTTTTCTACTTCATCAGCTTAATCTATATATTCTGTCAGACAAAAGGATAGATCAAAGGGTAGCCTTGCGTCCAAAGAGTGTGTATTTGCTACTCCTATTTCATTTCATTAGATACTTCTCTATTCACGATTAATTATTTAGCAGTATTAAATATTAAATAATGATTCCTATCACTCATCCAATTCGTTCAAAACAGCATCTCTTTTCAATAAATCAACAAATCAATTTATCTATACTTAGATTGGATTTATGCAATATACAACCAACCACTATTAATTCTAAATAAACCTTCTGTTTAAATAATCTTCCTCTTAAGTCTAAGCTTCCTCTTCCTCAATTTCTCTTTTCTTTGTTCTGCTTCTCGGTTCCTCGAAGTATGTTTATTTTTTCTCCAGGAGTGTCTATTTTTTAGTTCTTATATTTTCATCTTTCTCCCGCGCTTTATCTGTTCTTTTCTATTTTCTTCTTTTCATTTATTTCTTTCCTCTTTACCTTGCAAGACTTCATTTAAGCACGCTACCTCTGCATTTGAAATTTCCTTATTAATACATGTGTTTTCTGCAATTTAGTTCCGGTAGAATTACCTTTAAAAAGCTTTGGACGTTTGTGTTTAACACAACATTACTTACAGCTTCTCATTTAGTGTCCCAACCTTTCGCTCAACAGTACAATACCCTTTAGATCCAAACAGGCAGAGAATATATTCTATGTTCTCATTTAAACTCTTCTTTCTATTCTTTTTGTTTTGCTACCTCTGCCGCAGTCTGTTGCTTAAACAAATAAACCCTTGAGCCGATCAGCTGACCTGCATTCCTTTTCCAGGAGTCTTTTCTTCCTCTTAAAGGAACCTTGTCCTCTATTTTGTTGTAAGTGCAGAGCGAGCCTTGTGTTGGTTATTCTTACCAAACAGTCCAGGAAATTTAATAGATTCACAAAAAGAAAAAGAAAAAGGTTTCTTTCACCTTCTTTCTTCCTTCTTCACCCATATCTTTTAAAAGTGGTGGTGAGGATTTTCTCCATCAAAGTCCCAATGAGGTATGGCAGCTCAATGGACCCATCCCGTGTTTTGTAGTCTTGATTTGTTGTTTTTCCGAGTATAAATGCAATGTTTTGAGCCCTTAGCGAGCGCCTCTGAACCTGCTTTTCCAAGGGGGTATTTCACTCACCGTTAATTTCAAAAATGGTGGGTTCCCAACCACATCGGGTGTCCGTCTCTCCCCCAGCTGTGTTGGGAGACAGTGGAGCTCCTCACCGCAACCACCGGAAGTCTCAAAGCTCCTTGATTACATCTCAGTTGGACTACTGTAACACGCTCTATATGGGGCTGCCTTTGGAAACAGTCTGGAAACTTCAGCAGGTACAAAACACAGTAGCTAGAATGCTGACTAAGGCGAGTTACAGGGAGCACACAACTCCCTTGTTAAAACATCTCCACTGACTACCTATTCATTTCTGAGCAAATTCAAAGTGCTGGTTATGACCTATAAAGGCTTATGTGGTCTAGGTCCAGCCTATCTGAAAGACTGTATCTCATTGTACCAACAAGCTAGAGCTTTAAGATCTGCTGGGGAAGGCTTTCTCTCAGTCCTGACACCATTGCAGGCTCGCCTGGTGAGGACATGGGAGAGAGCCTTCTTGGTGGCTGCTTCCACTCTGTGGAACACTCTTCCCCAGGAGGCTAGGTGGGCCCCCTCCATGCTTTCTTTTCCCTGGGAGGTGAAAACATTTCTTTTTAAACAGGCTTTCATGTAAACAGGGGAGCTTCATTGAGTAACTTGCTTTTAATGGAATATTGTTTTAGGTTTTTATTATATAATATGTTTTTAATATTTTTAAAATTGTTTCTAAATGTTCTGTTGTTAAATTCTGTTAAATCCTTTAATTTTGTTGATGGAAACTGCCTTGGATCCCATATCAGGGGAAAACTAGCATACAAATATAATAAATAAATAATAAAGAAGAAGAAGAATCTAGTCACCGAAGGTCCAGATTGATTGAACAGACCTGGAAAGATATTGACTCAGCTACTTACCAGCTGCAGCTAAATTGCAGCTGAAACTCATCTATCCAGTTCACTCCCAATTCATGAAGAAAATGCAGCTGAGATGGCTCCTCTGAAATGGACTAGATAAAACTCTGACAACTAGGTTCTCCTTAATAATGTGAGTGAAAGATTTATTTTTTAAGCCTTAAAAATAATAACTTTGTCAGAATCATAGCAGCAGCAGCAAACCCCAATTTAAAGAGACAGTACCCTCAAAAACAGTAAAGACTGCAAAGAAATTTAACTTTAAAGTAAATACATAAACACTCACTATGTGGATTGGGATAAAACAATAACAAGAAATGAACTGTGTATGAACCGTAAAAGGGTTTAACTTTCCAGAAAGGAGGGGGAGCCACAGCAGGCACTTTGTAGAATCATAGAATCATAGAAATGTAGAGTTGGAAGAGACCACAGGGGCCATCCAGTCCAACCCCCTGCCATCAGGAACACCCTCAAAGCACTCCCGACAGATGGCCATCAAGCCTCTGCTTAAAAACCTCCAAGGAAGGAGACTCCACTACACTCCGAGGCAGCATATTCCACTGCCGGACAGCCCTGACTGTCAGGAAGTTCTTCCTGAGGTTCAGGTGGAATCTCCTTTCCTGCAGCTTGAATCCATTGCTCCTTGTCCTGATCTCTGGAGCAGCAGAAAACAAGCCCTCTCCTTCCTCTACGTGGCATCCCTTCAAATATTTAAACATGGCTATCATGTCCCCTCTTAGCCTTCTCTTCTGCAGACTAAACATCCCCAGCTCTCTAAGTCTATCCTCATAGGGCATGGCTTCCAGGCCTCTCACCATTTTGGTCGCCCTCCTCTGGACTTGATCCAGCTTCTCAATATCCTTCTTGAATTGGGGTGCCCAGAACTGGACAGAGTATTCAAGATAGGGTCTAACCAAAGCAGATGATACTTTGTGGGAGAGTGCTGTCCTTTAGTGGTGGACAGTGGAATTAACACCAGGAATTTCCAGTCAAACTTGACAGCTGTCAAAATCCCAAGCCAGAGAGGAAGGCAGCAGAAGCTGCATTAGCAACTGAAGGAAAAACAGCTCAAGCTCAAAGAAGAACTTTAGTGGACTAAGCTGGAAAAATGGAATCAAATCAAATGATGCTGGAGATTCAAAGGATAAGAGAAGAGGTGTCTCAGATGAGGGCCAATGTGAGCCAAACAATAAAGCAAGTGGAAATTGAAGAATCTAAGATTTTCTTTAGCTCAGAGAAATGATCAGATGAAATGAATGAAAGGATGGAAGTTACGGGGCGGGGGGGCAAGAAATTAACAGCTAACCAAGAAAAGAATCTAGATGCAATTTGGCCCTTTTGGAAATGAGAGAAAGAAAAAGATGTCTGAGAATAAGGGGAATTTCAGAGGCATAAAACAAGAATATGCACGCAAGAGTAAGTTCAGTCTTGGTAGGCTTCCTAAGGATGCAAAGAAATGAATCTGCTTGTGAATTGAGGTCTACAGGATTCTCAGATAACCAGACTAAGGAATTTACCAGGTGATATGATTGTGTACTTTGTAAGAAGAAACATGAGGAACGAAGTTCTGCAACTACATTTTTCAGCTAAACAATGGATTGAGTGAAAAGATGTGATAATTTTAAAAGATTTGCCAGCTCAGGCTTTGAGAAAAAGGAGAGATTATATCTTCCTGATTAAGAAAAGTTGGAGCAGTATGGGATACCTTTTCATTGGACAAATATGGTGTCATACTGAATTTACTTCCAGCTCCCCAAGACTGACTTCTACCCTTGAAAAGGAGCAGGCAATTCCCAAGTGTTCATTAATTCTCATGCTGGCACCACCCACTGAATTCTGAATTAACTGAACAGTACAGAGGGACCCTGCTCAGTGGATTGCCAATCTCTATGCTTAAGGACCTTTCCCTTCCCTCACCTCCCCCTTCTGAGTGAGAGAAGTCCTATCTAAGCGTGTACTGAAGAATGGCGTGGGAATGGAGAGGAAACAGAGGTTTTACAGAAAAGCATTTATTTTCAGGCATGCAAGTAAACAAGACAATAATACACATGAGAGGCTCCCCGTGACAAGTAGTTATAAAAACAGAAACATTCTTAAGATCAGCCAACCTCCAAAGCCCTAACGCGACTAATTACCTAATATTCTAGTTACTCACAGTTGGGTTCATAGGCTTAGATGGTCTAAGAAAGAGTGAGGCCAGGAGGCGAGGCCTAGAGCCTGCAGCCTATGACTGGCACAGATCCCATCTTCAGGAAGTTTCTTTGTTCTCTCTCCACCACATGGTCTCTCAAGGATTTTTATAACTTCTCCATCGAAGCATCTCGAAGATGCTCACCTTTTCCCCCTTGATTGGGCAATTCTCTCCCCGTGACCTATGAGGCTGACCCACAATAAAAAGTATAACCTAACCCCAATACCCTATTAACTCTTGGTTTACCTGAAGAGGGAAGTATCCCCCCTCAGCCAAGTCTAGATAATGGGAAGCCCCATTATCACATATGGAAAATGTGATTTTGCATTATAGACATAGAAAATTTAATTTAAATTACAATTTAAAGTGAGAGAATGTCTAATAAGATATGAAAAAGATTTTGGAGGAAAAGCCTTCAAGAAGAGAGAAGGACAGGGAACAGGGGAAGAAAGTAGGAGAGAGGAAGATAGAACTCTGGATCTGACTACTAAGGAGGCAGGTATCGGAAAAGGACGAAGTGTTCAGGCTTAGGACAATACGGATGTTGACCTTAATGAAAAAATGTAAAAATGGATTTGAAGTTTCTTTCTTGTAATATCAAAGAGGCACATCCTAAACTAGGAATCATCAATGGACAAAAAGAAAAGAGGGGTAGTAATTTATGCAACTGCAAAATTGTGTCCAGAAAATTTAAGATTCAGAGGGTAATGTGAGAGGAAAGGAAATTTTAATAAACCCTAGCATTGACAGACTGTCAAGAGATGAAAAAGTAACAAAACCAAGGAAAATTGCCTAAAGCATTGAGTTGATGGATAATTTGGAATTACTGAATATTTGGAGATTAAAGTATGGTCAATCTCATAAGAACAAGTTGCTTACCTGTAACTGTGGTTCTTCGAGTGGTCATCTGTGCCCTCACACACTAGGAGCTTTCGCGCCTGTGCGGTAGCATTCAGAAGATTCTAGAGCTTAGTAGCTTGGCGGGAACCCCTCCCCCATGCCAGTACTGCGCATGCTCAGCCCACGGAGCAATGGTCGCTCCTCAGTTCTGTAGTCCACTGAAAAAAGGGGTCTGAAAAAGAGGGGACGTTTGGGCGGGTGTGTGTGAGGGCACACATGACCACTCGAAGAACCACAGTTACAGGTAAGCAACCTGTTCTACTTCTTTGTGGTCTCTGTGCCTCACACACTAGGAGACTGTGTAGCTTACCAGTTGGACGGTGGGTCAGGTCCTATAGAACAGAAGCCAGCACAGCACGTCCAAAATGAGCATCTTGACAGGACCGGCAGTCTAGCCTGTAGTGGTGCATGAAGGTCGATGGTTGGGACCAGGTCTCCACATGGCAGAGTTCCTGCAGGTCGACTCCTCGCAGGAGGGCTGCAGATGTCGCCACGGCTCTGGTGGTATGGGCCCGGAGGAATGCTGGCGGAGGCTTCTTGGCAAGCTTGTACGCCAGCAGGATAGTCCTGAAGGGACTTCGACGCCTGCCATAGTACACAAAAAGGTGCGGAGTCTGTTGAAAAGGGGCAGTCCTATCCATGTAAAAGGCCAAGGCCCCACGAACATACAAGGAATGAAGAGATCGTTCCAACGGTGTAGTCGGGTCCGGATAGAAAGTCGGCAAGATGATGTCCTGACTGAGATGGAAGTTGGACACCACCTTCGGTAAAAATGAGATGTCAGGCTGAAGGACCACTTTGTCCCTGTGGAACACGAGGTAAGGTTCGTCAGACCGCAGGGCTGTCAGCTCTCCCGCTCACCTGGCCGAGGTGACAGCCACCATGAAGGCACTTTTCATGGTAAGCGACCTGTCATCACCAGTCGCCATGGGTTCGAAGGATGGTCTCGTTAGCTGTGATAGCACCAGAGATAGGGACCACGGCAGTAGCGGTGGCGATACCAGTGGGTATAGGTACTGCTTCACGGTACCGTCCCGAAAAAGGGCCGCCGATGGAGATCGTGGAGGCTGGTATGCCATGATGGCAGCGAGGTAAACCTTCAGAGAAGGGAAGGTCAAGCCCTGCTGCTGAAGGTGTAAAAGGAAGTGGAGTACGGTAGGCATGTTGACAGGCAATACTGGCTCCCGTCGTGCTTCAGCAAAGGCTATGAACTGTTGCCACTTGTAGTGATAATTGCGGCGTGTCAACTCCTTCCTGGCCACGGTCAAGATGTTACCGATGACGGTTTTGTCTACGGTGATATCCGCCAGGCATGGAGGGCCAGGAGTGGTAGGTCTGGGTAGAGTACAAGACCACTGGAGTGTGACAGGAGGTCCGATGTCGTTGGGAGCCTGAGTAGTTGATCGCGTGCGCCCTTGAGCAGGGGCCCGAACCAGTACTGCCTCAGCCAGTATGGGGCCATGAGGACTACATCGGCTCGATCCGCGAGGCTCTTCGATATCACCCTGCCCAGGAAGAGAAATGGAGGGAATGCATAGAGGAACCCCTCGTTCCACCGGAACTGGAGGGCATCGCTGATGGAACTGTGATTGTGACCGGCCCTCGAGCAGTACCGACGGCACTTCGCATTCTGGCTGGTGGCGAAGAGGTTGATCGTTGGCTCACCCCATCAGTCTCAAATCATCTGGAACGCCTTGTTGGAGAGGGACCACTCGTGGTGGCAAGAGGTGTCCCTGCTGAGGGCGTCTGCTGTAGTGTTCTCCTGCCCAGCCAGTTGAACAGCCACCGGATGGATTCGAAGCAAGACGCACCAGTTCCAGAGATCGAGGGCTATGTTGAGGGTGGTCGAATGAGTCCCTCCTTGCCTGTTGACATAGCAGACCACCGTCATGTTGTCTGTGAGGATCGACACCGTACAGCCAGTAACGAGGTGGCGAAAGGCCCTCAGAGCTTTCCAGATCGTGAGCAGCTCGAGGGCGTTGATGTGGAGAGTGGTCTCGTCATCGATCCACCGGCCTCGGACTTTGAGATCGCCACAGTGAGCTCCCCATCTGAAGAGGCGGGCATCTGTCATTACCGTAATCTGCGGAGTTGACTCCCGGAAGGCATCCCTGATAGGAAATGGTTGTAAGACTGCCACCATAGGAGGGAGGCATGAACCTGCGGAGGCAATCGAAGAAGTCCCTGGTCGTCCAGTAGTGGGTCGAAGACCCGGATGAACCAGTGTTGAAGAGGCTGTGCATGGAGCCTGGAGAGGTAGGTTACGGCCGTAGTGGATGCCATGTATCCAAGGAGCTGTTGGATTTTCCTTGCTGATACCGTTGGGGCATTGAAGACTGTCGACGTGGCCCGACGAAGTGTCCGTGCACGGTCCATCAGTAAATAGGCTCTTGCCGATACCGAGTCCAGAGTTGCACCGATGAAGTCTAGCACCCTCGCGGGCTCGAGGTGGGACTTTTTTGGATTGACCTGGAGACCGAGACGGGTCAGTAGTGTCAGAGTCCAGTGGATGTCGTTGTAGAGTTTTTGTCTGCAGGATGCCACCAACAGCCAATCATCTAGGTAGGGGTAGATCGAAACGCACTTCGTCCGCAGGTGTGATACCACTGGAGCCATGCATTTGGTGAAGACCCTGGGCACGGTAGAGAGTCCAAACAGCAGCACCCTGTATTGGTAACAGGTGCCGTCGACCGCGAACCGTAGGTATCGTCTGGGCTGTGGGCAAATGGTGATGTGAAAATAAGCATCCCGAAGATGGATGGAGGCGAACCAGTTCCCTTGCCGAAGGAACGGCAGGATCGAGGATAGCATGACCATCTTGAACCTCTTGGGGCGGATGTAGTCGTTCACCCCTCTGAGGTCTAGGATAGGCCGCAGAGTTCCGTCTGTCCTCGATACCGTGAAGTACCTGGAGAAGAAGCTGGTGGTTCTGGCTGAAGACGGAAGTTTCTCAATCCCTCCTTTTTGGAGCAGGGACTGGATCTCTTCCAGCAGGGCCGAGCTGGTCAGAGTGGAATAGTAGATGCCTTGCGGTGGAATATCTTGGAATTCTATGCCATAGCCAAGACGAACGATGGAAAGCACCCAAGAGTCCGTGGTGACGTGACGTCACTCGGCGAGGTGTCTTGCCAAGCTCGGTTGATCTTGGAAGGCTGCTGGCAGGCTGAAGGTTGGTTGAGGTGGCAACCTGCGAAGGTGGTCAAAACCGGGACTTCATCCCAGACAAAAATTTCTTGGAAGACAAAGCCGGGCGTCTCTGGAACGGTCTACACGCTGAGGAGGCGGTCGACGGTCGGGACTGGGTAGACCAAGGAGAGCACTGTTGGAAAGTGGAAGACAAGGACTGGCGCCACGATGGTCAGGAGCCAAAAGACAGTCGAGGCTGAGGTGGTTGGTGGATTCCCATCTTTTTGGCGGTCAGGCGCACCTTGACGAGATGGTCCATAGCCTCATCTGTCGTGGCATGAAAGATCCCCTGGCCATCGAAGGGGAGGTCCTCAATCCATCTGCAGCTGTCCTCCTGCAGCCCGGACGATCTCAGCCAGGCTTATTGACAAAGGGCGACGGAGCCTACTATCACCCTCGAGGCAACCTCCACAGTGTGCCTTGAGATGATCTGCTGGTTTGCCAGTGCCACCACTTCATTGAAAAACTGGGTGGTGCCCGCACGACTCTCTTCTGGGAGGTTGGTGAGAAAGGGAGAGAACCGATCTAGTAGGTTCCTAAGGTAGGCTGCCAGACACGCCTGAGTGTTGGACACCCTGGTGATCAGTTAGGAGGCGGTATAAAACCTCCTGCCAAAGGTGTCCAACCTATGGCCCTCATGGTCCCGTTGCGTGGTATGTGCCCTGTTACAACCTTTGGTCTGGGTGGACTCAACCATGATCGAGTTCGGTACCGGATGGCTCTACAGGAACTCCGCGTCCTCCTTCTGCGTGTGGTAGAGATGTTCCAGCCTGTGTGGAATAGGCTGAGCAGAAGAAGGCTTGGCCCATGGATGTTTAAGGGCCTCCATAAGTGCTGGCAGGAAAGGCAGCGGTGCAGTGGACGGTGTGTGTGTGTCCACGGATTGAAAGACCGGATCATCTACCGCCGGAGCCGGGTCCACAACCTTTAGACCAAGCGCCGTTGCCATACAGAGGAGGACAGTGGAGAACTGTCTCACATCCTCTGGTGCTGACTCGGGTGCAGGGTCTCCGAAGCCCAGGGGTGGTGACTCATGGGATGTCGGTGTAGAGTCCTCTGATTCTGTATCCGAGTCATATGACTGGGAGGAATGTGTCGGAGATCTCTCAGTAGAACTTCCCTTGGATGGCTTATGGGTAGGCAGAGTCAGGGTCACCGCGGGTGTTGACATTGCTGCTGGTACTGCTGATGGTGTCGTGATCGGAGCCGTAGTGCGAGGCATCGCTGTGGAAGTTACAGGCACTATTGCAGGATGCGGTGGCTGGGTCGCTTGGGTGACTGTCGTGGCCGGCATCGTCGCCTGTGTCAAGGTGGATTCCGACACCGGGCACGTTGCAGTCACTGTGACCCTTGGGGAGGCAACACTGCCCTGTATCGGGGTGTGGGTTCCCTTGATCTCCGGTGGTATGGAGGGGGCATCTGACTCAGTGACCTCCGATATCAGGAGCAATGGCCTTCTCGGGAGGGCGAGCGGGATCGACGATACGGTGACCAGAGTCTAGGGTCAGCATGGTCCCTATCCCTGTATGACGGCGAATAGGATAGGTATGATCCCACATATTCATGCCAATGGAGATCAGGACTGTATCTGCTGAGATGGGAGGCAGAAGTATAGTGCAAGTCATCCGAAGGGCGTGAGTGAGGCCTCTCATAGTACGCTTCCCGGTGGCATGGTGATGGCAGCTTGACTCTCCGCTCTGGAGAGCAGGATTCACTCCTGCCCGAGGTTGCCTGATGCTTGGGCGAAGGCCGGTGTTGAACCATCACCTGCTCCCGACGGTATACCGATCTACGGTGACTCGGCGGGGTTATTTCCACCGTCAGCACTGGCAGGTCTGAGGGCAGAGCCTCCACGGCTTGCTCCTCATCCAACACCTCAAGGACCTCTTGATGGTCCAACTGCTCGCTGGGGTTGTCAATCAGCTGGGTCGGTGGAGGTGCGGGTAGGTGGGCCTCCTTAGAAGGGGAGCGCCTCTTCTCTTTCCTCTTCTTTTTCCTCTCTTTCTCCTTGGTCATGTCCTGCGAGGCCGGATGTTTCCTCTGAGCAGTGGTTGGAGGCTGGGATGATGAAGAGGCCTGCGAGCCCGCAGGTGCCTCCTGAGTTGTCTTAGCAGCCGCCGACAACTTAGGAATCCTCGGTAGTGAGGAGATGAATGGCCTCGATGTGGGTACCGAGCCCGGTACCGACGAGGTGGACAGTGCAGCAGCCGCCGACACCGTCAATGGAATGGTCACTGGTCTCGATTTTTCGGACATCACGATGCGGGCCTCTGGTTGCTCCTTTGCTTGCAAGGACTGCTCCCAAAAGAAGGACTTCAACCTCGATGAGAAATTACGGAGGGTTTGGGTGGTAAACTCCTGACAAATGGAGCAAGCCCGAACGTTGTGGGTTTCACTCAGGCAAAAAAGGCACTCACGGTGGTTGTCCGACAAGGTGACCTTCCGTCCACAAGTGACACACGTTTTAAAGAGGGCCGACATAGACTGGGAGGAAACTCAAGGGAGGAGAAGTAGTCCAGGAAGAATTTCGAGGAGAGAACGAAGGTAGAGAGAAATAGCAGGGGGGGGGTCGAAATACCAGAAATAAGTCCGTAATCTAAAGTCATAGTCAAAAAGTCCGAAATCCGAAGTCAATCCAAGAAACGCCAAGAAAAAAGCACAAGCCACTAGCAAGAACCTTCTGTACGCGACAGTGGACGAGAAAGAACTGAGGGGCGACCGTTGCTTGGCGGGATAAGCATGCACAGTACTGGCATGGAGGAGGGGCTCGTGCCAAGCTACTAAGCTCTAGAATCTTGCAAATGCTACCGTGCACACGCGAAAGCTCCTAGTGTGTGAGGCATAGAGACCACAAAGAAGAACTATACTTTCTTCTCAGAAAGACATAAATCCTTCTCTAGAACTGATATGGTTTTGATGTCTAAAAACTCAGTTAATATTACTAAAGATATGGAAATGTTGCCAAAAGTTATATCTGACCATAATCAAGTGTTGTTGACTATGAAAAAGAAGCACAATTAATTTAACTAGGAATTAAATGAAGAATTACTTAAAAATGAGGAAATTTTGAAAAAAGCAAAAGCGACTCATCCTGAGAATGACAGATCAATATCTCTTCTGACTAATCCGTATAATACACCTACTTTGATTTTAGCAGAAAGACTGAAGAAAATATTGGAAACAGTGATACAATTAGATCACTATGGATTTTTACTTAAAACACCAATGAGAGACAATATATGATGTTCAACAGACATACAGGAATATCTACAGGCCAATAATGAAAAACAAGCAGCGTTACTTTTTAGATACTGAAATGATTTTAATAACATTTGTGATTGTCCTGGACATTCATGACTGAAATGCTAAAGCAAATGAATTGTGTGCAAGATTTTATTGCATGGATTAAAGTAATTTACTTGGCCAGAAAGCACAGGTTTTAGTTAATGGTGATTTTGTTTAAGGGTAATCAATTTTTGTGATGTACCACCCCTTTTATTTATATTGATTTTGGAATTTCCAAAGAGAGTCACCAGACAAGAAGAAAAAAAATTAAAGGTGTGACAATAAAGAAACAGGTGAATAACTTGAGAGCATTGGCTGATGAATCTATGATGTATTTTTTTTTGCAGGACTGCTTGGAATGTGTGGAAGATTTTAAATGGTAATGAGGTTTCAAACTGAACAAGGAAAAAACAACTATATTGTCAAAAAACAAGACAAAAGAATAACAGTTATTGATGAAAAAACAGGGTTTAACATTGTAGAGAAAGTTAAATATCTAGAAGTCTTTTTTAAAACTCATTGTACAAAATTATTTCAAAATAACTATGCAAAGACATGGTGTGACATTAAGCAATATTTACAGAGGTGGTGCATATTGAACTTGTCATTATTAGACAGAACATCAACTGCTGAAAATCCTTCTATTATTTTAGACAATACCTATCCTAACTTATGTCTTACCTTTTAAACAATGGCAAAAGGATATTTTGAAATTTTCAAAGAGACCAAAAGTTAGATTTAAGATTTTACAGAATGTGAAGCAAAGAGGTGCACTTGGGCTTCCAGATTTGAAATTATACTATTACACATGGTGCGGCTGAAAGATTGGTTGATGTTGAAAGAGAAAGACTTTTAGAAATAGAAGATTCTGATTTAAAGTTTGGGTGACACCTCTTCTTATGGTATGATAAATTAAAGCAACTGTAAATTTAAATAATCACTTTATAAGGTGTGCACTCTTAAGAATGTGGAACAAATACAAATGATAATTATGTCCCAGAATGCCTCTATGGGTGTCACCACATGAAGTTTTTTTTTCTCAAGAGAAACAATAATTAAAGATAAATGGTTAACATACAAATACAGGTAGATAGAGAACAACTGAAAACAAGAACAAATGCGAAATTGATTGAGAGTAGCTATGATATTAGATGGTTTCCTTACAGACAGTTATGTGAATTATTCAAAATGGATAAAAGATTGTTTGGCTTTGATGTTGAAAAAACAGAATTTGAGGAACAATTGTGTGAAGATGATGAACACTTAATAGCTAAAATGTGCAAGATATTGTTGAAATTAGAGATGGAAGAACAAGTAAAAAAATGCATGATAAAATGGGCTCAAACTGTGGGACATCCTATCCAGACAGAACAATGGGAAAGCATGTGGATAAAAGATTTGAAATTTACTTTAAGTTATGATTTGAAAGAAAACCTTTACAAGATGATTATTTGTTGTTGATTATGTGTTGTTGTGCGCCTTGAAATCATTCCTGACTTATGGACTAGATTTACCATCGTTTAAGATATATTACCATGCCTGTTGTTTGGACTGAATTAAGGATTGGATTTTGTTAGAAAAATCATTGACAAAAGATTTGGAGGAATTTGATAATAGATTTGAACGGCATGGTTATCTGTGTTACAATAAGTTAGCACCAAAAAAGGAATTTAGTAATCATTGCATCTGGAAATCCTTACTGAAGGTTTGGCTACAGATAAAGAAGAAATATTATATAAATCTTCCAATTTGGACATCACCTCAGGAAGCCTTGAAAATTACCACAAACAAAAAAGAGAAAATTACTAACATATTATGATATACTGAAATGGGAGGGAGACAATCCACGATTGAAGATGACGGAACAGCTGAAAGTTGATGGATATGAATTCAATTGGTTCCCTTGGCGACAATTAAGGACCAAAAATTATACAGATTTGAGAGAAAAGAAAATGAATTGGACTTACTGTTGAAAGAACATCAAAAGAAGATAATCTCTAAATTATCTACTATTAAAGAGGGTAATGAAACCAAATATAATAAAAAGGATTAAATGGGCTCAGAATGTAGGTCACCCAATTGAATTAGATACTCCAAATTTAAATTTAAGAGAAAACTTCTATAAGATGATGCACAGATGGTATATGACTCCAGAGAGGTTGCAAAAAAATAACAAAAAAATGGAGATGTGAAATGTTGGAAATGTGGGAGAAGGTGGGAATCTTTTTTCATATACGGTGGACTTGTCAAACTGTAAAGAAATTTTGGAAGGGAATTAATGATGTAATTCAAAAAGTCTGTAAAGTGAATCTTGAATTGGTACCGGAACTTTATTTGTTGAACATATTAAGGCAGAATCGAGAGATTAAAAGTCATCAAAAGGTAATATTGTATTTGATTTTGGCAGCACAGTTGACATATGCTCAGCATTGGAAAGAAAAAATAGAAATTAATTTAGAAGAATGGAAACTAAAAGTCTTGGATATGGTTGAGACTGAAAAATTAGCATATTCTTTAAAAAACAAGTCTGTTCAGAATTATGAAAGACAATGGAAAGGGGTAATGGATCGGTTAAAAATATAAATACGTGTGATGATTAGATAAAAATGTATTTGTGTAAAAATGGAGGATTCACTATGGAAAAGATAGTAACGACTGAACTGGGAAGAATAATATAGGGAAGTGGGGGGAGGGACATACCAACACAGTGATGTATGTCTCTTTTTTTATGTGTTGTAAAAAACTAAAAAAAAAATAAAAAAAAATCATTTCTGGTTTATGGTGACCCTAAGGTGAAACTACCATGGGGTTTTATGGGACTGAGAGAGTGTGATGCGCCCAAAGTTAACCAGTGGGTTTCCATGGTCAAGCAAGGAATTGAACCCTGATCTCCATGGCTATAGTCCAATGCTCAAACTATTACACTATGCTGGCTCTCAGGATAATGTGTAACTCTAGAAAAATTGTCTAAAATGTATAAAAGCTCCTCAATTAAGTGTTGGAAATGCAACCAAATAGAAAGGGTATTTTCATATCTGATGCACATGTGAAAAAAGTAAAGGAATTTGGTTTTATGATGCATTGATTGATGAACGCACTTTTGAAGATACAAATTTTGTTGAAATCTGGATAGTTTTTAGTGGGACTGATAGATGACCAGATAAATAAGAACTTTGTAAGAATTATTCAATACATGATGATGGCAGTGAGAATACTCTATGCTCAGAAATGGAAAGATCCCATGACACTATCTCAAGATAACTGGATGATGAAGCTGTTGGATACGGCTGAGATAGACAAGTTGATGACATTAATTTAAAAAGGGTCTTTCAGTGGGTTTAAGAACAAACAGAAGGTTACAACATTTCTAAAAGGTGCTAGGGGAAATATTCAACAGTAGGATTTGAATAGCATGGTGAGAAATATTATTGTAGAACATTACTTTTTTATATCTTACAATTATTACATTTAACAACATAAAAGAATAATTATAGGTGTAGTTAAATTTTATATAACCAGTTTTGTAAATTAGGAATAAAGATTACTTAGTTATAGATATTTTAACAAACTTCAAAGAAGTCCATTAAGTAATCATAAATAACCATTCTTCGGGGAGTTGGAAGTCATGCATGTGCCCTTTTACCCTTTTGGTGTTTTTGCGTTTGCTAGTTTGTGTAGATTGTTTATATAGATAGTAGGTATGCATTTTTCTCCTTATATGCTTTTTAATATATGTTTACATTTTAAAAAAATATTTATTTATTTATTTTAAAAATACAAGCTGTTGGGGTAGAGCAGAGTACAACTACAAGTATTGCTGCAGCTAATAACACAACTGGACTTGAGCTGAATGGATGCTCAGCTGTAGATATGCTCAGAGGCAAAAGAAAGTATGAAGCTGCACAACACATAGTATAAAAACATGGAATGTCAGAAGCATGAATCAGAAGTTAGACATTGGAAAACAAGAAATGGAATGTATAAACATTGTAATACTTGGGGTGAGCAAGCTAAAGTGGACAGGAATGGAACATTTTGTGTCAGATAGTTGTGTTCCTTCAAGTCATTTCTGACTTAACAGTGATCCTAAGGCAAACCTATCATGGGGTTTTCTTGGCAGAATTTGTTCAGGGAGTTGCCCTTGTCTTCATTTGAAGCTGAAAAGGGTGAATTATCCAAGATCACTCAGTAGGTTTCTATTGAAAGGTGTTTTTTTTAAAAAACAAAACAAAACATACATACATAAAAAACAAGAACAAAAACAAATTGCAACAATAAGCAAAGGACAGGAAAAAATAGACAAAAATATTAAATACTACATCGTTATTGTTGTGTGCCTTCAAGTTCTTTCCAACTTATGGCAACCCTAAAGCAAATCTATCATGGTGTTTTTTTGGCACTGAGAGTATGTGATGTGCCCAAGGTCATCCAGTGGGAATCAGACCCCAGTCTCCAGGGTCGTATCTAGTACTCAGACCACTACACCATATTGGCTCTGTAAATATTACATACTACATACTAATTACAAACAATCAGAATCTCTAAAAAGGTAGTTTCAAGCTTTCCAAAGGCAGATTATAGGTATATCTACATAGGAGAAACCTCTCTGATTATAAGTAACATTCACAAGAAGCTTCAATGGCTACTTATCCAAAGACAATTATCAAATCCTATATTAAAGATTTCCAGTTTTTCACAAAAGTCACTACTGATATTTTCTTATGAATTTTGTCAATTTATCAGTTTCAGCTAAGTCCAACAATTTTATCAAACAGGTTTCGTGCATTTATTTGTCATGCTGTTCTGCCCACACCTTGTAATATCTTGCCATACTTTTACTCTAGATAATCTTTTAGTAATCCCAACAAATATAATTCAGGTTTTAATTGAACAGTAGTTTTCAAAATTTTACACACCATAGAATGCATTGGATTCCCGAATTTTTTGGCCTTTTTGCACATCTACCACACGTGGTAGGCAAAAAGACCCTACTTGTTCCTCACATTTCCAACATCTATTAGAAACCTCTTAGTGTATTAGAAACCTCTTAGTGTATTTTGGACAATTTTTCTGGTGTCAATTTCCAATAGTACCTCACCTTGTAAAAATTCTCCTTCAGATCATAATGTAAAATAAATTTACTTACTGACTTGACCATATTTTCCCATTGTTCCAACTGTATGTTATGCCCAATGTTTTGTATCCACTGTATTATACAGGCTTTAACTAATCCTTGTTCCATCTCTTAATTTTAACAAAAATGTGTACATCTTATTAATCAAATGTTTATCATTTGAGCACAAATTATTTTTCAAAATCAAATTTGGTCAATGTGAAATCATAGTTTTTAAAATCTGTTTTATATCTCCCAACTATTTGTGTATAACCATTGAAAACTATAACCTTCTTCAACTTCTTTGAGTCTATATAATGTTCTTGCTCAATTTCTAGAAGATCTTGGTAGGTCACTCATTGTTCTCCCACTGTTGTCTTCTTCCTATAAAACACTTTGACATGACACCCACAGAGGTGTTTTCAGATATAGCCTTAATTATTTCTGTTCCATATTCTTAACAGACAGTTTGTTTTTACATAATTACTATTAAAGTCCACATTCACTTTAGATTTCCATACCACAAATAGCTATACTACCCAAATTTCAGCTCATACCCTTTTAATTCCAACACTCTCTTATTTTTCAGCATGATCTACTCTTTCAAGCACACCAAACAGCTTGCAGAAAAATACAATTTAATATGTGGTAGTACCAGTTCTACTCCTTTTTAGCATCTTGCAAAATTTTATACTGTACTCTAGGTTTCCTCCCCTGCCATATAAATTTTGATATGTCACTACGCTATTGTTTAAATAAGACAACACTGATCAAAACTGATATAGTCTGGAACAGATATAACATGCTTAGGAGAACATTCATTTTTATCACAGAAATTTTGTCCAGTAATAATAACTTCAGTTTCATGCACTTTTGCAAATCTTTATTAATATCATTCCATGTTTTAAGGTTTTTCAAGAACAACAATTCATATTTATTATTGAATTGTAGGTCTTTCTAGGCACTTCACTTTTTTCTCAATTTTAAATCCTAACATTCATCAGTTGCACCTGTTCTTCCTTCCGTTCTTCCTTCCTTCCTTTACATCCCTGTTTTTTCTTCATCCACATATGCTAATTCTTTAGTCTCCTTAACAGTAATTCCATACAATAAATAGGATCTTCAAAAAAATCACTAAGTCCTTTGAAAATACTCTTAACATTTGTTGTTGTTGTGTGCCTTCAAGTCGTTTCTGACTTATAGAGAACCTAAGATGACCCTATGATGGGGTTTTCTGGGGTTGAGAGAATGTGATATGCACAACATCACCCAGTGGGTTTCCATGGCCAAGCGGGGAACTGAATCCTTGTCTCTAGGTTGTAGACCAACATTCAAACCACTATACCATTGTTACTTCCGCTATGGCACTGTGGGTGAGGACCCCAGATATCATTTTGATATCAAACAATTCGGCCTTAGTTTGACCTTTTTCCAGCCACCCCACTCCACGTGTTTGCGAGGTTCTCCGGACAAGCACGGACAGAGTGCGGCTGCTAATGGCTTTACATTCCAGACCCCATTGAGGTCAGCAACTCAAGCCTCGCTTGTAGCTTCAGGGAACTTCCATCTGCAAACTTTACAATAGCAACACGGTTCTGAGCCAAGCCATCCCTTTATGTTGGGCTATCAACATACCGGCCACACTATTGTCATCAAGAGCAAATCCAATCATGTTAAACTTGACCTTTGCCAAATCCTTTGTCCAGCGCTAAAACTCCTTTTGTTCTCACCTGGCTTGCCATAGCTGGTAGGTACAAACTCCCCTATAAAACCCCCGCAGTCTGAAAGTGGTCTTCGGACTACTTTGGACTTCCATCCCACCTTGCTGCCGGTTGTCTAAGAAAATTCCCCTCAGCGAGCCCCGCTGAGCTTTTTCCCCGGAACCCCGCTTCTCTCCAGGACTATGGGACCAGGTGTCGTATTGCCTACCCTTTGTAACTCCCCGTTTCTTTTTCTCAGCTAGTTAATGTCTTGTCTTGCGTGTTTCTTGTTTTAATAAAATATTGTTTGTTGCTTTAAGACCTTGTCTAGCTGCTCTCTGACCCGCCGCTGTATACATAGGGTTAAATATCCTCGCTAAAGTTACCCTGCCTCTTGTTTAGCCAAGAGAGTGCTCCAGCTAAATTTCTCCAACTTGTATTTTTATTTGGTGACATGGGTGCCCCTCCCGGGACCCCCCAACACACAGGATAACACCATGTTGGCTTATACACTACCTTTCTATTTTTATACCCCCTATTCTTATCTTATTGCTCTATTTAATACTTCAAGAACAAAAATGAACACTACGGGTGAAAGTGGACATCCCTATCTAGTGCCTTTCTGAATACCACATGGTTCACTCAATTCGCCATTCACCAAAATATTTGCTTCCTATACATTGTAAATTCCTTTCATTCATGTAATGAAGTTATCTCCAAAGCCCGTCTTCTCTAAAACACCAAACAAAAAGCCCAATTCAAATTATCAAAAACTTTTTCAGCATCCAAAATATAAGCACTGCCTGTTTCTTATTTGATTATCTAAATATTCCAAAATACTACCCTTCTAGTATTGCCCTATACCAATCTTTTTGGCAAAAATCCAGTCTGATCATTATGAATAAAGTCTTGTAGAATCTTTTTCAATCTTTAGTTAATGTGGTTGTAAAAATTTTATAATAATTATTCAATAACGTAATAGGTCTATAATTTCTTGTCCTTCTCATGTCATGGCCTTCTTTGGGAAATGATGATGCTGATGATGGTGATGAAAGTTTATTTATAATGCTCTTTTACCAAAGGGCAGAATATCAACATATATAGTCAGGGACAAAAACAATAAAACATAACACCATAAGAATACATGGAATGAAATTCCCAGCACCCCACCAGTCACTACCCATCTCAGCATCTTAAATACAACTCAATGGCTTAAGATTGTGAATCAAAGAGGGAGATCTTCAACCATTTATGAAAACAGGTGAGATCCTCTGTTATCCTGATTTCTGGGGGCCCCGTGAGGGACACCTAAGTGTGCTCCAAATTACAAAGTTGAGAATTAGTGAAAAGAGCACAAGCTAGCACTATGAGAGGCAGGGCAACGTAGAGAGATCTTTTACCCAATGTCTACGGGGTCAGGCCGAGTCAAGGAGCAAACAGAAGTAAAATAAGAATTGTTGTTTTTATTAAAATACAGCCAAACAAGTGTATGCAACACACTCACACAGAGAACTATAGAAATAAAGGTTGGAGTTGGATAGAGAGATTTTTAGAGGAGGTTTTGGTATGGGAGATACTACACCTGTCCTGAAGCCCAGGTAGTCAGAAGAAGAAGTTCGTGGAAATGGAGTTTCTCAGCACGTGCAGCTGAGGTGAAGGCTCGCCAAACGAAGTGGCAGCAAGGCAGAATGGAAGCCAGGAGCAATCCGAGGAAGCTCTCAAAGTCAGGGGTTTTATAGGGGAAAATGTGGCCGTAGGCTAGTCCGTACTTGGGGACAACAATGAGTTTCAGGCTAGAGACAAAGCCTCCGAAAGGTCAGTATTTTACATGATTGAGTTGACTGAATTGTCCATAGAGTAGCCAGTATGCAAATACGGAGTGCTTGACAGTTGAGTATTCGGCTAGTCAAGCTGTCTGCTCAGGGCAGGGAGTTCTTTGTAAGTAGCGTGCATACATAATGTGGTACTTGCCTTGAGGTCTCCTGAAGCAGCAGTTAGGCTATTTCTGGCCTGCCTGTATTTGTTTGGAATATTACAGCGATTAGCGGTAGTGCCTGTATGCGAGCTTGTCCGGGGGCCTCGCAAGCACATGGAGGAAAAAGGGGTATAGAAGGCCAAATTATTGATATCAAAATGATATCTAATATCCCACAAGTCTGGGCTAGAAACCGCAGCAACACCTCCTCCAGCCAGAAGTCCAAAGGAACACCGTTCCACAAATGAGGAGCCAGATCTTGAAATGATCACAGCCTCGACAGAACTGTGTGAGTTGGTGGAACAGAAAATAATCTTTTGACTGTAGATCTTAAATTCCTGGATGGGACCTACCATACTAGCTGAGTTGCAAGGTACTGAGGGAGGTTAGAACACAAAGCCTTGAATACCAGAACCAAAAGTTTGAAACAGGCCCTGGTCTGAACTGGTAGCCATTGAAGGGATCTACGGGGAGAAAAAACAGATGAATATCTAGGCAAATTTAAAACAACCCAGATGGCATTATTCTGAATTAAAACCAGAGGAAGAAGGGAGCAGGAAGGCAAAAATGCCACTAAACTGTTACAATAATCCAGGTGTGAAATAACCAAGGCCTGGAAAAGCAGATGGCAGTCTTTACAGTCAAGAACCTCCAGATACTGCAGATGTTCAAGAGATGGAAATCACATGCCTTTGTTGTAGCCCTGATAAAGGGATGTAGAGATAGGCGTAGGCGTAGAGATCCAGCAGGACTCCAAGGTTCCTGGCAACCAAGATGGAAGCCACTGTGCAACCCCGTACATCCAGTGGAGGATATGAGAATGGGGCTGCTGGATGATTAGGCTGAAGCAGCAAGATTTCCATTTTGCCCATGTTTAGCTTCAGATGATGAGCTGTCGTCTATAATAATGATAAAAAAGAAGAAGAAGAAGAAGAAGAAGAAGAAGAAGAAGAAGAAGAAACACACAACAGACAGTCCATCTCACTGATCTCCACACAGTGGCATCAACTGATTTGAAACTTTGAAAAATCTGAATGTCATCTGCATAAACGCCATATGGAAAACCCAATTCAGAACTAAGAAATCCAAGGGGGAGTGTCTATAATGAAAAAAAAAGAGGACCCAAGACTGATCCTTGTGGCACCCCTACTATTACAGGGAAAACTTTTGACATAAATTCCTGAAATGAAACAGAAAAGGAATGATCACAAAAAAAGGTTTTAAACCAGGACAGAAAATTCCCTGTTATTCCTAATGATGCCAGCCATAATAGTAAGATCTGATGGTTCAAAGCGTTAAAAGCTGCAGAAAGATCCAACAGGATCAACAAAGAAGTTAAACACTGCACCTTTGCCACTAAAATATTGTTCACTATACGAGTTAAGGACATTTTGGTGGAATGTACAAAACCCTGACTGAAAGACATCAACTGGGAAAGGGCAGTTCTCTCCAAAATTTTTGAAAGAAATAGGAGAAGAGACACAGGGCAATAGTTAATGCAATGTGAAGGATCCAGAGAAGGTTTTTTTAATGGAGGAAAACAGCATGCTTACAACAGCCCTGGAAGATACCCCTTCAGAGGGAACAGATGAACAGATGAACTACATCCAAGGATATTAAAAGAACTGGCAGAAGTAATTTCAGAATCGCTGATGATAATCTTCGAGAATTCTTGGAGAACAGGAGAAGTCCCAGCAGATTGGGGGAGGGCAAATGTTGTCCCAATCTTCAAAAAAGGAAAAACAGAGGACCCAAATAATTATTACACAGTCAGCCCGATGTCAATATACCTGGAAAGATTCTAAAGCAGATCATTAACCAGAGAGTTTGTAATTATTTAGACAGCAATGCTGTGATCGCTAAAAGTCAACATGAGTTTCTCAAAAACAAGTCATGCCAGACTAAACTCATCTCTTTTTTTGATAGGTATGAGCTTGATAGATGAAGGGAATGCTGTGGATGTAACATTTCTTGACTTCAGCAAGGCCTTTGATAAAATTCTCCATGACATTCTTGCAAAGAAGCTAGAAAAATGTGGGCTAGACAGTGCTATTGCTAGATGGGTTTGTAATTGGTTGACTCGCTAAACCCAAATGGTGCTCACCAATGGTTTTTCTTCATCCTGGAGAGAAGTGACTAGTGGGGTGTCACAGAGTTCTGTACTGGGCCCAGTGCTATTCAACATCTTCATTAATGACTTGGAGGAAGGAATAGAGGGCATGCTGATCAAATCTGCAGATAATACCAAATTGGGAGTGGTTGCTAATACCCCAGAGGACAGGATCAATGTTCAAAATGACCGTAACAGATTGGAGAGCTGGGCTGAAGCTAACAACATGAATTTCATCAGACAGAAATGTAAGGTCCTATATTTGGGCAGAAAAAAGTGAAATGCACAAATATAGGATGGGAGACACCTGGCTGGACAACAGTACATGTGAAAGAGATCTAGGAGTCTTAGTGGACCACAAGCTGAACATGAGTCAGCAGTGTGATGCGGCAACCAAGAAATGAAGCTGCCCAACTTACAGGGCAGTGATTTTGTGGCTCGGGGCAGCAGTGCACTCATGTGGTCATCCTGGGATCCTTCTGCAGCTGGCGTCCTCCCCCAATATCAGCAGGCCAAGTGGTCTGCATGTCCATCTCTTTCCAGCCAACTTTTCAGCCGCTCTCCTAGGGGTTGGGTTTTGTAGCTTCAGCCAACGAATTTGAATGGCTGGTTCAAATTTATTGGCTGCCTTCCCTTCTGAGCCAGAGTCCTGTAGCCCTCTGGTCTGGAAGGGAGGTATTTCTCTGGCTCCCTGGCCAGCAAGCACTCACTTCTTCACAGAGCCAGTGGTGGGAGAAAGTGGCAAGAGTGGCAGCCGGGACAGGTGGGCGTGCATTTGCTCTCCTAATCTCCCTAAAATAAATAGATAGATAGATAGATAGATAGATAGATAGATAGATAGAGAGCCCTTTTCAGGGCTATTTTCCCTTTACAGATTCTCTGACTGAGATCACTGGCTGAGACCACTGGCTGTAGTCACTGGCTGTAATAACTCATTTTGGGGGGTTTCTCTGTGAAGGGGAAGTTTTTTTCCTTCTTCTTGCATCCCCTTGGAATGGTTGGCAGTGGGCGCATCCCATCTCCCTGATTGGTGGCATTCCCCCCGCTCTCCCCCTGCTGGCAAGACCTTTTAGTCCACCCCACCTTTTCTGGGGCTAGCTCCCAGCCTACATTTGAGTTTCCTGGACCTGGTCCCACTGAGCATTCTCCTTCTCTTCTGGTTCAGCCCCCGTCTTCGGGTTAGCCCTGGCATCACCAGATAGTTCTCACATATTTTTTTTAAAAAAGGAAGAAAATATATAGGAGAGGTAACATACTGTCTAGTAGTGTGCTGGAGGAGCCAGGATGCCACCAAACAAGGCTCAGAATTCAGCATCTGCAGAGGGACCCAGAACACAGGGCCAAGCTGGGCACACACAAAAATCTTGGTCAGAACTGGCACCCAGGGGAAGAAGGCGGCACCTGCAACTGGTTGCAGGCAGTACAGGAAGGCAATACATCTAGGCAATACATCTATTCTCCAGGGCCTGTCTCAGACTCTTGAAAAGCTGGTGGAGAAAGTGGATGAACTGGGGTTACATACATGAGTGGCAGGGCAGTCCATGGAGGATATTGTTGAATGGAGGCAGCAGCGACCAGCGAGCAAGTCTAAAAGGTGAAGTAGGTCACCATCCAGTAGTAGCAGCTCAGGACACTCTTCAGTAGAGGAAAATACATCAGCAAGTGAAGAAAGGATGGCCAAAAGAAGGAAGAAGAGTAAGAACAAAAACATAGGAGATACGGCAACTGTGAGGATTCAGACAGCAAGGGATCTAAAGGTGAGTCCTCGATGGAAGGGGAACAGGATAGGAAGGAGTATTGGAAGGCGGCTGCACATGTGCCAGGCCTCCCATCTTGGACCATTAAAAGAAGGGACAGGGATGCTCAGTCTGGGGGGTCCTCGGGTGGCATGGGAGCATGAAGGGAGCACACATGTTTCTTCTCAACTTAAAGCCTTTGTGGATCATGAGGACCCTCTGGGCATCCAGTTAGATTGGCACATTTGGGAGTAGATCCTTAACAGGTACTCTGTGGATGTTTTTTCTTAATCAAGCTGGAAGGGGAGGAAGGGAGGTTGCCAGAAGGACAGAAAAAGAAGGAGAAGGCCATGCCAGTCAAACGTACTTTCCATAACTGGCTGGCAAGTTAGGCAGTGTTTATGGGGGTGGTGTAGGCTGTGCATCCTGAACAGGGTTAGCACCTCACCAATCACATGAGGAATGTGCTCAAGGCTAAGTCATTGATGGTGACTCAGTTGCCATTGAGTATGATTCATCATTTTGCCAGAGAGCATCCCAGAGAGAGCAGGCTTGTTGGGATCTTATTAACGAAAAGCTCTGGCTAGTCCTCGGCCCTCATATCAAGAGTAAGAGTGAAGGTTCAACGCTTTTTCACTGAGCAGGGAAGAAGGACGGCAGGAGGTGGGTTTGCTGGGAATTCAACATTAATAAGTATCAGTGGGCCTGTTGTAAATTCAGACTCAGCTGTGAGACTTCTTTTGGCCCACACCCTAAGTTCTCTTGCACGCCCTGCCAGTGAGCAGTCCTTTTGGGCTGGACGTTCCAGTATTGAAAGGATGTCATATTTGAAAGGATGTCACATGGAAGATGGAGCAAACTTGTTTTCTGTTGCTCCAGAAATTAGGATATGAAGCAATAACGTCAAACTAGAGGAAAAAGAGAGTCCACCTAAACCACCTAAAGTAGAACTTCCTGAAGTAAGAGCGCATCAAAATGTGCTGCCTCAGAGAATGGTGAATTTGTCTGCTCTGGAGGTTTTCAAACAGAGGCTGGATGGCCATTTGCTAGAAGAGTTTAATTCTGTATTCCTCCATGGTGGGGCATTGGACTGGAAGACCCTTGTGGTCTCTTCCAACTCTCTGTTTCTATGATTCTATGAACAGTTAAGGATTTTCCATACCTTGGCTCAGTCATTAATGAGAATGGAGACTGCAGTCAGGAAATCAGAACAATACTAGGACTTGGAAGGGCAGCTATGAAGGAACAAGATACCATTCTGGAGTGTAACGATGTGTCACTGAATATTAAACTTAGGATTTTTCATGCCATAGTATTTTCAATTTCTATGTATGATTGTGAAAGCTGATAGGAAGAAAATCAACTCATCTGAAATGTGGTACTGGAGAAGAGTTCTACAGCTACAAAAAACAACTGAATAGGTCCTAGAGCAAATGAAGCCTGAACTCTCCCTAGAAGGCAAGATGACTACACTGTGACTATTGTATTTTGGCCATATTATGAGAAGATGTGACTCATTAGAAAAGCAATGTTTGGTAAGGTAGAAGACAGTAGGAAAAGAGGAAGACCACAATGCAGAAGGATAGACTCAATCAAGGAGTCTGCAAGTTTGCAAGACCTGTTGTACAGCTCTTACAGAAAAAAAGTTCTTCCTGGGCAGCCTGCAAGACAGAGAGAAAGGCCAGGATGTTAAGAGAGAAAATGTCCAAAAGAGAGAGGCAAAGAGAAGAGGTAATCGCAGAGAGGACAGAACGGGTGGGCCCATGTACTGCCTAGAGCTGGATTTAGCCACACCCACTGGTGGCATCCACCACCACTACTACTGCTGGCATGGTCCCTGCATTACCACTGAGGGAATGCAACTCAACAGAACTAAGGCTTCCCACTTCGAAACTGAATTCTTCTTGCCTACCTCCAGCTGCAAGATGTGGATATGAAATACGGAGGCTTCCTTCTAATTTTTAAAGGACTGCTTATTCAAATAGTAAACAGTGTTAAATATGACTGAGTTGCAGTTATTGAGAAGTGGCAACCACCTCTGTGCTGGCACTAAGCATCCCGTTCTGATTAGTTTGGATATTGTTAATCCTATTATGATCAGGTTAGAAACAGCATTAGCTATTTATTGCAGAACAAACATGTACAGTGCCCGGCAGAAAAAGAAAACAAGGAGCCTTTGGCAATGTGTAGCTCATACAATAATGCTTGCCATGGTGTTGGAGAGTGAGGTACGAGTATTCTCCTTGTGACAGGAGAATTATCCCAGTTTTCAACATGCAACTAGAAGAAATGAATGTAGAGAGAACCACTGCCTCTCAAATGTCTGTCAAACCTGTTAGGATGGCAAACTAATCACTTACGTACTGAAGATATTTCAGAACATTTTAGCTGGGTAAAATCATGCTACATGCCAAAGGATGTGGGATTATTCATAAAGATGTTTTTGTCTGCGCCTTTAAGCCCAATGTATGACGGCCTTATCACTGGGTTTTCTTGGCAAGATTTATTCAGAGGTTTGCCACTGCAGTCCTCTTATGTTCATAAAATACATTGCATCTGATTAAGGACATACACCGCTCAGATATTTTAATCTATAACCAGTCCTTTGTCACAAATTCGTTATCGACCCACCGTTTGACGCATGGCGCCCTTCAGTCCCTGGCTCTCCCGCGCAGGGCTCCATTTGAAGTTTCCCGGTTCCTGGGAGCAGAGGCTTCCACGGGGATTTACGCAGCCTCACAGAGGCAGAGGCGGAGGCGGGGAAGGGGAAGGGAGGGAAGCGCTATTTGGCAGCCAAAAGCAGCCTGGCGGTCCCCCGAGGGAGAGGGAAGCCGGGAAGGAGTGGGGGAGCGGAGGGTGTTCAGCGTCCTCACCGTGGGGTCCCGAAACGTTGAGCCCGGCAGGAGGGGCAGGCCTTGCACCGGCCGGCTGCTCATGACAGCGGGGAGCGGCGAAATATTCGGAGCGCGGCGGCTTCTCTCCGACGGGTTCCCAGGCTACGAACGCCTCCCGTTTCCTCGGTAACCGTCAACATGCCGACTGCGCACGCCACTCACTCCAACTAAACAAAGCCCCGCCTCCCCGTCCGGAAGTTCGCGCGAGCCGCTCGCCCTCTCCTCCCCCCCCCCCGCGACTCGTGAGCGGAGGGGGCCTACCCTCAATTTAAGGGAATGTGTTACCACGAACCGGCCGGCTAAAAGCTTTCGGCAAGACACAAAGGTAGCGCTTTCACTGCACTTTAAGGTCCGTGGGTCCACCGTCGGGTTTGCAGCCTGGCGGCCAGAGCCTCAGAGGCTCCAGTTCAGCCTCGGCCTCCTCCGCTCCACATCATTCCAAAAGCTGCTGTAGCGCAGCAAATGCCCAGCGTCACTGGCGCCCCCCCACCGCCCTGAGCCGCACGACGCAGGCGCACAGGCGACCCCCCCTCCCGCGCCCGCCGCCGGCGGGACCCGCGACGCCGAGGCGGGAAGCGAAGGGAGGCGGAGGCGCGCCAGAAGGTCCGTCACGGGCCCCCAGCGCGCCCTCCCCAGCCAGGCGCAGCGGCCGCTTCCCGGAGGAGGGCGCGGGTCGCTTTGGCCCTCGTCCGTGGTTAGCTGCGGGGTGGGGCTGCCGGGGAGAGAAGAGGTGCCGGGGTTTGAAGAGACCCGGTGGGCTTTTCAAGTTAAGGTGCCCGGGCACGCTTCGGTTGCGCTTCGGGGAGGGAACGTCGGAGGCAGCGGCGACTGGCATGAAGCCTGTCGAACGCAGCTGCGGGACGGACGGACGGCCGCGACCTCCGCTCGACGCGACGCGCCTCCTCGCTGAGCTCCCGGCAGGGGAACGAACCTCCGTCTCCGCGTCGGCTCTTCCCCTTCCCGCCCTCTGGACGAGCGCTGTTCCCCCGGGACCAGGAGAACGAAGAAGGGGGCCGCGCGGCCGAGCGGGGGACGTTTCTGGCCATTTCCGCACTGGACTCTTACAGCGTTATTATTCCACTTTCAACCTCCTATGGAATCCTGGGGTTTAGGGAGGGGCCTCAAAGACTGAGAATTCCAAAGGCCCCTCCCTAAACTGCAAACCCCAGGATTCCATAGGAGGTTGAAAGTGGAATAATAACGCTATAAGAGTCCAGTGCGGAAATGGCTTCTGTCTCCTGCGGTGGCTGACACCGCCCCGTGCGCACCGCCGGTGGCGCTCCCGGCGATGCTCTCCCTGCCCGCACCGGCCGCTCCGGGAGGACCGGGTGAGGCGGAGGAGGGCCCTGCCCGTCCCCTCTCCCTCCCCGCGGTCCCTCCTGTGGTCTGTCCTTCCAGTGGTGCGCCCAGACCCTGGGCCGCCAAGCTCCCCTGACGCCGCCGCCAGGAGCTCCCCTTTCAGCGGGGCCGGGGGGCAGGACGCGGGAGGCTCGGAGCAGCCGCCGGCCCCGCTCCCGCCCCGTCCGCTTTGGCTTTTCCAAGCTGACGGCGCTGTTTGCGGCTCCCGTGGCGCTCCGGTGGAAGTAATCTTGTAAATTAGCCAGGCTGCACTATACATGGAGTGTGTGTACGGATATATATATATATGTACGTGTGTGTGTGTATATATATATATGTATGTATACAAAGTTATGTATAGGAAGATTCTGTTTGGTTCACAAACACTCGTCTGCGAGAACAAAGCTTCTTTGGGAACCTTAAATAGTAAAACAAATAAATAAATACTATGGCATAAAGTTATGTGGACTCCAAGGAGTACATAAAAGGAAAACAAAGTTTAGTACTTGTTGCAAACCAGTGGCATAGCTATTGCCACGCAGGGGCAATCCTTGAGTTTGCCACCCCTCTCAATACACACCAAAAATAATACCAAAAGTCAAAACTATGTATAGTGAAATAAATTTTTGAAGTGAAACTTTAATTCCAACATTTTAAAATGTTCTGCTTGTTTTTTTGCTAGCAAAATTGTGAATGATATTGTCAAAGTCTTATTTCATTGCTCAGTTGCTGTTCTATAGACAGTATGGCAAGGTTTCTTAAACAAAGGTACTCATTGTAGATCTCAGATAATTCTGAATCAATTTTACTTCACCACAAAAGAAAAGATTGCAGACTGTCCATGTTATATTACAACTGCAATCTAAACTCAGCTATGTCGCACTTGGGGGTCACAGTGTGGTGCATGTGGAGTGATATGTTACCCTGAAATTGGGGGTCCCGCAAGGGGTGCCCAGCTTTGCCAATTAAAATACCAAAGATGGGGAAATTAGAACTCAGAGCATTGGTTTTGCTAGCGAGAGGCAGGGTAACGTAACGAGATCTTTTACCCTATGTATACAGCGGCGGGCTAGAGTGGCTAGACAAGGTTTTAAAATAATGAACACTTCTTTATTAAACAGGAACACACAGAAGACAAACACAAACTAACTAACCGGAAAAGAAAAGATTTGCAAGGGAAGGCAATACAACCTGTTCCGTAATCCTGGGGAGAAGTTGGAGATTCGGGGAAGAGAGCTCAGTGTGGGGCGCTGAGGGGAGTCCTTTAAACACACCAACGGCAGGGCGGGATGGCAGTCAAAGGTGATCCGAGGATCGGTTACAAGTGAGGGGTTTTTATAGGGAAGATCGTGCCTTTCGGCTATGGCAGTCCCAAAGGAGAACAAAAGAGGTTTCGGTGCTGGACAAAAGGATTTGGTGAGGTCAGGTTTAGCATGATGGGATTTGCATGTAGAAACAATACCTTTGGCCGAGACGTTGATGGCCCAACTCACAAGAGTAATTTGACTGAGAGCCACATGGCTATTGAGGAGTCTGTGGCGGGAAGTTCCCTAAAGCTTCTGGTGAGTTTTGGGTTGCTGGCTACAAAGAGAAATGGAATGTAAACCATTAATGGCTGCTCTCTGTCCGTGCTTATCCGGAGAACTTTGCGAACACGTGAGATGAGGTAATCGCAACCAGTCCAGCTAAGGCCAAATTAAATGATATCAAAAGGATATCTGGGGGTCCTCACCGGGGGTGCCATAGCGGAAATAACACCCCAAAATCTTTTTTTTTTTTTTATGTTTTCAGGGGTTATGGAGGCCCAATTAACACAAACTGTTACTTTTTTAAAAAGCAATTTCGACAATTTTCAGACATTTGAGGGCATTTTCTAATCTTCATTCCAAGAGGAACCACTAGAAAAAGGCTAGAAGAAGCAAGAAGATACAGAATCACAGAATCTTAAGAGCTAGAAAGGACCCATGTACCTGCTATGTAGGAATACACAGCTAAAGCGCTCCTGAAAGATGCCTACCCAACTCCTGTTCAAAGATCTCCAAAGAGGGAGAATCCATCACCTTCTGCTCTTACAGTCAAAAAGTTCTTCCTAATGCTTAGACAGATTGTCTTTTACTAGCTTTTGTGGCAGAGTCAGGGAAAATTAAGTTGCTAGTCCTTATGGTGCTGGAGGAGAGTTCTATGGATACCCTGGACTGCTAAAAATAGAAATGAATGAGTCCTAGAGAAAATGAAGCCTGAACTCTCCCTAGAAGCCAAGACAGCTCAACTGAGGCTGTCGTGTTTTGGGCACATCACCAGAAGATATGGCTCCCTAGAAAAGGCAATAATGCTTGGGAAAGTAGAAAGCAGCAGGAAAAGAGAAAGATGACACCACAGACAGTCAGAGTCAATCAAAGAAGACATGGCCCTGAATGTGCAAGATCTGAGCAGGGCAGTTGAAGATGGGGTGGCTCAGAGGTCTCTCATCCATAGGGTCATCATAAATCAAAGTTGACTTGACGGTCGTTAACAACAAAGTCTCTATGACAAAGATTTGTTGTTTGTCACCAATGTCAACTTACAACAGCCTCCAAAAACCCTGGCTATCCACAGCCCCACTCAGGTCTTGCAAACCCAGGACAGTCATGGCTTCCTTGATCAACTCTTTTCTACTTTCTCTAATAGGCTGTTTTTGCAACCCATGATCTATTCCACACTGCACACCAGCTTTTTTCTGGCAAATGCATTGTGCTCTGCCTTCATTGTTTAACATCTAAAAGAGCCTGTTTCTCAACTTCCAAACTGGACTTCTGGCCATTTCTGGTGTTTTTCTTTTACTTTTAGAATGTCTGGCAGTTCACGTGGCACCCGGAGGCAGCAACATGGCCCCAGAAGCTGAATTCTTCCTTGGTTACTTGCATCTTGCAACTGCAGGGACTGGGGTGTTCCCCACACCACAGCCTGTCTCTACATCCAAACCTGCTTCCATTGCTGACTCAAAATTCAGGAATGCCTCAGGCCTTCTGAGGCAACCATGCTCTTGAGCATGTGCAGAGAGCTCTACACTTTCCAGTGAGGAACAAGAACACTTCCTTCCCTCAAACAACTGGGGTTACAGGGAGAAAGAAAGGAAATATGAGTAGCTCAGCATCTCATCAGGAGGATGGTTTCCCTCCTGTCTGTGTAACATGAGACAACACCACAGAAGTGCTGGAGACCAGAAAAGATACAGAAAAAGAATGAAACTAGAAACCTAGAAATCCTAAGTTTCTAAGCTGCACAAGTAAGAGAAAAATTCTGGAATCAGTAACATGAAGCACTTGCCCCACTCTAAACCACTCCAGGGCCACCTCAAGATATTTTGCTGCCTAAGGCAAAGGGAAACGTGGCCCTTCAGCTTCAGTCTCCAGCATCTGCACTAAGAAGTATCAAGGGAAAGGCATTTCCCTGTCCAAGACCCTGGAGAACCAGTAAGAAAGGACTGTACTAAGCCAATGTGGTCTAGTGGTTTGAGCGTTGGCCTACAATCCTAGAGACCAAGGTTCAATTCCCCAGTCATCCATGGAAACCCACTGGGTGATCCTGGGTGCATCACAAACTCTCAGCCCCAGAAAATCCATGATAGGATCACCTTGGGCAACCGTATGAGGTCATTATAAGTCAGAAACAACTTGAAAGCACAAACAACAAGACAGACGGTAATGGCCCAGATCGGATATTCACTACTAGGCTTGATAGACACAATTTCATATTTAATTCAAACCATCAAGACTAGAAGCTTAATTTGCAACACAGTAGGGCAGCAGCCACTTTGCACAAAATGAAAAATCCATGAGAACCAGAAACTTAATTTGCAACATCCATAACAGAGCAGTTATTTTGCATGAAATGAAAACCTGATCAGGACTAGAACCTTGCTTTGCCCCCATTTGTTAAAGCAGCTCTTGTTTTATAGAGAGAAATCATTTCCAATTGATAGGGAGCAAGATATGAGACAAGGCCTCCTCTTTGCATCAGTCAGGGCAGTGCCAAGCCAGGCTGAAGCTGAAAGTTCTGACTCACTGCGACAAGACAAGTAATAGCCACTTGCTCAGATCTTTTTTATTTTTTATTTATGGAACAAACTCAAGCTAGATGAACCAGAGCTCAACAAAAGCTTTTCTGGAGGCCTACAACTCCTTAAATTCTGGGAGTTGTAATCCTTTGGGATTTGTAGTCCCTCAAAGGACCCCCTCCTGAAATGTGGTATAAAAAACATGAGCCTAAATGGTTATCAGAGGAGGCTGGAAAATTTAGTTCCCTATGGGACTCTCTCCCCCACTAGCTCTGGTATTTGAACCACACAGGGACTTAGGGGAGCTGTAGTTTTTTGTGGGTGGGGGGATTCTTGGAGGATTACAACTTCCAGAATCCCCTAGTGAGACACAGTTGGTTATAGATGCTGGGAGATATAGATATATGAACTATGAATCACGCTTGTTGGGGCATGCTGTGAGTCCAAAAAGGGAAATTTCCTGAGTCCTGGGACATGAACTGGCATGCCAACCAGGGAATGCTGGGAGATGGAGTCTCTGAAAGGCTCTATCATATGAAGTGTGTCCCAACACGGAGGCTGAGGATGCTGGCAGTTATAATACCAAAAGGAACTTATCATGCGAGAGCAGATTGAGAAAGAAAAACTACTAGTTCATGAACTGTGAGTTCTTGAGGAGCTGCTTGAGTATGTATATGTATATGTATGTATATGTATGTATACTGCTTAGCTAGATGCTTGTTCAGCATGTCTGTTTAGGATGTTTGTTCAGTGTTTGGGAAGAGTCAGAAGAGCGTCATAAGGGGGGAGGTGAATGATTAAGAAATGTCAAGCTGACAAATGTTGCAACTGTTTATGTAAAAGTATAAAACCTTGGAGAGATGACTGTCCGGGGCTTCTGGTATTTGGAAGAGATTCCACCAGAGCCCGGCTGACTGAATAAACTCTTGCTTTCCAATCCGAGTGTCTCCCGTTCCTGGAATTAGTTGCATCAATCTCAAGTTCAGGTATATGAACCCTGAAGCAGGACGCTGGCTGAGGGATGCTGTGAGCTGCAATCCAAGTGAGAGACTCCCCTGAGCTGGGGCAGGTGAACCAGGAACCAAGCTGCAGGCTCAAAGAGGCTGGGAGTGGTTGCCTGTGAAAATCATTTTCGTCTGACCTCGGCAAAAGAAAGGCCGAAAGAACACAAGGAAGCCGGAGCAGCCCACCAGAGAGGACTCTGCCCAGAAGAGGCACCAGCCCGCCCTCTCCTATGTTCTTCCTTTGCAGCTCAGTGAAAGGAAGGGGGGCGGAAGGGAGGAGGAATTGCCCGCCTTCGCTGCTTCTTCAGCCCCCCATCAGCTACCGAAAGAGGAGGAGGAGGCGGCGGGGGCGTCTCCCGGCTCTGAACTCTTCCCGCTCCAAGCGCTGCTCCTTCCCTCCCCCGTTCCGCCTCTTCCAGCTTTGCTGCTCCTGCTGCCCCGGCGCCGCTTGAGGGAACGTCAGCCGCCAGGCTGATCCCGATGCTGGAGGCGAGGCGGCGGCAGCTGGAGAACCAGAGAAGGCCCCGAGGAGCCCTGGAATTCGGCTCGGGGCGCCTCGGCCACCGCCGCCCAAAAACTGCCGCCGGGGGCCCCCGCCGCCCCCACGTCGCTCTGCCTCTGTTGCCTCTGTTGCGAAGAGGCCAGACGAGCGAACGCAGCCTGCCGACGGGAGCAGGCCCGATTTCAAGGCGGAGACATATTCCGCAGCCAGCCTTCCCGCTGCTCGCGGCGGAGACCCTTCTCCTCCTCTCCTCCCGTCTTTAAGAAAATGCAAAACTCCACCCTTAAAGCGCACCGTGCCGCATACTTTAAAAAACTGAGGCAAAGCCAGGCGCCCACAGACCCTCGGAGCTTTATTTCCCCTGGCGCGGATCACGGAGGCCATTTCCGCACGAGCCTGTTATAGCGCGATGATTCCACTTTCAACCTCCTCTGGCATCCTGGGGTTTGCAGTTTCGGGAGGGGCCAGCCGGCCCCTCCCGAAACTGCAAACCCCAGGATGCCAGAGGAGGTTGAAAGTGGAATCATCGCGCTATAACAGGCTCGTGCGGAAATGGCGGACACGCCTGCTGGAGCCCGTGAGCAGAGCATTGACTCCCAAAGACTACATATCCCACAATGCAAGTGCAAAAAAGTCAGCGCGCTAAAAACAGACCGTTTCCGCCCCACGTCTTCGCCGATTGGCTGCTGTTTCGGAACGGTCGCGCAACTGGAGCAAATGGAGGAAGTGCTTTCAATCTGTCGATGCTATTGGTCTGTGGTCTCGATCTAGACTAATGGGATGGTGAAGTTCGGTGACGCGGGAGGAAGGAAAGTGCCGGCTCCTCCCTTGGCGGGAAAAAGTACCCGCTTTTCGCGCCAAAGAAGGCGAGTTCGCTACCTCTCCCGGGGAAAGCAAGGGCGTCCCTGGAAGCGACCCGGTGCGCGTCCCGTCGCGATGGCGCTTCCCACGGCGGCCACGCTGGACGACGCCGAGCTGCGAGAAGCTCAACGAGAATACCTGGATTTTTTGGACGATGAGGTGAGTCAAACCCGGCTGGGGGGCGGGGGGGCTCGTTCCCAGATGGAGCCGATGGCGTAGCCTAGCGCGGAGTCTCCGGATATGCGTCGGCGAGCCAGGCGCTGCCCTGCGTCGCGCGGCGGTCGAAAGAAATGTCCTGGGGTGTGTACGACGGCCTTTGTGAGCCCTTACAGCCGGCCTATCGGTTATCTGGATTGAGCGGTGCCGTTTTCGGGTTAGAGCGGTTTCCAGACACCCGTGAATTCGGATTCTTAAGGCCATTTCCGCACTAGCCTGTTATAACGCGATGATTCCACTTTCAACATCGACTGGAATCCTGGGGCCGGCCCCTCCCGAAACTGCAAACCCCAGGATTCCGGACGATGTTGAAAGTGGAATCATCGCGCTATAACAGGCTAGTGCGGAAATGGCCTTAGACTGGAAGTTAAGTCGATATTGACTCGGGGCACTTTATTTACCCTTATACATGGCTTGCCAGCTGAATGTGTATGTCCGTGAATTTATTTCTGCGGAGAAGGGTTGACCCAGGAAAGAGGCTAGAAATTTGCATGAAATCTTAGGGTCGCTAAATTAACTGGCACAGTCTCGACATGGAGTGCTTTCACCTGGGACGCGAGGACTCAGAAAAGCTTGGAAAATAAGGGGAAGATATTCTCCTGCTTCCCCTTCCTGGGGTTGGTTAGATGTGGTTTGCCACCCAGTGATCCCGGGCAGCTTCTGTAGCAAGAGACATGGGGGAAACCGGCTTCTCAACTTCCTGAAGGTGAGATACAAAATGCAGGATTTACAGCTGTGCCTGTTTTCCTCAGCCCCAGCCACACAGTTTGGCATGGATGAGGATTTAATGTAATCATCACAAGAGGTAGTTTGGCAACTCTTACTGCAAGCTTCTTTGTATGGAACCCATCTGGTTACCTGAGAGTTAAATTTGCAGAGGATGCAGAGTAACATAATGGTTTTTCCTTTTGAAAGAGGCAGGAAAGGGGACAACAAATTGTTAGAAATTTCTCTGTCCCTCTAATGTGAAACTGTTTGCATTGTGATTTCATATTGTGTTATATACACTCACTAATTTATTTGCTCTTGAGGGAGAGTTAATGTACACTGTGAACTTTCTAATTGAAAATATTTTTGGTTTCATGAGCATTCAGTGAGGCTTTTGATTGGATTTGGATATTTGTATTTTAAAAGTAATACTATATTTAGGGTATTTTTATTTTAAAAATAGTGCTGTATTTACATGCTGTTAAGAATATAGTTTAACTTGTGAATTGATAACTTGATCATTACGGTAGAGTGTTGGCTCTTTGATTTGTGGCAAGGCCGTTCTGAAAAAAATGAGCTCTAGGTACTTAAGAAGATTAGAATGCCATTGATGGAGTGTAGTTTCTAACTTCTTTACTGCTGGACATCACAAGAATTCTATTATCAATTTTCTCTTCCCTTTTCTATGAAAACAATAAGCATTTTATCAATGGCAGACTATAAAAATCCAGGTTTTACGCTAATAAGGAGGACTAATGCAGGTATGCATATAGCATGGTTCTATAGTACAGTTCTCAGGCTGTGATCTACAGGTGCCATTTGGTTGGTGTCTGGAAACCAAAGTCAGATGCTCTGTGTACAGCCAACTTCCAGGAGCAAAAAGTGGGTTGGTTCTGAATCTGACCAGAAGTCAAAGCTGAAAACCTGACTTCACAGGCCTTTGGTTACAGAGCAGGAACAATTAAAATTAAAATGAATTAAAAAGACTAGATTATTGGTTATTGAAATATTCATTCTGTATATGCTTTTGAACCAGTATTGTGTAGTATTGGGTTGGCCAACTGTGGAAGCTGGAAAGCTGTATTAATTCCCCAGGAGGCCTTGGAGGACCATACCTCTCTACCACATTTCCTCCTCTGAAGTGTTTTTTTATCCCCAAATGCTCTCTGGGGGCATGGAGGGTGTTTTCACCATGTTTTCCTGCCTTCCTGGGCCATTTCAAGTGAGGACTTTTTAAAAAACAAAGTGAGTCTCTTCAAGGCCTAAATTAGCTAAGGGGCCTCCACAAACAGTGGTAGAAATGTACTAAACATCCCAAGAGGACATCTTTGGGATTTTTTTTTTTAATTTTGTTTTGCAAAAAATGTTTTTTACCTTTGAGTACCCCAAGGCACCTCCAGACATGGTGGAAATGCCATCCACACCTTTTGGACTGCATTTTGTAGGGGGGGAAAAGACCCTTGAGGGGCCACATAAAACTTGCAGGCTTCACTTTGCCCACCCCTGGTGTAATACTTTGGGTGTGACACTCTGACTCCAGGAGATCAGGATTCAAGTCCACAGCTCAGCCATGGAATCCCACTGGGTGACTTTGGGCAAGTACTACTCTCTCACCCTTAGTGGACGGCAATGGCAAACCTCTGAATAAATCTTTTCAATCTCCATAAGTCAGTTGAAGCACAAAACAGCATGCTTTAGATTTGTACAGCAATGTGTGTGTGCGCACATGTGCGCGCGCATGTATATACACACACATACACAGAATAATGATTTTTTAAAAAAGCAGTTCTTGGTGATGTCTGTTGAAATGGGAAAGACAAACATCAAACATCATCCATTGACAGTTACAGAATTCCCACAGTCTAAGAATGGAATTCAGAGGATATTTCTGGAGGCACTACTAATATAGGAATAACTCAAATAACCAAATATTTCTGGGCATTACAGTACATTCATCATATCTGTATGACGAGTATACATGATTTCACTTACCTGTGTTAAAATGTGGTCTGAAAATATTACTTTGAATTTAATAGAAATTAAATGGAAATTGAAGCAATAAAAAAATTATAGTATTAAACAGTTAACCCCTGTTGAGATCAATGGCACTTTTCCTTAAATGCTGCTTAGTTCTGCTATGACAACATTTAAATTGTGAGGCAGTGATCGCACTGAGTTGAATGGGATTTACTCCTGAATAAAAATGCAGTTTACAACTGTTGTAAAAAAATGTAAAAAAAAATAAAGAAAAAAATAAAGTTTATTGCAACTCTAAACACACTTGCTCAACAACTCTGCAAGATGGATTTCTAAGTCAAGGCTTAACTTAGTGTTGGCAATGTGGAGAAGAAAGCATGGATCCACCTGTCTCCTGGGCCGTCCTTGTGCCAGTGCCATGTCAGGACTCTTTCAGCCTAGAGGAAGGCTGGGCAAAACCAGAAGCTGTCCGTGGATGAACTAGCAGTTGAGGGAATCGTGGTGGCTGAGGAGGCTCCTTCAAGATGCTGAACCTGAGGTGGAATGGACTGCTCTGCAGTAGGCCTATGATTGGATTGTTGCCTCTGACGGCCTGGCAGACTGCCCATGAGGACTCAGCTGGGAAAAGTGAGGCTGGGTTGGTCTTAGGTCTTGTCTCGGGGGCCTGAAAGAGAGTCATGTGGAGTCTGCCTCTGTGGAGAAGGGGGTTGGAGTTTGACTCCCTGCTTCCCTTCTTTTCCCACAATGGTGTGGTGTATCTTAGTGGAGAGCTGGGTTGCCTGGACTGGGGCTCAAGGTTTATGTTTTTATGACTTGGAATTTTGTGATTCTAAAGTTCTGTCAAGTTTCAGAGCTCCCTCTCCAAACTGCATACTCACGTTATTGTTCATCTCATTGGGGAAAAAAAAGCATTTGCTATTATCTGCAAATAATCTGCTATTATCTTTTGTTATCCACAGTAAATCAGGGGACTTATCCCCCGTAGATATAGAGGACCTACTATACTGGGTAGTAAAGGCAAATAATATGAAAAATCGGGGTAAATTACTGCACCACAGAAAAGATGAATAGTTCAACGTGTTTCAGCAAACTGTTTATTCAAAACTAACTATATGCACAGGGAGCCAGCATGGTATTGTTGTGCTAGGACACTAAGAAGCCAGAGTTTGCTCACCCCTGGTCTAGGAAGAAGGACAAGGAAAGTACCAGTTTTCCTGGTTCAGGCAAAGCTTCCTAGATTTGCAGTAAGATTATTTCATCCTGCTTGCCTGATTTGACTCTGTCAGGAGTTATCACTTGGGTTGTAAGAGATATTGCTAGAAGATGTTAAATGATATAGTTGGGGAATGCTAGACCAGTGGCTCTTAACCTGAGGTCCACAAAACCCTGCTGCTGGACACCAACAGCAGTAACAGGCATGCAGTAACAGGTGAGGGTAGAAGGATGCTGAAACTACACCTGCCTGCCACTGTGTCTGTTTCGTCAGGGATGCAGCAGGGGGTATGGGTGCCAAGGCATAAGGTGGCAGGTGTTACCCTGTTCTCTGGGGGTCCTGGGAGGGGTGCCCAAATTGGAGAAAATTAGTTGGAGCACTCACTAAAGCTAGCGAGAGGCAGGGTAACGCAGCAGGATCTTGCAACCCAGCGTCTACGGAGTCAGGTCAGTCAAGCAGTCAGACAGTTTTAAAATAGCAAAAACGATGTTTTATTGAAAGACAAACAAACAGTAAAGATACCACAATCACACAGCTAACTAAAGAATTGGAAATAGGGATTTTCGGGGGAAATGGGTGATACAACACCTGTCTCGTAGTCCTGGAGAAATACGAAGATAGAGTTCGTTGGGGTGCAGGGAAGAAAGCTCAGTGCGGTTTGCTGAGGGCAGCTCACCGGACAAAGCGGCAGCAAGGCGAGATGGAAGTCCAGAGCGATCTGAGGTGGTCTTGGAATCGGGGGTTTTATATAGGGTGAATTGTGACTGCAGGCCATACCTTACTCGGTGAGAACAATGCGAGTTTGGAGTGGGACAAAGCTTTGGAAAGGTCAGAGCTTAGCACGATTGGCTTAGCGCCGAATCAACAATAGTGTAGCCAGTATGCAAATACGGAGCGCTTGGCACGGCTTTGTGAGTCTACCTACTTGGGGCCGGGCGCGCATAAGCAAAAGGGTGTTTGCCGGAGAGGTCCCTGAAGCGACGGACCGGCTCAGTTCGGCCTACCTAGGTGGGGAACGGAATGTCCAACAATTACCGGCCACGCCTGTTTACGTGCTTGTCCGGAGGCCTCGCAAACACATGGAGCGGGGTGGCAGAGGAAGGCCAAGTGGTTTGGTATCAAAACGATCTCATGTGCTATCTCCAGGTAGGCCTAGGCCACAGTAACACAGGCATCTGTGTGTGCCCAAGCTATGACTCTGGAGACTAGGGCTTGAATCCCAACTTGGTCATGAAAACCCACTGGGTGATCTCAGACAAGTTACACTCTCTCAGCTTCAGAAAAAGGCAAAAGCAACAAATCTTGCCAAGAACCCCCCCCCGTGATAGGTTTGCCTTAGGATTGCAATACATCAGTTTTCAAAGGGGAGAGACATCATAGCTAGAAAGAACCTCCCCCTGTCAGCAGTACTTTGTTCTTGTGTGCCTTAAAGTCATTTCTGTCTTATGGCAGAGATGAACCTATCACAGTTGTTTTTTTGTTTGTTTTTTGGCAGAATTTGTTCTTAGGGAATTTGCCATTGCCTTTGTCTAATGTGACTTGGCCAAGGTCACCCCATGTCTGAGTAAGAATTTGAATTCTAATCAACAGAAGCCTTTAATAAATAAATACATATTAGTATATTTAACTATTTGAATATTTAAATCTAAATTTAAATATTTAAATCTTGAGTTAAGTCTTGGGGGACCCTGGCAACAAGTTATATTTATAGGGGTTCCCCAGTAAAAAAAAGATCAAGAATCACCATGCTAAATTAATATCTCCCCTGCAACCAAACTCTACAAACAATACTATAGAATGTTGACTGGAAAGAAAAAGAGATATATATAAAGAAAACCTTGGTTTCAGGTGATCCAGACTGCTGGAATAAGAAACACCTCACTGTTTTGTCACATTGTAGCAGATGGACTCCAAATACAAGTGCCCAGAATGACTTGTTTTGTCCCTGGTGAATCTTGGCAGGCTCATGACTCATGCAGTTTATTCAGGCCAAATCATGCTTTCTGAATGAGGATCTGCAAAATCCACTCTCTTGGTCCCCAGTCTTAGCAGCCAAAATCTGTAATTTAATAACTGGGCTCCAATGCTGACAGACCTTTCCACATATATCTGTTCATGGAGATCCTTAGTGACTGGTGCCTAGCTGTTATCATCCAATTTATGAATGCTTGGCTTAGTACAGTGAGTAAACTTTGTGCCAGGCATATGTGTTGCAACTATGGGACTACTAGCTTGGTCAGTAAAATATTTTGGTAGAAGAAGCAGCAGGTTTTACAGCAGACTGTTGATCCGTGTCTCATGCTACACCATCTGTTTGAGAAAAATAGTGCCAGATCTCAGCACTCTGTGCTGCCTTGGTTAACTTTCAGTCAGCTTTTGTAGCTTTCCCTGGCAAAGTTATTGGGCAAAATTGAAGTCCACTTCCCTGGAGTGTAGATTACACATACTCATTTTCCAGTTGCAAGATGATTTTCTGAGAGTAAGGTGTAATCCACAGGAATATCTGTTTCCCTGATGACCCAGATGTATTCTGTCTTTCTTACTCTTCAATTTTTTATAATTAAGTCTGTGAACAGTCTATCGAACCCCAACTTCCACCCTACTAGATTAGTAGATCACTCAGTTTATGTCTTCTGACATATTCGTCCTATGTTTTTCAGAAGTAGGTTTGAGGAGAGGTCTCACGGTGCTTAAGGTACCGAGGAGGTGCAATTTATACTATCAAGATCAAAATTCTTGCCTTCTTTGAAAGTCTTGTCTAACATAGGTGACAGATAAAGGGGCATGATGTAGAGTAGATGAGGTTATACAAATATTTAGGTATAATATTCCAATCATCTGTGTTGTTGAGAGCCCAGTCTGCATATGTCATTGGGAATATTCAAAGATCTATTAAAGCTGTGATGTCATGGGTTTGCATTTGAAAATGTTATTTGATTTATGGATTGTGTATTAGAATAGGAGGAAGGAGCGGTTGCAGGGAGAGAGAACGTCGTGTTGACATGAATGCTGATTGGTGGAATATTTGAGGAGATTTGCATGATGCTGGTAGAGAGCAGTTAGGAGTTTAGTCTGAGTGGGGAGTTTGTTACATTTGACAAGGGCATAAATATTTTAAAAGTACCAGATCCAAACTGATTTTGAGAACTAAGCAGGATCAGTCCAGGTTGGTAGATAGATGGGAGACTGCCAATGAAAAATAGGGTGTTTAGGGTATATTTCAGAGGAAGGGACTGACAAAACCACCTTTGAATATTCGTTGCCTAAGAAAACCTTATGAATTGTATGAGATTGCCATAAGTTGACAGGCAGCTTGAAGACAAATAGACACCCAAGGTTTGAGAAGAGTGTAGTTAGAAATGAGTTGGAGAGGGATTTGAGTTAGACTAGGGTTGTAATGAGAGAAGGGAGTTTGAATTGCATGGATGGTAATGGTCTGAGTCAGTTTGAGAGGAATGAATGGTTGTGGTGTTTCAAATGTAATATTTATTCTTCTTTGAAATGTTTAACTACTTAAAGTAAAGATTTGTTTTTATTTTTGTACACATTTGGCCTCCTGTCTGTCTGAGAGCTTGGATTCAGATTAGGTGTTTGTGGTGGCAGCATTGACTATAGAGAGGTGGTATCCTTTGAGAACAGAAGTCCTCATAAATCCTCATAGATACCTTGAGAGCATTTGACAGTCCCCACAGTGGGTGTCACACAGGGAGGACAAGATGTAGTCCTTAAATTGTGGCAGAGCTGACGATTGGGGAAGCCCTCACTCTTGGTATTTGGTGAGTTAAAGGGTAGAAACTGCACATTTGGCCTCACAGCTGGTGGCATTGGCGGGATTACCTGAGTGGAAAACTCCACAGTTGGTGGGATGAGGGTTGGAGAACCCCCATAACGTGTGCCTGTACCACCTGTGCCAAAGATTTTCCAGTGTAAGCCCCAAATATTTTTGGTATGCATACCAAAGCTTTCACCCTCTGGCAGCAGTACAGCCTCAGAAATTTATTTGGAATCCCACACTCCATTCCCAGTGCCTCATTTAGAGTGGATGGCAGAATGGTTCCTATAGAAGTGTGTGGTTTCCATATATGTCCCATATATACACACACACACTTGTATGTGTTTCTAAGTACTGTGCCCTTTTCTTTTGAAAGATTGTCATAGGTTTCTATCAATAGAAGAAGAATTTCTAGAACAGGATCGCTGTTAATGTTAGGTAGATTATTTTTTTTATACAAGGGAGCAAACTGAAGGAGAGTTCCTTGTATTGAAGTTCAGAACTGTATCATCTTTCAAATCATATGTACATGTGTATAAATACACACACACGTACGTGTACATAAGCTGGTCCACTAAGACGTTAGTCGAAAGTTTTCAGTAGACTGCACAGAGGAAATGTTTAAGAATAACTGCTTGAAAATATTGCTTACCTTTAATAACAAGTGGAATGGATGTCAGTTTGCATCCCATAGAAATTCTTTTGGACAGACTCAATGAAAAAAATAAATATGATGACTTCAGTAACCCTTCTTTCATTGCAGGAGGATCAAGGAATTTACCAGAGTAAAGTCCGGAACATGATCAGTGACAATCTGTACCGTTTGATTGTGAATATCAATGATCTCCGAAGAAAGAATGAAAAAAGAGCCAGCCGGTAGCACTTTTGAATGGGGCAAACATGAATGTGTTTTAGCATCGTATTTCTTATAATTGTACTCCACTTTCTCTTTCCTTTACTAATAGGAGCTCAGGCTCTGTCTTCTCCAAGGGTTTTCAGGGAAGTTGTAATCTATGTAATAAATGTCTCTCCTTCCCTCTTTTTCAGCTCTTCTGAGCTGTTATTAATTGCTACTCCTACAAAAGGCAGCAAAATGAACTTAAGCATAGGTCTACTACAGTTGTTAGTACAGTTATTGTACACAAACATACAACTTCAACTATTGTAGAGATAAATACTCTTGTATGAAATGCAATATTAAATATACAATAATAGAAATATAGTGCTCCAGGGCACTGAATATTGAGTCTTACAAGTCACTTGTAGATGGAACCATGCAAAGAACTGTGTGCTGTCATCTAAAATGCTGTATATATGGATTAGGAGCTCCAAGATAAATGGTAGATCTCTGCTACCCAGGAAACTTTCCTTCTTATAAGACACTTGTTAAAGAACACACTGATGTAAAATACTTAGAAGGCAGCAAACTTAGATCTAAACTGGATAGCTGTTTGTTCATTTATGCTGTAAGATGTACTTTTGCTGGTAAAATGTTTTGATTAAAAAAATTAGCATATTTGTGTGATCTCCTAGTAACTGATTCAGAGAAGTATCCATAGCACGCTATTTTTAATTTGCTAAAGATATTCAGCGGTGTTCTAATGTGTGGCAGGGGCTTTTTACAAACAAGAATTTAAGTTTGCCAGATGAGAAAGGGGAGAAAAAATAACAGGTATCTTCCCAAAAAAATAGTGTATCCTCTAAAGAACTGATAATTGTTAACATCTTAATAGATACTGAAGCAATTTGACTTTTTTCCTTTTCCTTTAGCATTGAATTTAATTTGTCTTACTCATCTTTGTTCTAGGCTGCTGAACAATGCCTTTGAGGAGATGGTGGCATTCCAGCGTGCCCTGAAGGAATTTGTGGCTTCTATTGATGCAACATACTCAAAGCAGTATGAAGATTTTTACATTGGACTTGAAGGCAGCTTTGGTTCTAAACATGTGACACCCCGGACGTTGACATCCCAGTTTCTTAGCTGCATTGTCTGTGTGGAGGGTATTGTTACAAAATGTGAGTGAAAAGGGTAAAGGGCCCAGTGATATTGTATGGTAATATTATTGGTAGTGGTAGTCTTATGAAGTACAATTGGCCTGCCCCATTCACTAGGATGAGGAGATCCTCAAAAAAGTGGAAAATCGCAAATGTCAAAATGTGTGTGTGGGGTGGAATGGTGGGAAGAAAGGGTACTCAGGGTCCAAACCAGGTCAGGGAAAGGAGAAGGAAGGTGTGGTTCAGGTGATAGCTCTGTACTTCCTCTCTCACCTGTCTCCTTCCTTGGGTGGGGAGCATAGGCGAAGGTTTGTAGTGCCATGAAATTGGACTGCAAGTCATTTTTAGTTGGCCAGGAAGAAGCTGGTCAAGGACAAGAAGGACCAAAGCAATTTTTTTTAAAGGGCTGTGTGGTCTGATCAGAGCTGCCAAGTGGGCTGGATCCCTGAGAAAAGAAGTGCCTGAGGTAGGGGTGCAGGGGTTGAAGAAACTCTCAAATAATCAAATCTGTGAAAGTCAAGCCTGCAAATGTAGAAGCCCTACTGTAATTAATTCTGACAATTTTTCAGTTGGTTTTATATTCCACTTTTGTTGGTAGGGATCTTATCATGGGGCATATCACTGTCTGCTAAAATGTGAATAATAAAGGGGGGGGAAAGGATAGTACAGGAATATGGTACCACCTTTAAGAGTGATTTATTTAGCATCGTTCCATGGATTTCGACCCACTTTTTCAGCAAAGTAGGCATTTTCTCCAAAGTTCGTTGCCTTCTGCACTTTCCAAACATCAAGGATGAGGGCTAAGTGGATCCTTGTGTTCAAACAGGGAAGACTAAGCGTTTTGAAACTGCGATAAGGATGCTCCCAGATCTAATGGGCAAATTGCTTATTTGCTTATGAGAAAGAATTTGTCTCATCTATGGATGCCTCAAGATTATATGTCCAAGAAGATTTTGTATGACTTCTGTTCGAAAGCTCAGGTCATGTTAAAATGTGTTTGGAAGAGTCTTATACTGTAATTCTTTGCAAGCTTGCTTGAGAATAAACTACACTGAAATTTGTGGGATTCAATTTTCAGGGAATATAAAGTTAGTAAATGTGAGAAAAAAATATGCTTTGAAATGGAGCTTGGTAAGTTTGCCCATTAGCACTGGGGTGAACATTATATAAACTGAGGTCTCCAGTTGAGGAGTTAATTGTACAAAACTCAAGATTTTGCTTCCTTCCAACGTCAACACAGGCTCTTTGATACGTCCAAAGATAGTCCGTAGTGTACACTACTGCCCTGCTACCAAGAAGACCATTGAGCGGCGGTATACAGACATGACATCCCTAGAAGCTTTTCCTTCCACTGCTGTTTATCCCACTAGGGTGAGCTAAAATGATTTAGTGTCCTCAAAGCATTCCTTTGGATAAAAAAGGAGGTTCCTCAGAGGCTCTTGTATTCAGTTTTATTAATTTGACGTATATTCTCACTAGTGTGTATTTTTCCATACCTTTTCTGCTGACAGAAGCTATACATATGCAGGTAATATGTTATAATTAAATGTGCATCTGGGGTTTGACCTCTGTATTGTAATTTTTAGGGACTCTGAGAACACATTCTGTTTCAAGTGGCACTAATGTAAAGCTTTCCATGGGTTTACAGAATCTGGGGAGTCTTCCTAAGGCTGGATCCCCCTTGCTCAAAACTGGAAGCTGATGGGTAGTCACTTACACTTTTGATTCCTTCTTCTGTTTATGTTTGTGTTTCTAAGTAGAAAGCATAGATTCTTTTCTTTCTAAGTTAAATTTCAATATTCCCTGCTGTTAATTTTCTGCATTCATATTTCAAAAGAGATATAGTATTAGCAGTAGCCATGTATCCCGGAGCCCAAGTAAAGAAACATCTGCAAAGCACAGTGCTGTTTGTAATGTTCTGAAAAGGTTTTCAAATCTCTTCTCTCCCCAGATAAAGCAAGATGACTATTTTAAAAAATGTTTCTTGTCTAGGATGAAGAAAATAATCCTCTTGAAACAGAATTTGGCCTGTCTACCTACAAGGATCATCAGACCATCACAATCCAAGAGATGCCAGAAAAAGCACCAGCAGGACAGCTCCCTCGCTCTGTAGACATCATTTTAGATGATGACTTGGTAGACATGGTGAAGCCAGGGGACAGAGTGCAGATCATTGGAACATTCCGTTGTCTGCCTGGAAAGAAAGGTGGTTACACTTCAGGGACCTTTAGGTAACTCCTGCAGAATGCAGACTTATTCTTGGATTGATACCATATTTTTGACTTGCTCAGCAAGCCTCATTATAGCAGCTTGCTGCTGGCTTAGTGCATAACTGCTGTGGACTCCTGGGGTATCCGTCTGGTTCTAGGGAGGCTCCCGTACAGCGTATGTACTTCTTGCTTCTATCTGGTAAGACACCAATTTTGCAAAATGAGGTGGATTTTTTTTTTCTTGTCAGTGCTGTTTTTGGCCTGAAAGATTCCAGAAGATCTGGCTTTTGACAGAGAAGAAGCTGCTTTATTAAACACTGGCTTCAAAAATCAGGAAGATATTCTTGCCATAACAGAGGACAAGAACTGTATTTATGTAGAATCATAGCTGAGTCAGGCACTTAATGAGAACAGTAGTCTTAGGACAACTGCAATAGTAAAAATATAGATTTTAAATTGAGAGGCCCAGGCTAAAAGACTTATCTTGTTTTAAAGATCTGAGTGAATAAAAAGGTTTCACCTGAAAAGTTGAAAACACCACAAAGACAGGTGAACCTCTCTGAGAAAGTTCCTTACTGGCATGCCCCCTGTCCCTATGGTACTTATTTCACTGTTCTGGGAAGGCACTCATCAAAGGTCTCTGAAGAGGATATTGAGACCTAGGTTGATATAGAAGGTGATCTTTAAGATGACTAAATCATAACCCTTGAAAAACAAAGTAGGGATTCTGTTTGACTTGATAGGCATAGTATAATACCACCAGTATAGGAGTCCTTTTGTCAGTTATTATGCATCTTCTAAAAATGATGAGTTTTTACATCTTTTTTGTTTGATTGTTTATTCTTTTGTACTGTTTTAATGTTGCATTTCTCTGTAAAAGACCTTAATAAGTTCTGTTTTGGGATGGCTATATAAATATAGTAATAAGATAAATTTATTGATAATTATAACAATGTATCAGTCTACAAGATTAACAGAATAAGAGAATTCTCTTAGACTCGTTCAGCTAATAAAAATAGATACAGCATAACCTTACAATTTAAGCAGGTCAGATACATAACTGTCATCTAGAAAAATAAAGTATTGGTCAAATACTAGTGAAGCCAGGACAGTCAGCCCTCAACATTTACAGATATGTAAATTTGTACATTTGTAAAGATTTGTAAATTTTCACAGATTTGATTATTTTGAGTTCCTCCAGCCCTTTCCCCCTGCCCATCTCAGGTGCTTTTCTGAAGGAACATTCACTTTTGGCAGCTTGCTCAGGGTGCACAGCCCTTTAAAAACATGCCTTCGGTCCTCCTCTTCCTCCTCCACGTGCTGCTGCTAGGCCACTATGGGTGGCTCACAGCCCAGTTTCTCAGCACCACAAACACTCTCCCAGTGCCCCCCAATCCAAGCAAGGAGATGTGTGTTAGAGAAGAAGTATAAGACCACCATACTCACTCCCCCCTCTTTTCCTTTTGTTTCTCTGACCTGGTTTGAACCTGGGTGCCCATTCCCCTCACCATGCTTTGGTCCCCTTCCCGTAGACACACACACACTCTCTCTCAGATATTTGCAGTTTTTCCATTTTTGTGGGGATACAGTGCCCTTAATCCTACTGAATTTGTAGAGCCAACCGTACTTCTAAAGCAAGAGGCACCCTTCTTTTGTTCTTAGGTGAAGTATTCCATGTAAATCGTAGAAGAGACATTCCTCCTATATGAGACAGAAGAGGGAAGTGCCTCCTAATATGGTGTTTGTGATTTGCATTTGTTGGCTTAAATTCAGTTTGTTAGTTCCAATAGACAAAGTCTATTGAATCAAGTGGGATTTATGAAAGTTGATTTACCATTCTGTGGGCCGCTCTAGTTTGGACTAGCGGTTCAGTTTAGGCCGTGATAGTTGACTTGATTCCTTTTAAATTTAAATTTTTACATGTCTAGGCAGGTAGAAATGTTCACTGTAAATACATATGAAGTATGGTATAAAAAGAGCTATCTCTTCCCAGGAGTCCCATAAACCAGTAATTCAGCAACTAATATTTATTTGTGAGTTGGGTGGGCACTTGTTTCCAACTGAGCTGCAGCAATGAGTTTAGAAAGATCACAAAAGGCTGTAATTGCTTTGCCATCCCTAGGACCATACTAATTGCTTGCCAAGTGAAGCAAATGAACAAAGAAGTTCAGCCTGAATTTTCATCAAGTGATATTAACAAGATTAAAAAATTCAGCAGGAGACATCCAAAGGTAAGTTGGATAATAACAGTGTTAGGGATACATCACATGCTATTATCTTAAGAAAGCCAGCTTTGCCATACTATCAGTTTAACAGAGATATAACTAGTGCACAAGGGTAGTTGACATAAAGACCTGATGCTCAAGAAGGAAAGCTGTTTCCCTAAGCTGAGACCTTTTCTTCCTGAGGCTCATCAGGGACATTCAGGGAAGAAAGAGTTGGTGCACAACTCTTGATGGTGGAGGGGGGCAGTCTTCTAGAAACTGTGTTTTCAACATATGGGAGAATTGTGTGTGCATCCCCCTACATTGAATGCTTGGCTGTTTTCTACCTATATGACTAAAAGTACAATGTGAGGTGGACCTAGGAAAGCAAGCTGAAAAGCTAGGATTGCTATTAGTGATATTAAGAAGTGGTAGTAAATGAAAGGGCCTGGATATTCTAAATATACCATATCCCTTTGATGTTGAAAGCTAAGCAGGCTTAGCACTGGTTAGTACTTGGATGGGAGACTGCCAGTGAATAGCAGGTGCTGTAGGGTATAATTCTGAGGAGGCAGCAGGCAAAACCACCTCTGAGTATTTCTTGCCTAAGAAAAACCTATGAAATTCATGCAGTCATAGTACCTTGACGGACAACTTGAAGGCGTATACACACGGTAAGTGAAAAAGTTTAAAATAGTATTTGGGCTTTAGTTCCTATTTATAAGGAACTTGCTGGTTTGACTAATGGTAAAACAAGAATGGCTTGTAGATTCCTACATTTTATTTTAATAATCTAACTTTAAGTTTTTATTCTATATACTAACAGTTTTATATTGAATTTAATATATTCTATTTCTTGCTGAAAGCTGCACCAAAAACTCTGTAACATGGTGGCCTGTAAATTAATAAATGAATATTGAATGGATGTTTGTTTTGTATTGTTCTCTTTGAATGACATAATGTTTCAT